>OY992536.1:48887249-49487249 GCA_963921195.1 Pegoplata infirma | reverse complement strand
ATATCCTTTTTAAAAACTGCAATAAAGTGTTAATATATTTTAATCACAAAAATAAAATAGAAAGAGTTGTCAACGATTTTCCAAATTTGGTACGCAAGCACAAAATTAATTAATAGAAAAAAAATAAAAATTTTGAGCAAATCGGTCGAAGGACATTTGTACCTGTCGTATATCCTGAAATTTAAAAGTGGAGTTTTAGCCACAAAACTTGATATAAAATTACTTAACTTAGTTATTGTCTTAGAAATTTAGATAACCATCGACGTACAACATTTGTATTTTAATCTGAGCAAGGACTCGCGTGGCTGCCATATATCCTTTTTCTTGAAATCGCTGTAACTATTTTAAAAATCTTTCAATTGCTATCAAATTTTTAATATAGATTAGATCAAATAACGTTAATAAGTGTACCAAATTTCGTTGAGTTACTTACTGTAACAAAAAAGCTGTTAATATATCCTTTTTTTAAATATAGTCAAAAATATAAAAATACCTAATAACTGCAAAAACAAAACATTCACAACACTTATTTCCTGTTGCATTACGAAAATAAATTTATTCAAAATAAGTTTTAAGTAAACTCGTTTAATACTTGCTTTATTTCTAAGTATATAACCCGTTAATAACAAAAAACTAAAAAAAAAAAATTTTTTTTTGGTACTAAAATTTTTTTTTTTTTTTCGTTTTTTTCAAAAACTTAGTTATTTTTATTATTTGATTGTATAGAAAACAGTCCAGGATGTTAAAAAAATCAATAAAAAATAATTTTTGAGTACGAACTTTTTTTATGTATCTCAAAAAAAAATTTGGTTTTGATTTGGGATACCAACGAAAATCAAATACTGGTTTTAAAGCAAAATGGCCCACTGTATACTTACTTCATCGAATTTTTTACTATAAATTTATGGTATACAATACAATAAATCCCTTTATATAAAAAAACACGAAAATGTTGATGTATTTTTTTAATTTTATTTACAGTACATAAAATAAATAAAAAAAAAAAAAATAATCCAATTTTAGATTTTTTAAAAATTTTTTTTTCAACTTAAAAAAAAAAACTTAGTTATTTTTATTTTTTGATCTTATAAAACATAGTTAAAGCTACAAAAAAAATGAAAAACAAAAAAATTTTATTCACGAACTTTTTTTATGAAGGCCATTAAAATTTGGTGATTTTGGGGATTTTAGTAAAAGTCATAGATAACTTTTAAAGCAAAACGGCCCACGTACTGCATATTTTTTTTCTGATTTTTTATTATATTTTTACAGAATACTATATAATATATCAATGTGTAAAGAAAAAATACTTAATATTAAATTTTTTTTTTAATATTTTTTCCATTAATAATAAAGCTTTTGAAAAAAATTAAATAAAGACACAAAAAAAACCTAACTTTTTTCCAACTTCAGACAAAAACTTAGTTATTTTTATTGTTTTGCCTTATAAACCATAGTCCGAGCTATCGAAAAAGCGAAAAAAATAATTTTTTGACTCACGAACTTTTTTTATGCATTCCATCAAAATTTGTCAATTTTTGGGAATTCGGTAGAAAAAATATAGATTTCAGAGCAATACAAAAATGTATTTTAAGATTAATTCTAAAAAAATGCAAATACAACATTTAGCTAATATATTAAAGTAACTTTTGCAAAAAAAAGTTCGTTGATTTCTTCAAAATTTTATTTTTCATAATTATTTTAGTAAACCTATAAAAATCAATTTTTAGGTTTTAACACAATAGCGTTGAATTTCCATACTTTAGCGCCCTCTTGTGGCAACATATGACTTCTTAAAAATCAGAAAAGTACATATTTCTTTTAGTTTACTATTAAACTGTAAAAATACAAAAAATCATCAACATTGAAGACATTCTTTTTTTTTAGATTTTTGCCAATGAAACGAATCACTGTGCGCCGGGCGTCACGGGTTAATTTAATCCGATTGGCCTCAAATTGGTACCACATGAGATTAAGGCCTAGTAGAATAAAAAAATGCCCGGACTTTGAAAATCGGAGAAGAAAAAATTTTACTATACAGAAAAGTGCCAGTCTAATGTTGCATATGTTAAACAAATGTTCAAAAAACAAAATCGCCCAAAAAAAATTATGAAAAATCGCCCAAATGCAAAATCGCCCAAAAAATATGAAAAATTACACAGGTTGACAAAAGTTGAACTTTTTCAATTTGCCTGACCTTTGACAACTGATTTATATGGATTTTAGTGTGCTGATTCCGAATCTGTTATCCAATTTTTTCCATCAGCTCGCGTTCGCGAGCAAATCGCTGTTGAAGAGTCTAAAAAGTGAGTTTAATACTAACTTTGTTTGGTTATAATTTCCAAAACTAATTTTAGAGCCTCAGTTTTAAACACGAACTTAACTATATCGGATGCGAGGATTCCAAAACTGGTATTAGCTTTTTTCTGACAGCTTCAGTTTGCGAGTTATTAAAAAGGGCATAAATATTCAGACAAAATTAAAGAGGGCATAAAATTAAAAAATTTATTTTAGCGATATCTCCAAAACTAATGATGACTCAACAAAAGTAAGAGCATTTTTGGAATCAGCATATCCAACATACTCAAAATCGTCATTCACTTTTTGGATGTAAGACAAGTGTATTTTCAAAGATTCCTTAGGCTATATCTCGAAAACTAGAGCTGATCCATATCAGAACCCGGGAAAAAAAAAGTGTTGCCCTGTGTTATCCAAAAAGAAAAATACCTTTTCATATGATATATGGCCCAAATTTGTTTTGAGCGAAATTTCCAAAATGTAAAAAAAAAACTATTTTGCACTTATTGTTAGAAAAAGTCATTTACCAAATTTAAAGCTCTTTTGGTTGTATAAAGCTAGAGTGTCTTAGAAAGGGATCAATATTACATAAACTTAATGGAGTCATCAACCGATATTTCAATTCATTTTGCATGGAATGGCAAATAACACTATTTTTTCTAAAAATAACTTTGCTTTGCTTCTTCCGAAAAATATTATCATGATTGAATGTTTTGGGCTAGGGTACAATATTCACAGGCAACAGAGACCATAACCGTTATGAGATTTATTGAAAAAACTCAAATTTTACTGTTCAAAAATATTATTTTGAAATAGAAATTTAAAATAACAGTTTCAAAAAATTTATATAAATATCTGTCCAAAATAACAGAAATAAAAAACTTTTATTTTTTTTAACTGTTATCAAATACTCTTTGAGCCTTATAAAATTTGATATATTTAAGTAAAACTAAAATAAACGCATACAAAAGAATCCTATTAATAGCTAATACCTCAATTATTGATTTGAACATTAAAACTTTGATTGATTTGAATACAAATAACTGTTATAACAGTTATTTAAAATAAATAAATGTTATTTTAAACTTTTTGAACAAAAAGTTTTTAATTACTGTTATTTTATACTTTTATTGATAAAAATCAAAAAATAAAAGTTATTGCAAATTTTAACACGGGACATCTCTAGAAGCCTTTCCATATATATAATGCATATTTTGGACAACATTCGTTTAATGATTTTTTTAAAGCAAAATTACACATATAACTGTTTTATTTGGTCTCTGACAGGCAATTTTTATTTCTTTTGGGCGCAGTAGATAAAAAAATGTCAAAATATTAAGTAGAACCGCGATACACCGGGCACTTTAGCTTGTGTGATATTATAATAAAACTAATTACAAATATTAAAATTTCCAATGTTTAGACACAAATAAACATATCAAATTGAAATAAATTTTTACAAAAAAAAAAAAAAATGGAAAATTAACATTAAAATGTTTAAAATATTAGTAAAATACATTTATTGATATAGAACAAAAAAATGTATTTCATATTGAACAGGTTGTTTACACTTTCACGCAATAATACCAAGCCATTATATTCGTGTTTAGAAAATTTTTAAAATGAAATAAACCGATAAAGTGATACCCTATAAAAACTTGAAAATTCAAGTTTTTATAGGGTCCCCATACAGTTTTTAATTAACTTTCTGAAGAAGTCAGATCCCACCGCTTCCATGCTGCATGGTTCCAACTAAAGGGTGAAATGACAGACCTACACCCAATAATTTTTCCCCTCTTACATGTTTTTTAATCATATAATAGCACTTTGTTTTTTTGTATGGGTCACCCGGAATATATATTAAGCACCGTGAAAATATTTTTTTTTAAATTTGTTCATTAAGGTTTAAGGGTTGCTACCGGGTACCGAATGATTGAAAAAAAAAAAAAAAATTCGCACATAAAAAAAAATATTTTTTTATTTTTATTATAATATAGCTTGATTAGATTACTAACGAAACAAAAAATACATTTTAGACGTGAAATATGTATGTACATAAGTCTGGAATTTTGAAATTTTTTGAGGATCGAATAGCGCTGGAGACGATTAAAAAACACCGTTTTGCCTTAAAAAAACACTCTTTTTTAGAAATAGTAAATATGAATTAAAAACAAAAATAGTTATTAAACTAAAAATTTTATATTACCTGACCCGTTTCCATTAATAACAAAATTTCAAAACTATGTAGGGTAGTTTACTAGTTTACTAGTCTATTAGTTTACTCTTCATTATATAAAATATATTTATTTACTAACACAATGCTTTCAAACATATCAGCAGACAGATGAAAATATTAACAAATAAATGCATGCAAAATGAAGGTTTAAACAAAATAATAATATTCATAAATAATGAATAAATTTTTGATTATAAAATCAAAATTGGAATTTTATTAAAATAAAGCGATTTGTGTTTTTTGTTTTGTATTTTAAATGGATTTTAAAATTGAAAAGTTGTTAATTATAAAATACAAAATAAACAATAAATGTGAAAAATTGTAAAGAATTTGTTAATTAAATTATATAAATTAAATTTAATTTTACGTAATGATTACGCAATAAATATGTTTTAAACTGCAGCGAAATGGAAAAATTAAATAAATTTAATGTAACTTTTAAAATTCAGAAAAATTTTTAAAATCTCATAAAACTTAAAATGATAAACCATGCACACAGAAAACAAATTTGCCAATTTCCAACTGAAACTCAGTTGTTCCAACAAAAATTCGGTTGTTACATTTGTATTAAGGTTGTAATAACTAAATATCGGTAGTTACAACTCAATTTTGTTAATACAAATGTCTTTTAATTGAAACAACAAAAAAATTCGTCTGCCACAGCGAAATTTAGTAGCAGCAATCAACTTTTGAGTTTATACAACTGAAAAATTCGGTTGGGAATTTATTTTTCTCTGTGTGTAAATACACGCTGAAAAATATATTTCCAACTGAATTTTTTAGTTGCATTAACTCAAAATTCGGTTGCTGCTACTAAATTGGTCAGTGACAACCGAATTTTATATTTTTTATACTTAAAAGTCAGATATATCAACCTAATTCAGTTGTGATTACCGATATTCAATTGTGACAACCTTTATTTAAGTGTTTCAACCGAATTTTTATTGCATCAACTGACTTTCAGTTGGAAAATGGCAAATTTGTTTTCTGCGTGTAATTTAAATTCGACTTGGACGAATTCACAAATACCCTGCACAATGTCAGTTTTAGTGATTTTAATTATTTAACCTAAAAAAAAATCTTGTACAAAAAAAAAAAGAAAATTTTTTAACATGATAATGTTATAAGGCTGGTGTCGTAATTTAAAAATTATGAAGGACGCCACCTCAGTTTGACTATACCTCAGCTAACGACAAAAAAAAAAATAATATAAGAATTACTGTTTTCATTTTCTTCACACCAAAAAGGTTTGCAACTTCAATTTGTAACTTGGATAATAACTCACATGCTGGTGAATAAAAGCGTTTTTTACCAGATGGTGAATAAAACGTAGCATAATTATTTTTCAACAAAAATTAGTTTTTTCATCAAATTTTTTTCATCCATTTTTTTTTTTAATTTTTTTTTTATTCAAATTTTTTTTTAATTAATTTTCTTTTACATCAACATTTTTTTTTACATCAAATTTGTTTTTTCATAAAATTTAATTTTCCATAAATTTTTTTTTATCAATTTTTTTTTCATAATTTTTTTTTTCATCATTTTTTTTTTTTCATCAAAAATTTTGTTTTCGTCAATTTTTTTCCATCAAAAACTTTGTTGTCATCATTTTTTTTTCATCAATTTTTTTTTTTAACAAATTTTTTTTTTTTTCTTTAATTTTTTTTTCATCAACATATTTTTTTTTCATCAAAAAATGCTTCTTTCCATTTTTTTCTTATTTTTTTTAACATGATATGTTTTTAGGCTGGTGTCTAATTTTAAAAAAGTTGCAGGACGCCACCTCAGTTTGACTATATAAGCTAACAATTAACGAAAAAGAAAACAGGAATTACTATTTTCATTTTCTTAACACCAAAAATTTTAATAACTTGGGTTTGTAACTTGGATAATAATTCACCTCGTGCTGAATAAAACCGGCTGGTGAATAAACAGTAATATAATTATTTTTCAACAAAAAATTTTTTTTTTCATAATTTTTTTTTTTTTTCATCAAATTTTTTTTTTTTTCATCAAACTTTTTTTTCACTATTTTTTTATCAAATTTTTTTTTTATCATCAATTTTTTTTTTCATCAATTTTTTTTTTTATCAAATCTTTTTTTTCTGTTAATCGATTTTTTTTTTCCATTAAAATGTTTTTTTTCATTAATTTTTTTTTTCATCAAACTTTTTTTTCATCAAAATTTTTTTTTTTCATAAATTTTTTGTTTTCATCAAACTTTTTTTTTGCTTAATTTTTTTTTTTTTCAATTTTTTTTTCATCAAACTTTTTTTTCATCAAATTTTTTATTTTTCATCAAACTTTTTTTTCATAATTTTTTATTTATGTTTTTTTTTTTATAAAATTTTTTTTTCATCAAATTTTTTTTTCTTAAAGTTTTTTTTTTCATCAAATTTTTTTTTTCATTATTTTTTGTTTTTCATATTTTTTTTTCATCAAAATTTTTTTTTCATTAATTTTTTTTACATCATATTTTTTTTTTTTATAAAATTTTTTATTATCAATTTTTTTCTCACCAAAAAATTTTTTTTTCATATTTTTTTTTTTTCGTTAATTTTTTACACATCAAAAAATTTTTCTTTTTATCAAAAAAATTCATCACAAACTTTTTTTCATCAAAATTTTTTTTCACCAAAAATTTTGGGTTCATTAAATTTTTTTAACATAATTTTGTTTTTTTGTGAAATCTTTTATACTCTCCAAAATGTAAAAACACTTTTTTGGACTTATTTTTGCACTCACTTACGAAATTTACTGCTCTTTTGGTTTTTTAATGGGGTCCTCGACTGATATTTCAATTCGTTTTGCATGGAATAGCAAAGTAATATTACATTATTTTTTCTAAAATAATCTTTGCTTTGGCAACTGCGCCCAAATATTCAGCAAAACGTTATCATGATTTAATGTTTTGGGCAAGAGTACAAAATTCGTAGGCATTTTTTCCATAAAAACTACTTTTTCACCAATTCTAAAATTCTGATATATAAATGTTCCATTTGTTTAACACATGTACAAAAAACAAGTGAGAGTGACACCAAAATTCTGCTGTACCTAAATAGGCTTCTTTTTGTTGACAATAAACTGCTTTAACTGAATATCGGGCGAAATTTTCACAAGGGGCCTAGGTCCAAAACTGGTCCGATGATAATCAGATTTGATAAGGTTATTTAAGTACGCCTTTAACATACACAAACAAAATTTTAATTAAATATTTTCTATTTTCATGAAATTTGAGAGATTTATGTGAAAATCGGGAAGGTGGTTTGTATGGGGGCTACAAGAAGGACAGGTCCGATGTCTTTAAAATTCGGAATGGTGATTTGTGTAGATGAAACATGACTACCTGCCAAATTAAAGAGAACCTTTGTATTGGGGCTAGGTCTAAATATGGACCGATTTTCTAAATTTTCCAATTTCAATAGGCTTCGTCCTTGGGCCAAAAGAGGCTTAAGTTTTAAATTTCAAGTCAATTGATTAAAAATTGCGACCAGTATCGTGTTTACACCGTTTACATGGACTGACAGACAAAAAGTGATTCCGAGTCGATCGGTATACTTAGAGGTGGGTCTAGGACCAATATTTCGGGTAGTTACAAACATCAGCACAAACTCATTATACCCTGTGCTGAGGGTATAATAATTTGAACTAAATCAGATCATTTTAACCCATACAGCCCGTCAATTAGCTTTTTAAACTTTTCAAAAGTTTTGCAAAAGTCCAAAATTTGGTCGAAGGGCGCCACGTACTATAATTATTGTATGTCACTCAAATAAAGTTTAAACAAGTAAAAAAGTTAAATTCGGCCTTGCCGAATGTAGTGATACCCTCCACAATTTCAAAAAGATTATTGCAAAAAACTTTATTTAAAAGGAAATTACTTTTGAAAAAAAAAAAAAAATTTTTAAAAAAAATTTCCGCGAAAAAAATTTTTGGTAAAAAAAAAAATCCGCGATTTTTTTCTTTTTTTTTGTAAAAAATATGTTCGTACTTGTTTAAATACCATTTGGTGTTCAATTATGTTCACATATGTCAACCAGAAGACGAATTAAAGCATTTTGTATTTTTAGGTTATGTTGAATGTGAGTTAAAACACCTCAATTCAACCGAAAAAAGTAGCATTTTTGACCTTACCCCTTTCGAATTTTATGAAACTAGGAATATAGTTGGGCCCTTACAAAAAAATCATAGTGCCAAAATTTTGGACTTCTGGTAGTTTTTCTTCCCGAGATATGGGGTCTTGAAAATTGGCAAAATCGTAAATATTTGACAAAAGTGTTCCGAGATAAAAAAATATAACTCAAAAAGTAATACAAATACAGGTCTCAGTCAGGTTGCAAATAATAGGTAATAAGACAGCCTTTAAAAAAAAATTTTCAGGATGGAGACTTCATTGGAACTTTTTATATTAATAGAAACATTGTGACAGGAAAGAAAAAGCGGTGTAATTTCCCTTAGAAAAAAAAAATATTTTTTTTGTCTTTGAAATTCTGGTACCAAAATTCATTTTTCTGAATGTTTTTGACGTGCTGAGTCCAAATAAGACCTTTGAACTGGTCTATCGTTATTACTTTTCAAGATATATGCACCTAAATGTTCAAAGAAACACAGCAATAGCATTTGAGCAATTTTTACACATTTATGTGCTGATATCTTGAAAAGTAATAGCGATAGACCAGTTCAAAGGTCATATTTGGACTCAGCACGTCAAAAACATTCAGAAAAACGAATTTTGGTACCAGAATTTCAAAGACAAAAAAAATATTTTTTTTTTCTAAGGGAAATTACACCGCTTTTTCTTTCCTGTCACAATGTTTCTATTAATATAAAAAGTTCCAATGAAGTCTCCATCCTGAAAATTTAAACTTAAGTAGTGTAGGTGATTCTTAACAACATATATTTTTTCCAAAATTTTAAAAATATCGTTTTTTGAGATATAGCTCTCCAAAAATGAAGGTTAAAATCAATGACCTTTGACCTTTTTCAAAAAAAATCTTGGGGAATGCCATTTTAAAGGCTGTCTCATTACCTATTATTTGCAACCTGACTGAGACTTGTAGTGTTTTTACTTTTCGAGTTATCTTTATTTATCTCGGAACACTTTTGTCAAATATATACGATTTTGGTAATTTTCAAGACCTCATATCTCGAATACTGGAATCACCAGAAGCCTGAAAAATTGGCAAAATCTCTTTTTTGTTAAAGTAAACCCCCGTACATAATTTCATTAAATTTGGAGGGGGTGCGGTCAACTCCTCGGTTGAATTGAGGTGTTTTAGCTCATGTACTAAAATTTTTGAGGTGTGCTTACATTTTCGTTCATAACTTTTGAACCGCTGAACCGATATCGCTCAAATGCAATACCAAACTTCTCGGGAGAACTTCCAATAAATATGTTAAGTTTCAGTCATCTCTGTGCAATATTTTGTCCGCTACAGCATTTTCCACAGACAGACAGACGGACAGACGGACAGACGGACATCGCTAGAATGTCTTAAAATCGATCGGGCATCATGAATATATATACTTTATGGGTCCCAGACCGATATTTCGATGAGTTACAAACGGAATGACAAACTTATATATACCCTCTATCACTAAGTGGAGGGTATAATAAAATTTCGTCTCAAGCTTAAAAAAATATAAGGGGAAATAAATTTTGAGATTTGTTTTAAAAAATTTCTTAAAGGTAGAACAAAAACCACCATTCATTTCAAAATTTTTAAAATCTTAAATTTAGATCGCCAGGTGCCTCGGGTTAATTTATTTCCATTCGTCTCAAATTTTCCTGGATACGTGGAAAACAAAAAAAAAAAATAATGCCGCTCTAATGTACATCCATATCATTTTTTTTTTTTTTGAGAGTACAAACACATGTACAATATTTCGCTAATTGCTAGAAATCAATTAAGAAAAATAAGAAAAGCAAAAAAAAAAAACTAAAAGAATTTCTGATTTATTTTTCCTCAACCATTTTTCAACTTTATTAATATTTTACCAGGTTTATTTTTTTTTGCAGCAGCAGTAGCAGCAGCAATATAGTTTCCATTGTTAAGGTTGTTTGAACCGAATACTAAAAATGTGCACAGGTTTTGCTGATTTGTTGGCTTTAGGTAACTCGTTTTGCCAAGCCAAATGAACAGTTATACACCATTATGAATACAGGATTTTCCGTTTCAACGAACTTAGCAAAATACTTCCGGCACTCATTAATAAAAACCATCCGGTATAAGGTTTTAAATTACGAAATAGATTTTTTCTGTTTTTTTTGTTTCAAATATTAAAGTTTGAAAAATTGCATAAATACATCAGTTAAAGAACTTTGTTAAATCTATTTTTTTAAAACCGCTAAATGTGAGAAATAACTATTTCATTAAGGCAGTGGCGGGTACAGGTTTTGGGTGTGGGGGGGGAAAAATTTTTTTTACTTCGAAAAAAAATCATAAATTAACCTTTGTTGACGAGCAAAAAAAAAGGATACGTTATTTTTACAAAAAAAAGTGATGGGAAAGCTATAAAATCATCAAATTTATTAGTTTTTGCCGAAGGAGGTTTGTTTTTCATGACCATATTTCGTTTAGGTCATTTTTTTTTTAATTTGTTTTAAAAGAAAATTGTATATTTTTCGTATACATAAGAATAGAATTTTTTAATAGAAGAAATTCTTCCTACATAGAAACATTAGATGTTAAAACATTTTTCGTGAAAAAAATATTTTTTATAGGGAAAATGTCTCAGAATATAAGACTTTTCTTAACGAAAAATGTCTCAGAATCTAAGACTATTTTCGTATAGAAAAATTTTTAAAGAAATTTAAAAGAAAATTGTATATGTTTTGTATACATAAGAAGAGTCTAAATCTGAGAATTTTTTAATAGAAAAAATTCTTCCTGCATATAACATATCAGATTTTGAGACATTTTTCGTGTCAGAATTTTTTTTTTTTCGTACAGAAAAATTTTCAGATTCTAAGAATTTTTTCCACAGAAAAAGTCTCAGATTCTGAGACATTTTACTATAGAAAAAGTCTCATATTTTAAAGCGTTATTGAGACATTTTTCCTATAGCGAGGTCTCTGATTATTGGATGTGTTTCATACTGAAAAATTTTAGATTTTGCAACCTTTTTTCTATAGAAAAAGTCTTAGTTTCTTGACCTTTTTTCAATAAAAAAAGTCTCAGATTCTAAGAACTTTTCCTAAAGAAAAAGTTTCAAATTCTGAGATCTTATTCCTAAAGAAAAAAGCTCAGATTCTCAGACCTTTTTCCTAAAGAAAAAGTCTCAGACTCTTAGAGCTTTTTCTGAAACAGAAAAAGTTTAAATTCTGGCACTTTTTCTTTAAAGAAGAAGTGACAGATTCTGAGACCATTTTCTGATTCGGAAATCTTTTCCGATTCTAAGACACTTTTTCTATAGACCCTTTCCTAAAGAAAAAGTCCCATATTCGGAAATGTTTTTCCTATAGAAAACGTCTCAGACTTTAAGACCTTTTTCCTATAGAAAGGTCATAGATTCTGAGACCTGTTTCCTATAGAAAAAGTCTGAGATTCTGAGACATTTTTCTGAGACTCGGAGACCTTATTCCTATAAAAAGTCTTAGATTCTAAGACCTTTTTCCCGTTGAAAAAGTCTCAGATTCTGCGACCTTCTACCAATTCAGTAAGTTTCAAATTCTGACAATGAGACTATTTTTCAACAATAAAAAGTCTCAGACTTTAAGACCTTTTTCTTTTTAAAACAGACTCAAATTCTCAAAGTCTCAAATTCAGAAATTCTGAGACTTTTTTTCCAAAGAAAAATTCTTCTGCGACCTTTTTCCTATAAATAAATTTTAAACCTTTTTCACATAAAAAGGTCTCAGATTGTGAGTTTTTTTTTCTTAAGAAAAAGTTTTTTCTTTAGAAAAAAAAATTAAAATAGTTTTACATATGTAAGTTCGACTATCAACATTGCTATGTAGAAGACAAAAATTTTTTATATAAACCAAATTTAGATCCTGTAAGATTTTTCTATGCCAAAATTCATAATAAGATTGACAGATATTTTTCACAGAAAATGTTCAGATTAATTCACTTTTCCCTTAAAAAATTAAAAAAATTTTCCTATTAAAATTTTTTAGATTTTCTTCTATGAAAAATTTTTGGACTTCAAGATTTTTTTAGAAAATTTCCTTCTTTCTTTTTTTCTTCTTTTTCTTTTCTTTTCTTTCCTTTCCTTTTTTTCTTTTTTTTTTTTTTTTTTTCCTTTTTTTTTCTTTTCGAAATTTGGCCTGGGGGGGGAAATTTCCCCTTTTTCCCCCCCCTTGTACCCGCGCATGCATTAAGGCGAGTTTTAGTCAAAATCGAACATCTTTTTATAAATTTCTTTGAAGAGATATTTTTTTGTAGATAATTTTATGTTGTTTATAATGCATATATCCAATAGTATTATGTTTGTCTCTATAAGTTCATAACATTTTGATTTATATACCTTAGGGGGGCTTCAAATTGTATACAGCTCATGTATATCTACATTTATAGACATATGACCTTATAATATCTTGGACTGTATCAATGGTAACAAAAACACGTAAGTGTATGTGTAAAATATACATGCACACACACATATAAATATCTATATATTTGTTAAGGTGTGAAGTATATTGTATATTTTTGTCTGTCTTAGAATGCGTGGTTTGAATTGTTTATCAAATTGTTAAATCTTGTATAGAGTTGACCAAATAACCATGAGGGTGCCACTATTTAGATTATACATTTAATATACAAACAAATACAAACAACAGGCAGAGGCAATGATATACAATATAAGACATTCATATTTACACTATGCTAAGAAAATTTAAGATTTTTTAAAATCAAATTTTTGTTAAAGTTCTTGCGAAATCCAATAAGAAGATTAAAATAAAACTTTTTCAGGACGACTTGATGGTACTGCTTCTTGTAAAAATATTTTTAGATTCTGATTAATTTTTATTAAAATTTAAAACTGCTTTATTCGAGTCCGGCCAACTGTGGATAACAAGGCACACGATGTTATTTTAATGACGTGGTGTGCGTTGCTATCTGCTCTTGGGGAGCATAGCTGAGTGCTACCGGACGCGTCACAGGTTGCGGATAGTGATACGTTCCGTAGATATACGGAGTAGCTGCTATTTGTAGTAGTCGCGGACAGTCAGCGATTTCAAGAGGAGAGTCTCGGAGGGTCTTTCGAGTTCCCACAAATTCCGAGTATGCCGATGATCCTTGAAATGTCATGGCGAGTATTTGGCGCCATAAAACCAATAACCCACAGTATGTCTGGATACTTTAATCGGCAGCCCCGTTACCAGACTCGGATGCGATCGGCTAATTCCCGGTCCATCTTAAACTTCTTTTATTAATGAAACCACAACAAATAAAAAAAAGTGGCCCTATGTTCCTCCATGGAACCCCAGGAATAAATATATATATATTCGACCTTTAAAATATTTTGTTATGAGTAGGTTTATTCTAGGTCGAGGTTATTTTTATTTACTACACCATTTACAGATGTAATTCGAAAAAGATCAATTGTAATTCGAAGATTCTATTTTTAATTCGAAGATTCTATTTGTAATTCGAAGATTCCATTTGTTATTCGAAGATTCCATTTGTAATTCGAATACTCCAATTGTAATTCGAAGATTCCAATTGTAATTCGAATACTCCAGTTGTAATTCGTAAAAGATCAATTGTAATTCGAAAAAGATCAATTGTAATTCGAAAAAGATCAATTGGAATTCGTAAAAGATCAATTGTAATTCGAAAAAGATCAATTGTAATTCGAATTACAATTGATCTTTTTCGAATTACAATTGATCTTTTACGAATTACAATTGATCTTTTACGAATTACAAATGGAATCTTCGAATTACAATTGTTCTTTTACGAATTACAATTGATCTTTTACGAATTACAATTGATCTTTTTCGAATTACAATTGATCTTTTACGAATTACAATTGATCTTTTTCGAATTACAATTAATCTTTTACGAATTACAATTGATCTTTTACGAATTTCAATTGATCTTTTACGAATTACAATTGATCTTTTACGAATTACAATAGGAATCTTCGAATTATAAATGGAATCTTCGAATTACAATTGGAGTATTCGAATTACAAATGGAATCTTCGAATTACAAATGGAATCTTCGAATTACAAATGGAATCTTCGAATTACAAATAGAATCTTCGAATTACAATTGATCTTTTTCGAAATACATCTGTAAATGGTGTAGTTACATCATGTATGCTTATAGAATAATTTTTTAAGAAAATTATTTGTCTGTTTTGAGGGCGAAATAAGTTGAAGAACCTCTGAAAAACACAAATTTTTACTTGTTTTTATACCCTCCACTCTACACTAAAAAAAAAACTGTAATGTTAGCAAAAATAGCTTGTAAACCTACAAGAAAATTTGCTGATTTTGAACCCACAGTTTTTTTGCTAAAGTTAGCAAAAATGTTTTGCCAATAATTAGTTAACTAAATTTTTTTTTTGAACTTAGTTCATACACATCTGAGGACCCCATTGGGTTCGGACCCGATAGGTCCAGACCCCGATGGGCCTAGACCTAGCTGGGTTCCAATCGTCATAGTTTTTGATCCAAAATTTGTGTCCGTTTGGCTCTTTCTTGCTTAGATTTTGAGATACGTAATTATAGGGGACCACTGGGGTCTTCAGAAATAAAAAACTTTATAACTTCAAAAATATTAATCGGAGAGCTTTTGACTATTTTGCGGTCTTGTTCTACGTGTTGAGAGCTACAAAAATGTTTTCGGACTTTTTGTTGTGTCGGCAATATTTACCGAGATATGAGCATTTTAAAATTTTCGGGAATGCTAACTTTTTTTAATCAAAAGTTCGGGCCCATTAGGGTCCACATATGTGAAGAGGACCGGCGATACTATGGAGAGCCCGAGAACCAAAAATGGCCTCCATTTTTCTCTATCTGGCTTAGTTTCCGAGATAGCGCCATTTTAAGTTTTCTGAAAATAAAAAAAAAATTTACCATTTATTTTGCTAATATTAGCAAAAAAGCTTGTAAAAATTTGGTCAACTCAATTTTAAATCTAGGAAAAAAAATTAGTTAAAATTTTGTTTAAAATTGCTAATGCGCTAAATGAAGATTACAAGATATTATTGCTAACATGCTAATCTCAACTACAAATTTGCTAAAAGTTAGCTAACCAGCATTAGCAAAAAAAATTAGTAAATCTACTAATGTATTATTTTGTGTGTAGTGATAGAGGGTATATATAAGTTTGTCATTCCGTTCGTAACACATCGAAATATTGGTCTAGGACCCCATAAAGTATATAAATTCATGATCCTCGATCGATTTTAAGTCGATCTAGCGATGTCCGTCCGTCAGTCTGTCTGTCCGTTGAAAACTCGCTAACTTTTGAAAGACTTTACAGAGGCTACTGAAGTTTGGCATATATGTTAGTCATTTACCGGGTCAGGTTGGTATTGCAATCCAGCCAAATCATTTTTAAAGCAATCCTTTTTAAGCTTGGTTAGTTTTAAAAGCATTGGTAACTTAAAAATTACACTCAAAAAAATTTTACACTCAAAAAAATTTTTACACTCAAAATATTTTTACAGTAAAAAAACATACACTCGAAAGAAGTTTTACACTAAAAAAAAAATTAGTAATTTTTTTTTTTTTAAAGACAAAAAAAAAGTTTTTTACTCAAAATAAAATATTTCTAATCAAAATTGTTAATTTTTTTCACGTTAAAAAATGTACTATCCCTTAAAAAGGCATTGTGGAGGGTATTCATAGATTCGACACAGTCGAATATAACTTTCTACTTGTTTTTTTGTACTTTTGTCAAACAAATGAAACATTTTTATGCTAGAGGAATTTCAAAGCCTTGCACTTGGACCCAGGGGATGATAAAATGTCTTTTTTTTAGGGCGTGGAAATGAGGGCGTGGAAATGAATAAATAGTTTAAAAACGATTAAATTCAATTTCTTTAGCACAAAGTGCAAAATAAATGCACGTGAGAGGAAAGGTGTAACAGCAACCCCCAAGGTGTACCAACAACCTCCAAAAATCCCCCTCCCCACTGAAGAAAAAGCATCTGATAAATAATACTAGAAAGGAGATTTTGAGCTTTAATAAATGTCACACAAATTTCCTTCTACACAGAGAAAATAATTTTCCAACTGAATTTTTCAGTTGAATCAACACAAAATTCGGTTGCTGCTACTTTATGTCGCTATGGCAAACGAATTTGGTAGTTGTTTCAATTAAAAGACGGTTGTATTGACGAAATTCAGTTGTAACTATCGATGTTCAGTTGTTAAAACCTTAATACAAATACATCAACCGATTTTTTGTTGCAACAACTGAATTTCAGTTGGAAATTAGCAAATTTGTATTCTGCGTGTATCACAACCCGTTTTAAAAAATAAGTTCTCAAAAACTACCAAAAAATCGTTTTTGTTTTTAAGAACTTTAACCTCAATTTTCTCAGAAACCTGATGTGATAAAGAAATTTAGAAACCAGATTCAGCAAAGAATGGTTAATCGAAGAAGCGTAGTCAGATTCCAGAATATTATCCAAAAATATAACAAACAAATTTCTTAAAAATGCCAAAAAATACATATTTTTTGAACTTTGGCCTCAATTTTCTTAAAAACCTGACATTATGGAAAATTTTGGAAAACTGATTTGAAATCAACATTGAAAGTTTGAGTGAAAAGGAGTGTATTGACTCCAGGCGCATCCAAAAAATGCCTGCGAATTTTGTACTCTAGCCTAAAATATTAAATCATGATAATGGTTTGCTGAAGATTTGGATGTATTTAACAAAACAAAATACTCTAATTTGCTATCCCATGCAAAACGAATTGAAGCATTGGTCATTTATGTACACTCAAAAAAAAAAAATTGTAAAGTTAGCAAATTTTTTCTCGTAATTCAAGTTTACTACTAGATTAGCAAATTTTTAGTTGAAATCAGCACTTTAACTAAATTTTTAGCTAAATTTACTTTACAATTATACAGTTTTTTTTTACAAATTTTGAATTAATTTTTTTTGTTAATCGCAAAATTGAGTTTACAATTTTTTTTACAAGTTTTTTTTGCTAATTTAACTAACTTGTTTGCTATTTTTTTAAAAAATTGCCAGTTAAAAAGCGCCATCTAGTGAAAAGAAGAAAATTTACATTCTTGTGTCTTAGGTAACAGTTTAAAAAAACGCCATCTAGCAGAAATATTACTGCATCTTCTTAAATATGTATTTGGAAAAATACAATTTTTTATTACATTGTAGTGGATTTGGAAAATATTTAATTTTAGAGGAAACTAAATTGCAATAGTCTCTGGTTTATTATCTGGAGGCAAAAATATCTGTCTATTATAAATTTAAAGATAAATGTTTTATAAATTATTTAATTTTACAAGAGAAACGAAAGATAATAAAAATGTTACAAGTGTTTCATAAATAAGGGTTATTTTTGTGTTTTACAAAAAGGCTATTTTTTTCTATTCGTTTTTTACCTGTTGGTTGATAATGCAATTTCGCGAAAATTAGCATAGTGGTTCTCTCTCACTCCCTTATATGTTTGTCTTTCTTTTGCAAACAAAATTTATTTTGTACCAGAGTTGTCAGAGTCAACACAAAAAATATCCAAAATCTCAGAACTACCAACTTTTTTTTAACTCATTTAATATATTGTAAACAAAACATTCTAAATAACCAAATTATTACTTAAGTATATTTAATCGGCGTAAGGTAAGTTTTTAGTTAAAGCTTCAGAAATTTGTAGATACCACAATATTTATACCATGCACCACAGAGTGTTTTTGTTTATAACCCGAAATATTAGTTCGACTCAGAATGGGTATTCAAACTTCACAAATTTAAAGAAATCGGACCAGTTCCGCCTGTAGTCTCCATACAAACCACCCTCTTCATATTTACATAAATTTTCAAATTTTATATAAAAAGTATAATTATATATTTTTTAGTAGTTCTTAAATTATAAGTATTTTTTGACAAAAAAAAAAATATGTGACAACAAAAAAATTTCGGCTTTACTACCTTTAAGTTTTTAAATAAAATTTCTTAGATTCTGAAACATTTTCCTTTAGAAAAATTCTGAGATTGTGCGGTATTTTTTTTAATACACGGCAACACTGTTTTCATTTACAAAGCAATGTTGAAAATGAATCGTTTTTCTTACTAAAAGTAGCGTTTTTAATTTGTCTACCATTCAAAGTAGCGTTTTTCATTTGGTAAGCGATAAAATTTATTTTAAAATTTATAAATTGCTATTTCTTACATAAGTTAACAACTCGCTAAAAAGTTGGAAGAGACCAAAAACAAATTGATTTTACACTTTCAATGTACTTGTATTAGTATTTATATTCTAAGTAATAACTGGGGCTGAGATTTTTGAGCTAAACCGCGTCAAAAAAGGGTCCAAAAATGGTATTTTTCATGAATAAAAAATTCAGTAAATTTTTTTTGTCCAATGAATGACCAAATATAATAGATATTTAGGAATTCTTTGATTCTGCATTAAAACATTTTAAAAATCTAACCACAGACTCGAGATAACGAGATGTTTTTGTCAGTTTTTTGATGCTTTTCAATTCGATTTTACTAAAAACTTAAATAACTTTGGTATTTTTGGTCCGATTTTCACTTCTAATACATTGTTAGAAAGGTGATGACCATCGCTTGGGATTTTAGTCAAACATTAACCCTTGACTGCACTGTCTTACTTTTTTATAACATTTACTACGACATCATTAAAAAAACATTTTATAACCACAAAAAGCATATCTTTGAGCAGGAAACACGTTAAATAAATATATTTGTAGGGCATATTTTAAATTTTTTAGCATATATTTTCGATTTTTAGTGCATGGAAATGCTGCCCTAGTAATAACTATACAAAATATGTTACAAACTTTATATTGACATAAAAAGTAAAAATGGGTAAAATTTAGCTAATTTGTATTATCTTGAACAAACATTGAACTCCACCAAAGTCATATACAAAAATCCGTTTCCCAAATTAAAAAAAAATAAATTTTTGTTAAGAATAATAAATTTCATTTGTGAAGCTAAAATTAAATTTTATAAGATATCTCTCTAGATTGTCAAAAAAGTAAACGAAAATTCAAGCAAATAGAAAGGTTTATTTTGCATATAATAAAAATTTGAAATTATTTTCAACTATTTATTGTTTGCCCCCAACTTATTCCGGAAGAAACCGGATTTGTCATTTTTAGCTGGCGTGACACTTTAAATTTTTACATTTTTTAATATTAGTGAGAAGAACTATTTGTGGGCACGATTTAGTCTTAATTTTAAGTTTTGAAAAATTTCAACCAGGAAATTTAACTGTAACCAATAAAAATTTAATATATTTTTTTTTAAGTCCCATTTTCTTTTTGTAATGCATTTTTTTCATGTAATGTATTTTAAAACACGAAAAATACCTTTTTTATTTTTTTTTGAAGCCTAAAGCCAAAGCCTTTGTGTTGTGGTCATAGGCAAAAAAAAATCGCTAGTTGAAGTAAAAAAACTTTAAATTGACCACATTATTCCTTTTCATTCCTTTTGATGCTTTTATTTTTCTAAAAAAGTAGTGTACACAAATTTTCAAACGGAAAAGACGCGTAGGTGTGTGTTTTATATAAAAAAAAATTAAAAAAGAAATTAAATTTATATTATTTAAAAAATATATAAAATAAATTAATATTATTTATTTCAGTAAGGATATTTATACAAGATTCCAGTTGGAAAAATACTCATTTTGGTGTAACTAGACAGCTACCTGTCAAAACAACTACCCGTGTAAGTATCAACTATGATTTGAATTTGTGTTGTTTGTTAACCAAAAAATATTTTGTTTTTTAGAGCTAAAAAAGGACAATGAATCAATTTCAAACAAATAACATCAACAGGTATAAAACAAGAAACATTTTTCTTTTTCAATGTAAAAATTTAAACTTTTTTATTCCATAGAATACTAATTCAGCCATGCAAAAATGACATAAAATGACCGGTAACGCCATCTAATTTCAAATGAAGGAAAATTACCCAAAAATAACAAATGAGCGGTACGCCATCCAATGTCAAATGAAGAAACATTATCTACAAATAAAGATGACCGGTAACGCCGTCTTATGTCATATGACGAAGCATTATCTAACAGCGAAAAGAAGAAGAAATTGCCAACATTCAAAACGACAAGTAACAACATAGAAGAAATTACTACATGTAAACATTTTTCATTTAATATCAATAAAATCAACATGCTTTGTAAATTAATGTTTCATTTTAGTTTTATCAGAATTTTGGATTTTAGGTTCTTTCAAATTTATAATATTTAACAAATTTACAGAATATTTAGAATATTTTTTGTAAATTTATACTTACAAAAAGTAACAAAAAATTTTGCTACATTTAAGTAATTTTTTGGTAAACGAATAACGTAAAAATGTTACAAAATTGTTAGCTAATATTTTAGTTAAATTGATGGTTTTTTTGCTAAATCTATTTTACGAATTAACAACTAAATGTTTTTAGTTAAATTAACAAGAATTTGGCAGGTTCAAAACCAGGTGTTTTTTTAGTTATTTTTAACAAATTTTTAGCTAATTTTACAAGTTTTTTTTTTGAGTGTACTATTCCTCTCTTTCTAAAATAATCTAGCTATATAAATTCTTCCATCTATCTGTGGAAAGCAAGATGCAGTCTTAACCAAAATTATAAATGATTCGACACAGATTAATTTAACAACGTCAGTTGTTTTTTGTACATTTGTAAAACAAATGGAACAATTTTATGAGAGAACTTATGACTTACAATTAGTAAAAAAACAGTTTCGGTGAAAAAAAAAAATAAGAAAAAATTAAAAGAAAATTTTTTTGATGAAATAAAAAATTTTGTTAAAAAAAAAAAAAAAAATGTTGATGAAAAAAGGTGTTTGATGAAAAAATCTTTTGATGAAGAAAAAAAAAATGTTTAATGCAAAAAAAATTGATGAAAAAAATCTACAAAATTTTTTTTTTTATTTTCTGGGTCCACATGCAGGGTTTTGAACTTAATCTGACATAAAAATGTTGGATTTGCTTAACAAAAGCACAAAAAACCCAGTAAAAAATGCCGATTCTCTGAGGTTGGTTTAGTTCTCCAAGGGGAACTTTTTCCCCTGGGTCCGATTTTGTCCATTTTCGAACTTAATCAGCCTATGACTCTAACAAGGGATTTGCATGAAACGTAAAATATATACAAAAGAGACAATTTTAAGGTTGGGGTGTCTCGGCTTATCGGCCATATCGGGGATTTAGGGGTTCAAAACATGGGTCAAAAAATGGCGAAAAAATCGTTTTTTGGATTTTTCAGCCATTTCTTTCTAAGAAACTATATGATGTTTACATATGAGAAGAAAGGTTTTTTTAATGCCTATCCAACGGTGGCATAACCTTGTAAAAGTTTGGCTTCCTTAAATACTTTTTTCATAAAAATGTGAAAATTTTGGGGGGTATTTATATGAAGACATAGAGCTACGATGTCCATATGAATACGAAATAATCTTTATTAAATTTAAGTCGACAAGTATTTTTGCTCTAGAGGATATTCCAGTTAGTTCGTGAGTTATCGAAATTTTTCCGGAGGTCCATATGGTTTCATAAGGGGACAACGAAATTTTGAAACACTGATATGGCCAAAAAGCCGAGACACCCCAACCTTAAAATCGTCTCATTTATATATATTTTAAGTTTCAGGCAAATCGGTTCATAAGGGTTGAGATACTTCCCTTGTAAGACATATTCGTGCCAAACTTCGGAGGTCTAGCTATTTTATTTTGGACTGTTTCGTGTCCTTTACAGACGGATAGACGGACGGAAGAGACTCGCTAGTCTTAGAATCGATCACTGATCAAAAATATATATACTTTATATGGTCCTAGACCGATATTTCGATGCGTTACACACAGAACGACAAAGTAAGTGTACCCCATACTGTGGTGGTTGGAGGGTATAAAAAATGTGATAAAAAAAAATTTGTTAAAAAAAATTTAAAAAAAAAGATTTGATGAAAAAAAAAATTTATGAAAAAAATTTTTTTTTATTGAAAAATAATTATGTTTTATTCACCATCGGTGTAAAACGCTTTTATTATCCAGCAGGTAAATTTTTATCCAAGTTACAAATCGAAGTTGCAAACATTTTTGGTTTTAGAAAATGAAAACTGTAATTCTTAATTTCTTTTTTGTTAGTCGTTAGCTTATATAGTCAAACTGAGGTGGCGTCCTGCATCATTTTTAAAGTTATACACCACCTTTTTGTGAGGATGTTTATTCTGGCTCGAGGTCATTATTTTCTTTACTAATTAAAACCATGATATTCTCATAGTATAATTTTCAAGAAAATTATTTTTTGTTTTAAATTTATTTATGTTGGTCATTTTTGCAAGACTTAATCGACACGTGTTTCGGAATTTGTCAAGATTCCATTGTCAAGATTATTTAGCAAAAATAGAAACGATATACTACAAAGTAGCAAACGAGTCTAATGACAAATCGTTTTTGCACAAACTAAAACATTAATACATATTCGACTCTATCCACAATGTGAATTAGAAAGACGAAGAAATTGTACTATGCTAGTAAGTAACAATTGTCAATAACCAACAAAAATATTTAAAACATTTTACATACGATAGTCCATTGGACTACAACAATATGTTTTTTGTTGCTGTGAATGAAATTATACCATTATTAGGGCTATTCATCACTATGGCGTGCCAACCATTATGTTCAAATTCTGATTAATTTTTATTAATAAATAAAAATTGTTTTATTCGACCTTTAAAATATTATATTTTGTGAGGATGTTTATTCTGGCTCGAGGTCATTATTTTCTTTACTAATTAAAACCATGATATTCTCATAGTATAATTTTCAAGAAACGATTTGTCATTAGACTCGTTTGCTACTTTGTAGTATATCGTTTCTATTTTTGCTAAATAATCTTGACAATGGAATCTTGACAAATTCCGAAACACGTGTCGATTAAGTCTTGCAAAAATGACCAACATAAATAAATTTAAAACAAAAAATAATTTTCTTGAAAATTATACTATGAGAATATCATGGTTTTAATTAGTAAAGAAAATAATGACCTCGAGCCAGAATAAACATCCTCACAAAATATAATATTTTAAAGGTCGAATAAAACAATTTTTATTTATTAATAAAAATTAATCAGAATTTGAGTTATACACCACCCTAAAAACATTATCATGTTAATATTTCAAATGGCGGCCAATGTTTTTTTAATATTTTCATAAAATATTTACAACTAAAACCCGTTTTTAGCATTATTTTCTGCTAATATATTGTAATAGAATAAAGAACGTGATAAAAATATTGTTGCTAAAAACGGGTCTAAGCTGTCCGTTAGAGCACCCTCAAAATGTATGGGATGTGCAAAATTGTATTTTTTATCGCTCCCCGCTCATTTTCGGTTGAGTTGGGATTAAAAAATAATATCTATCCAGAAATTGGACTTCTAGGTTGCAAACAGGCCAAGCAGTTTTAACTTTTGACCTCAAAAATGGGCTAAAAAACCTTTATAGATTAATTTGGCTGTAACTCTTAAAATAAAAGTTTTTCGCAATTAACTTTCATTCATTAACATCAATTTTTTTGTAGAATCAAAATGCAAAGATTTTTCTCTCATACTGTTTTGACCTAAATATGTCAGATCGCGGTGTTTTAAGCGGTTAAAGTCGAAATTTGGGTCTGAACTTTTTTTAAAAAAATTCTCGTAAATTTTTAAATTGGGGAAAATTTGAGCTCCTTGCACAATTCACTAGGGTATTGAATGTAGTTTTCCAAAAAATTTTTTTTTGCAAAAATATATGGACTGTTCCATGAAAAAATCCCAAAGTTCTACTCTGAATCTCATTTTTTTACAATTCATCCTCAATATAGGCGAATACTCACTTTGTAATTCCGTGAGTTTCGCACCAAAACATCTGTCTAGGATTCCCCTAAATATATATGGGGTATTCAGTGCCAAATTGGACACTTTGAAATTTTTTTTTTTACTTTTTTTTATTATTTTTAAATTTTTTTAAAACCCTTTAAAACCCCCATCCAAGTTTGTTTTCAAATTTTTTTAAATTACCCGTTTCAAAGACATGGAATTTTCAAAAATAAACTATCGTTTTCCGTATTTTTATCATAACAAATTCAAAAATGGTCAACATTTTTTTTTTTTTAATTTTTGTTTTTTTATTTAATATTTCTAAAAGTGTTCTAATATGCAATTTTTAAATGATGACTCTCTTTGTTTTGTTGTTTTCAATCTTTTCTTAAAATTTTTTATTTGATTTTTTTTTTTTTTAATTTTTCGTGGTAAACTTAATATTTTTTTAAAATTTTAAGCTTAAGTAGATCGTGGGATTTTGGTAATTAATATATTCAGCGGTTTTTGAATTTTTTTTTTTTTTTTCCAATCTTTATTAAAACACTTCAAAGAAAATACTAAAATTTCAACAAATTATTTCGAATTTGGACTATTTTTAAAGAAGTGAAGACAGAAAAAATCGTGTTTTTTTTCAATTCGATATTTTTTGAACGGATTGTCAAAAAAGATGTCAAAATTTACTTGGAATGGGTTTTTAAAGGGTACTAAAAAATTGAAAAAACATGAAATTAAAAATTTTCCAATCGTCCGATTTGGCATGGAATACCCCATATATACTTACTATGTAAGATCCTAGACTCATCTTTCGATGCGTAAAACATGCAATGACAAAGTGAGTACACCCTCATAACGTAGTTGGAGGTCAAAAAATTGTGGTTCAGGGTATGATTTTGGCAATTTTTCATGGAAGGGTCGATATATTTTTGCAAAAAAAATTTTTTTTGGAAAACTGCATTCAATACCCTATTAAATTATGCAAAGAGCTCAAATTTTCCCCAATTTAAAAATCTACGAGAATTTTTTTAAAAAAAGTTCTGACCCAAATTTCGACTTTAACCGCTTAAAACACCGCGATCGGGCATATTTAGGTCAAAACAGTATGAGAGAAAAATCTTTGCATTTTGATTCTACAAAAAAATTGTTATGAAAGTTAATTGCGAAAAACTTTTATTTTAAGAGTTACAGCCAAATTAATCTATAATGGTTTTTTAGCCCATTTTTGAGGTCAAAAGTTCAAACTGCTTGGCCTGTTTGCAACCTAGAAGTCCAATTTCTGGATAGATATTATTTTTTACTCCCAACTCAACCGAAAATGAGCGGGGAGCAATAAAAAAAACAATTATGCACATATGGGTGCTCTACTGTCCGTGTTATTAGAATATAATGTACCATTAGCCTGGCATTTTTCTGTATAGCAAAATTTTTTCTTCTCCGATTTTCAAAGTCCGTCCATTTTTTTATGCTACTAGGCCTAAACCTCATGTGGTACCAATTTGAGTCCAATCGGATAAAATTAAAATTAAATCCAAAACTTTGACCGCCGGGCGCCAAGGGTTAATTTAATCCGATTGACCTCAAATTTGTACCACATAAGTTTTAGACCTAGGACAATAAAAATTAGCTCGGACACTTGGGAAAATCGAGAGTTGACAAAAAAATGCCAGTCTAATATACCATACATATTGTGGGTTACTTGGAACGAGTATTTACAATATATATAAAAAAAAATTAAATGACAATCGTCGACTTTTTTGTATAGCACAGTTTATTTAAGACATTTTAAAACATGTTGGACAACTTTGAATAAAAGGCTGAAAATTGGTGTGCTAGTTGCATTTGATATGTACTAAAACGTATAAAAAAATGTGCGAAATAGAAGGGGTCGTGCCCGAAAATTTGTGATTTGGCCAAAAGTGACCCATATACAGGTTAGAACCTAACATAATCTTTACAAGATACTCTTTCGTTTGTGTCTATACTTCCCCATATCGGATTACGTACATTAGAATCACATTCATCTTCCATAGCGGTATTGGCCCCGAATTAGAAAAGTAGGCAAACAAAAATCCAAATAGTCTTTCAATTACACAGCTCAACAAGAAAATGCGTTTTGGATTCTGGTTATTGATTTGGATAGTGTCTGTTGCGCTGATTCCAAATCCGGAGCCCAAATTTGCCTATCACGTCAGGATTTTGAGTAATTCGCGGTTAAAGTGCCGAAAAAGGGCATTTTTGATCCTTTTTAAAAGCTTATAAAATAAGATCCTGACATGCAAATGACTTGGTATCAAGCGCGTTCCAAAGCTTGTAATTTTCTCTTAAAGATAAGATAAAATGTTCCAAAAATTTAATTTTCTAAAATGGCAAAAAAAATCATTAGCAAAAAACCTTCCATTTTTTCAATATTTAGTTTATTTACACAGTGTTTTTTAACAAATTTCCATACAAATTCATACGTAAATTTTAGATTTAAAGCAATTGGGCTAATGATTTTTTTACCACTTTAGAAAATTAAATTCCAAGATGATTTGATCTTGTCTGAAACAGAAAATTACACACTTTCGAATGAGCTTGATACCAAGTCATTTGCATGTCAGGATCTTATTTAATAGGCGTTCAAAAATGGTTAAAATGGGCATTTTTTGACACTTTAACCGCGATTTTCTCAAAATTGTGACGTGGTAGAAAAATTTGAGTGACCGTTTTGGAATCGGGGCACCAAACCCTATCAACTTTTTTTGGTTTCATCCAAAACGCAGCGGCAAACCTAAGATTTGTAGAGCGGTGTTATTTATTCAAAATTTATAAATTATTTTTCCTCAAAAAAAATTGTATTTTGAGAAAAAACTATGTTTTAATCATTTAAACAAATACTTTTTGATCAAAATATATTTATACATATAGTATGTGTTGTATGTACATGACCTTTACTTAGTAAAAGTTCTCTTTTTATATGGATGTGTTTATAAACAAACACATACATATAAATGTAACCCCATAAGAAAACATAATGTTTGCATTCAAAATAATAAAAAAACGAAGAAAAATATAAAATAAAGTTTGTCTTTAGAAGAAGAAAATACTTAAAGAATTTTAATATACAAATAAAAATATATAAAAAAAAATATAAATATATTCCATGTAAGGAGAGTCTTTTTATTTTTTTTTTTTGCTTTTGATTATTATATTTGTATACAAAAAGAGTGCGTGCTTGGAAAATTAATTTAAATACTTCAAGAATAAAAGAGAATATCAAAATAAAATCTTAAAAATTATATAAAAAGTTATAAATTGTTTGATTTTTTTTTTTTTGGTTGTTGGTTATTTAAGGCATCTTAATAAAAAATCAATTGATTTTTATTTAAATAAAAAGTTATTGAATGTTCTTTATTTTTTGTTTGTTGCAAAAAAGACAAAACTGAAAACTTTATAATTTAATTATAAATAAACAAGAGTAGAATAATGTCAGAAAAACAAATGATTATAAAGATTGATAGTGCTGATGGATCGTAAAGAAGTTTATGTGTATAAATCTTTTGTATTTTTTATTTTTTTGTGTGGAAAAAAATAAAAGAATACTTAGGTGGTTATTCATAAAAGCTGAAAAATATTTAAAGTAGGTTTATTTGACAGATATTGCAGGAACAATTGTCAAATAAACCTACAATAAGTCTGTTATAAGTATTATGAATAAGAGCCTTAATGTTTTTGAAACACTTAGAATTTTGAAACACATAAAAAAAATCTAATTTTATACAATGTTTAGCAGGTCGTATACTTAATATTAAAATTCTACTAAAGTAACTGGGAGCGTATACTTTATATGCGTTATCTGCGTATTTGATGAAAATATATTAATCATACGCATCATACATTTGTGGTTCAAAAGACTTGAATTTATGGGAAAAACGTTTTATTTTCTTCCGAATTAAAATGCAGTTGTACAGCTTTGTACTGGACCGATTTTTATGATTTTTTTGATTTGTAGATTATAAATTCTCTAGTACTTATTGTTGCCATTTTTATTTTCTTAATTTTAACCTAATTATGTTTTTGGTGAAAGAAAAAAGCATTTTTTTTTTTTATTTTTTATGTTTATATTAGAATAATTTCAAATATTTTTAAAAAATGGCCACGGTAAGTACTAGAGAGTTTAATAATCTACAATTCGAAAAAAACATTAAAATCGGTTCAGAATTTTTTGCTGTACAACTGCAGACGATGTTGTCTTTTAAAAAGAAATTTTACAACTGAGTGGCAAGCCTGGCAATTCTTTTTGACCAAAGTTTTTGTTATAAAATTTTAAAAATTTATGTTTCCGAATTAATGATGTATGCTCATTAGAGTGTCCCTTATTTTGGAAATGTTGGAAATGTTGAGACGTTACGCGCTATTTTTTTTCATTTGACTTAAAAATAGCTCAGGAAAAACTTTACGTCCCTACGACCACGCCTTCCCTACGCGACGGGGCCTTAAGGAGCGGGGCCATAAAAATCATTTTTCCATACAAACCAAAATTTTTTTTTTTTGATTTTTTTGTTATTAATTATTATATTACTTGGTTAGCTTATTCACGGGGCGTTAAATTTTTCCTCCGATATTTTAAAGTCAAAAGAAAAAAAATGAGCGGGTACCGTCAACATTTCCAACATTTCCAAAATAAGGGACACTCTAATGCTCATGTACAATTAATTTTTAGCCGGGTGGGCAATTTTTTTTTCTCAATTTTTTATTATCATCAACAGTTTTTTTTATCAATATTTTTCATCAATATTTTTTTTTATCAATATTTTTTTCATCAATATTTTGTCATTTAAAAAAAAAAATACTAATTTTTTTGAGTGTAAAACTTTTTTCAAGTGTAATTTTTTTTTTTACTGTAAAAATATTTCTGAGTGAATGCACGTACGTATGTACGCAAAATATTGCCATTTTTGTAAAAAAAATAACGGTTTTTGTAAAAAAAGGAAAAATTACTAAATTTTTTTTGAGTGTAAAATTTGTTTTGAGTGTAAAATTTTTTCAAGTGTAAAATTTTTTTCGAGTGAAATTTTTAAGTTCCCAATGCTTTTAAAACTAAACAAGTTTAAAAAGCATTGCTTTAAACCTAAACAAGTTTGAAAAGCATTGCTTAGTTACCACCAATGCTTTTAAAACTTGTTTACCACGTGGCATTTAAGATGAACAAAATCTGAAATTCGGAGTTTTGCTTATAACATTTGAACCACTTGACCGATTGAGCTGAAATTCAATACCAAACAGACCTGAGGAACGGCAAAGTTACATGCCACGTTTCAGCAGTCTCATTGTTGTTTTTCGAAAGTTATCGTGTTTTTTTAACTCGTAAAATTGCGAAAACTCCTTGCCGAAATTAAATCTTTTGCTTATAACTTTTGAACCACTGAACCGATTTGGCTTGATTGCAATAACAACCTGACCAGGTAAATGACCAACATATATTCAAAACTTTAGTAGCCTCTGTGAAGTCTTTCAAAAGTTAGCGTGTTTTTTATGGACAGACAGACAGACGGACGGACGCACATCGCTAGATCGACTTAAAATTGATCGAGGATCATGAATATATATACTTTATGGGGCCCTAGACCAATATTTCGATGTGTTACAAACGGAATGACAAACTTATAAGTATATACCCTCTATCACTAGAGTGGAGGGTATAAAAAAAGTCTTAGATTATGTGACATTTTCCCGATAGAAAAAGTATCTGACGCTGAGATATTTAAAAAAAAAAAATTCTCAGATTCTGAGTAATTTTTGCTAAAGAAAAAGTCTCAGATACAGATAAAATTTTTTACAGAAAACTTTTCACAGTTTTCCTAAAGAAAACTGTCAGATTTTTTCTATGGAAAAGGTTTATTTTTTTAAAACGATTTTGATATTCTAAGTTACTTTTTCTGAGTAACTTTTCTGAGTAACTTTTCTGAGTAACTTTTCTGAGTAACTTTTCTCAATTAATTAAATTAATTTTTTTATTGCAAAACTTTAAAATTTTTACTGAAAAAAAATCCTATAGAAATATACTCCAGTTTTGAAACAATTTCCCATAAAAAAATCTCAGATTCTAAGACAAGTTTTCTCAGATTTTCCCTATAGGAAAATTCTCCTACTTTTCCTGCAGAAATTTTCTCAGAGCTTTCCTATAAAAAAATTTTTAAAGTTTTCCTGTAGAAAAATTTTTAGAATTCCTATAGAAAAACTCTCAAATTTTTTCTGTAGAAAAATTTGTATTTCTTTATTTTTCAGAAAAAAAATCGCAGATTATTTCTATAGAATATTTTTAAGATTCCAAGACATTTTTCCTATAAAAAAAATTCTAAGATTCCGAGAAATTTTTATAAAACCTTTTTGTGATTCTTAGGAGTTTTGCTTTGAAAAAAAAATTTCAAAAGATAATAAGTCTTTTCTTTTTCTTTCGCCTCAGAACCTCCTTCTTGGTATTTTCGATAGAAAAATCTTAGAATTTCCTGCAGAAAAATTCAAAAAGATTCCTAGACGTTTGGGTTATAGAAATTCTAACATTTCGAGTCATTTTTTCTATAGATTACACCGCTCTACAAATCTGAGGTTTGTCGCTGCGTTTCGAATGAATCCAAAAAAAGTTTATAGGTTTTGGTTTTCCGATTCCAAAACGGTCACCCAAATTTTTCTATCACGTCACAATTTTGAAAAAATCGCGGCTAAAGTGTCAAAAAATGCCCATTTTGACCATTTTTGAATGCCAATAAAATAAGATCCTGACATGCAAATGACTTGGTATTAAGCTCATTCGAAAGTGTGTAATTTTCTCTTTCAGGCAAGATCAAATCTTCTTGGAATTTAATTTTCTAAAATGGTAAAAAAATCATTAGCCGCAAGTGCTTTAAATCTAAAATTTACGTATGAATTTGTATAGAAATTTGTTAGAAAACACTTTTTCAGCACTTTAACCGCGAATTACTCAAAATCCTGACGTGATAGACAAATTTGGGCTCCGGATTTGGAATCAGCGCTTCATATACTATCAAAATCACTAACCAGAATACAATACGCATTTTCTTGTTGAGCTGTGTTATTGCTTTTTGGTTTTTCTATATTTTTTTTGTTCTTTTTTATTATTATGTATGCGCTGAACACGAGTTTAAAAAAAAAAATAAAATCGGCTGTACGGTTTTCGAGATATTGCAATTTGAAATTTCCCAAAAATAGCGGTATGTTGAAAAAATGGTTTCAAAAAAAGATCAAAATGTCTTTCCCTTAACCTTTTCAAAGTACTTGAGACAGTATTTAACTTAAATTTAACTTGGGCTTAACACGAACAAAGTTTTGGATTTAAAAAAAATATTTAGGATTTTTGAAAAAAACACCTGAGGTCATGCAGGAATTTTATATTAAAAGTTAAAAAAATTTACAAAAAATTAAAATTTCTTTCCCTTACTTTTACTGCATTCTAAATAGCGCTTTTGGGTATGCTATAAAAACACGCTGTCAGTGGCGTATACAGGGGGGGGGGGCCCGGGGGCCCGGCCCCCCCCGAAATGATTTTACAAATTTCAGGATTTGGTATAAAATAACAAGAACAATTTTAAAAAACTTCTTAAAAAAAATAAAAAACAATAAGAATCAAACATTTTTTGAAAAAAAATTTTCTAAAACTGAAAATTTTTCTGTTAAAAAAATCTCAAAATCTGTAAATTTTTTCATAGAATTTGAAACTTTTTAACTTAAGATTCTAATGAAAAATTATCTTACAACCTGAAGTTTCTGTACACAAAAAACGGACCAAATTGTAAGTAAAATGTAGTCAAATCTAAAAATGCGACTTTGTCTTTTAGAAAAATGTCTCAGAACGAGACTATTTCTTAAAAAAAAATGTCTCAGAATCTTACACTTTTCTAAAAAAAAAATGTCTCAAAATCTAAAAGTTTTTATAAGAAAAATGTCTGAGAATCTAAGACTTTTTCTCTAGGAATAATGTCTTTTTAATATTGGCCTTTTTCTCAGAATCTGACTTTTTCTAAAGGAAAAATGTCTCAGAACCTGAGGCTTTTCTGTATGAAAAATATTTCAGAATCTGAGAACTTTCTGTAGGAATAATGTCTCTGAATCTGAAAAATGTCTCAAAATCTCAGATTTTTTCTATAAAAAAATTCTTAGAATCTGAGGCTTTTCTATATGAAAAATGTTTAAGAATCTGAAAACTTTCTATACACTCAAAATAATAACTCTGTAAAATACTCTGTAAAATGACTGTAATCTCAATTCAACCGATATTTGACAGAGTTTTCTGTCAAAATACATATTTAAAGAAAATACTTTGTATTTTGTTGTGACAAAATAACAAAGTTTCCTCTGTTATATTACTTTTTACTTTGTAATCTTAATTTTACTTCGTATATTTTTATAACCAAAAAAGTTTTCTGTTTTGAGTAGTTTTTGTTACCAAACATCAAAATTTTATCTGTATATATTTTTTTTTGAGAAAAAGTAGCAAAAAAAGTTATCAAAAATTTTTTTTCAGAAATCTTATAAACATTTTACAAAATAACATGCATTTTTCTAAACTCTGTAAATTTACAGAGTTTTTTCTGTAAATTTTTTTTTGCATCAAATGTATTTTACAATTATATGTAAATTTACATAATTTTCTTTGCTAAATGGTGGTTTATTTAACCAATATTTTACTAGAAACTCTGTAAATTAACAGTTTTTTTTTTGTCCAAATCATTTTACAGAGCTTTATAGTAAAATTACAGAGTTTTCTCGGTAAAAAAGCTTTCATAATTTAACCAATATTTTACTAGAAACTCTGTAAATTAACAGTTTTTTTGTCCAAATTATTTTACAGAGTTTTATGGTAAAATTACAGAGTTTTCTCTGTAAAAAAGCTTTCATATTTAACCAATATTTTACTATAAACTCTGTAAATTAACAGTTTTTTTTCTGTCAAAATCATTTTACAGAGTTTTTTTAGTAAAATTACCAAGAAATGTTGTTAGCTGGAAAAGTATGGTGTTTTCTGTTAAATTAGCAGAGTTTTTCTGTAATTTAACAGAGTCATTATTTTGAGAGTATAGAAAAATGCTCAAAATCTGAGACTTTTTCAATTGTAAAAATATATTTTTCTATAAGAATAATTTCTCAGAATCTGAGTACTTTTCTATAGGAAAAATATTTCAGAATCTGAGACTTTTTCTTTAGGAGAAATGTCTCAGAAGCTGAGGCTTTTCTGTATGAAAAATATTTCAGAATCTCACAATTTCCTATAGGCAAAAAGTCTCAGAATCTGAGAATTGTTCTATAGGAAAATGTCTTAAGAATTTGAGACTTTTTCTATAGGAAAAGTGTTTAAGCATGTGATACTTTTTCGATAGGAAAAATGTCTTAGAATCTAAGAAATTTTCTGTATCTAAGAATTTTTCTATAGGAAAAATATTTAAGAATTTTAGACTATTTCTATAGAAAAATTTTCTCAGAATCCGAGAATTTTTTTTTAGGAAAAAGGTTTCAGAATCTAAAATTTTTTTATACTGTTTTCTTTTTAAAAAGGTCTCAGAATCTGAATTATTTTTCTTATAGAAAAAGCGAAGAAAAAGCGAAGATTTTATCAGAATCTAAAACGTGTAGAATGTTCCAGAATCTGAGAAAATGTGCTAGACTAGAAATATCTCAGATTCTGTGAAAATGTCTTACAATCGAAGTCTTTTCTTTTGAAAGAGTATTTTATAAATATGTTTATAGATTTATTTTCTAAAGTGACTTTTTCCCCAGAAACGTTTTCCATTGGAAATATGATTTAAGAGTCTTAACTGGAAATTGTCAAAGAATCATAGACTTTTCTTTAAAAAAAAAAAATCAGATTCTGATAATCTTCTTTGTAAAAATGTATCAGCATCTGATACAATTCACACTTTAAAAGGCTTAAGTCTATCAAAAAATTTTAAAATATAAAAAAATTTATTTTTTTTTCCCCCAACAGTTTTAAACTTACACAAAAATAAAGAATCTGATTGTGTTACATTCAGTTCAAGGTAAAGATAGAGAAAAATTCTTAAACATGTGCTGTTATGTACATTTTTTGTAAAACAAAAAAAATTGAAAAAAAAATTTTGGGCCCCCACCGAAATAAAATCCTGGATACGCCCCTGTCTGAGACCTTTTCTATAGGAAAAATGTCGAAGAAACTGAGACATTCTCAGAATTAGAAAATTTTTCTATAGGAAAAATGTCTAAAAATCTTAGACTTTTTCTATAGGAAAATTTTCTCAGAATCCGAGAGTTTTTCTTTTGGAAAAAGATTTTAGAATCTATGACTTTTTTATACTATTTTTTTTGTAAAAGGGTCTCAGAATGTGAATTATTTTTCTTATATGTTTCAGAATCTCATATTCTGGGAAATTGTCTTACAATCGGAGTCTTTTCTTTTGGAAAAGTATTTTATGAATATGTTTATAGAATCATTTTCTAAAGTGACTTTTTCCCGAGAAACGTTTTCCTTTGGAAACATGATTTAGAGTCTTTGACGTTTTCTATGATAAAAACTGTCTTAACTGGAAATTGTCATAGAATCTTAGACTTTTCTTTGAAAAAAAAAATCAGATTCTGATAATCTTCATTGTAGGAATGTATCTGCATTAGGGTGGCCCAAAATTCCTTTTGCTTCGCTACAGGTCAACGTACCTTAAAAAATGAAAGATGGTATCATAACTAATATTTTGAGCCAAATGGCAGCACCCTACGACGATTAGAAGGGGATGCTAACTGATCACATGTGTTTGCAACCTCCGAAGAAATCTAAAAAAAAAAATTTTGCAATCGTAAAAATTACTACATGGGATGGTATCGCTACAAAAGCAAATAAGTCACATATGGCCATTTTGCCCTAAGGTTGCCTACAAAGGACAATAAGGACATTTTACTTTCGGTTAGGAAAAAAACAAAAAAAAAATGTTTGGATATTACACTCAAATTAAAGATATTTGTATTACCTTTCAAATGAACTTTATCGCAACTTAATGGTCCGCATAGTTTTTGAGTTACAGCGGTTTTAGTGAAATGCAGGGTTCCGCTTTTTTTAATATGTATTTTTTTTTTGTTTAAGGACAAACTTAGGACAAAATGGCCACATTTGAATTATGTGCTCTTGTTACGCTAACATTTCATATGGTTATTTTTAAGATTCCAATAAAAAAAATTTCAAGATTTCTTTGGAGGTTGCAAACACTTATGATGAGTTAGCATCCCCTTCCAATCGTTGTAGGGTGCTGAAATTTGGCGCAAATTGTTCATTACGATGCCATCTATCATATTTTAAGGTACGTTCAGTTGTGAGTTATACTTGGTATTTTTCCATATGTTGTTGGGCCACACTAATCTGCATATGATACAATTCACACTATGAAAAAGGCTTGTCTCTAAAAAAATTTTAAAATATAAAAAAATTTTAATTTTTTTTTAAACTTACACAAAAATGAAGAATCTAATTGTGTTACATTCAGTTTAAGGAAAAGATCAAGAAAAATTCTAAAACATGTGTTGGTATGTAAATTTTGAAATAAATGTCAAGCCCCCACCGAAATAAAATCCTGGATACGCCCCTGCACGCTGTGCTGCTAAAATATCGTTTTATTTTTGTTGGGATGTTTATCTAAAAATTTTTAAAATCGGTCGAGCGGTTTTCGTGATATTGCCATTTAAAATTTGTTAAAAAATTGTTTTTTTTCCCTTATTTCCAGAAATTAGAAAAAAAAAAGAAATCACAATTTTTTTTTTAAGTTAATTTGAGCCATATTATATAATTTTAGCCTAATGCGCCCTTACAAGAGAAGTATATCAACCCTAATGAACCGATTTGCCTGAAACTTAAAATATATATTAAAGAGACAATTCTAAGGTTGGGGTGTCTCGGCTTATTGGCCAGATCGGGGATTTAGGGGTTCAAAACATGGGTAAAAAAATGGCGAAAAAATCGTTTTTTGGATTTTCAGCCATTTTTTTTAAGAAACTATATGATGTATTCATATGAGAAGAAAGGTTTTTTTAATGCCTTTATAATGGTGGCATAACCTTATAAAAATTCGGCTTCTTTAAGTATTTTTTGCAATAAAATGTTTAAATTTTTGGGGGGTACTTATGTGAAGATATGCCCCTACGATATCCATATGGATAAGAAATAATCTTTATTAAATTTAAGTCGACCCGTATTTTTGCCCTAGATGATATTCCTGTTAGTTCGGAAGTTATCAACATTTTCCCGAAGGTTCACATGGTAAATATCTAAACATATTAAATTATATAAAAAATTACTCAGATAAGACCAAAATTCGTATCGAATTTTATAAAATTTGATCTGGAGTTATATCAAATTTTATATAATTTGGTCTTATCTGATTGATTTTTTATATAATTAAATATAAAAAGATGTAATTATGTATCATAAGATATATTTGTATCAATTTATACATGGCTATATATGAAACTATTTTTACTAGGGATGTTTTTTTTTTGCATTTTTGTTAAACAAATTAAAAATTTTTGTGCAAGAAAAGTTCAAAGTACTGAATTTGGACCAAGGGATTAAAAAAATCTTTTATCGCGATAGGAATAGTGCCCCGAACGTCCCCCACCGACACCCCACCAACAAATCCTTCCCCGCTTCAAAAAAAGGCACCGACATTTTTTTTTTTTTTAAATTGTTTGTGCATTTTGGAGGGTATAAAAGTTTCGTCACAGCCGCATTTAATACTCTCATTTGTTTTTTTCGTCATTCTTTTTCATGCAAAATTAAAAACTTTAACAAACTAATGAAGCATTTGCATAGAATATAAGAAGTTAACTAATTCCGTTTACTTGCTTAACTTTAAGTCAGAAAAAAAAACTTTTTGCATTTTTTTAATTTGTTTTTTTTTTTTAATTTTTATAAAACTAACTTTATTGAAACCAACAAAACAACAGAATTTGTAAGAAGGATAAGAGCAATACAAACTAAAATAAATTTAAATCTTAATTGTTAAAAAATCATTATAAAAGTTGAACTCGGCCTTGCCGAATGTATGCACTAAAGTGACCAACAATTTTTTTGTATTTTTTTGAAGAATTCGGCTTTTTTGGGGATTTTTAAAATATACATATGGGCATTTCCACCGAAAGGTCTACCAAGACCAAAAAACCAAAAGTTCTTGAAACGAATTTGTTTTAACATATTTTCATAGGAAAACAATCAAATTTAACTAACGTGAACAAATTTTACATTTATTCATACCCCATTTCGAGATATTCGAATGTAAAGTCGAGCAAGCCAATTTTTTCTCATTGGGACATTTCTATTGCACCTTTTGTTTTGTTAAATGTTCTTAAAGAGAAGCATTAAATATTGACTTTGGCTTTTAAAAAATCTTTCTGGAGATACAAAGAGCTAAAAAAAATGCATAACAAACTATGCAATTCAAAAAATAACGGTTAGTTTTTGCTATGCTTTATCACATATTTCGATGTCCCGTGCGACATTTAAAAACGACATTTGTAATTAGTGCGTCAAGTGGACATGACGAAAGTTCATCAAATATTGAGAACAAACACAGATTTTTATTACAATTAAAATAAAAAAAAAAATAATTAAAAAATAATAAAATTTGTGATCTTGGTTCTTATATAAAGTTGGTCACGTGCGACATGGTAAGTGTGGATTTTAAAATTTTGAAAAAATATTTTTTTTTAAATAAATGATTTACTTGTTTTAAAACATTCTTTTAAATTATTTAAATATAGATGAGTATAAACGTCGAAAAAAATAAAGAGAGATGCAAACGGCGGAGAGAAAAGTTTAAGGAAGATGAAATGAAATTACAAGACAATAAATTAAACAAGCTGAAAAGTTAAATTTGACTAGGCGAATCTATGAATACCCTCCACAATGCCCTTTTTAAGTGAAAATAAATAACATTTTGGATTAGAAATATTTAATGTTATGTAAAAAATTTTTTTTAAGTAATTTTTGAAAAAAAAAAAAATATTTACTAAATTTTTTTTTGAGTGTAAAATTTTTTTTGAGTGTAAAACTTTTTTGAGTGTACTTTTTTGTGACAAAATTTTTGAGTGACAAAAATACGTTGTAAAATAGTTTTGTGACTTACCAATGTTGTAAAAACATGTTTAACGGGTTTTCAACACGTGAATTTAAGGTGAAACTAATCTGAAATTCTCGGTTTTGCTAATAACTTTTGAACCACAGAACCGATTTGGCTGAAATTCAATACGAACCAGACTAGGGGAACGAAAAATATATATGCCAAATTTTTTTAAGCTTATTTATTTATAATTTGTTAAAAAAAGAACAAAAAAAAAACATAAATATGATTATGGAAAAAACGGTCCCGTGCGACATATCCCGTGCGACAGTGATTAAAGTTAAATGAAAAAAAAAGTAGAAATAATTTTGAGGTAAAATTTTTAAACTTTTAAGAGTTATTATAAGCCAATATTTTAAAATTAGTCGCATTGTGATATTGCCTCAGGTTTCGCTGAAATCAGAGTTTTGATTGATAGTCGCGAAAATGACTTCTGTTTTTTGTCCCGTGCGAATGGTTGTCTTATTTGCGATTATTTCGAAAGCTTGAAACAATTTTCAAAATCAACCTGAGCAACAATTATAGAGCTAGTTAAGAGCTATAAGTTTCCCCTTTTGTCAAGAAAAAAATCTTTTTATTTTGACTTTTTTTTTCAACTTTAATGTGTGCAACGGTCACGTTCGACATGATGGAATTGCCCATATATAAAAATCTTGCGCTCGCAGATTTTTTACGAAAATATAGGACCCGAGTAAAAAAATGGCGCTGTACCTAATTGAATATGGGTTTCGGTCTATTTTACCATCAACAATTCGTTTAAACAACCGCTGACCAACTGCTGACATGTCATTGGGGACATTTTGAAAAATTGTATGAAGATGTAAGCAATTTTATGAAAGGAGAGTCAGTCAGCATCATGTAAGGGGTTTTACAGAAACATACAATTTTCTTCATTTACACAATTTATTCGACGAATTTTATCAAAACATTGAATCACTTGAAAATTTTTATTTAAAATTAAATTAAATTAAAATCTATTGTATGTTATAAGACATTGTAAAATTTTTAGGAATCACAGACTATCAACAAAATACTTAACCTCAAATACTTAATATGCAAAATAAGTTCTGTGCAATGTATACACCTAAAAATAAAAATCTGTCGAATCCTTTAATGAATCGATAGTTATTTTGGACAGTCTTCAAACCTGCAAAAGTGAAATGGTATATTCAATTTAATCGGTTTAAGCGAAATGAATAATTTTTTTTTTTTAAATATAATAAAGTTTAAAACATTAAAAAAAAATACAGATATAAGTTTATGAAAAATTTTAATTCAAGTTGCAAGTGGTTTTACAGATTTTTTCTAAGTATACAAATCTCAATTGTATTTTGCTTCATTAGCAATAATATCTGCTGCTAAATATCATTAATTGGCCACATTGTATTACAAGATATCTTGTAAGTTTAAGGGTTTTCAAAGAACATACTCATGAATTCATAATGATATTTAAGTTACTACATATGCTTACATATATGCAATTGTTGAGCTTAACAATTTATTGTCGGATTGTAGACAAAAACTCCTATGTGTTTTTTTAATCTTTACGATTTGAGACACATGAATTTTAGCGCAAATTATAATTAGACATGTTTTTTTTAGGTGATTCGAGCACCGAGTTCATTTAAAATCTCCATTTTTAATATTAAAAATGCACATAACTTCGTCAATTTTCACGCTAACTCTCATTATATTCAAAATTAAATCGTCTTCTATATTGATTAACAAAAAATATGAACATATGGAAAGCCATATCCTTATTCTAATCAAAACAGATCGAAAATTGAAAAACGATTGAAAATATTCTGAGTTAATGTTTTTGATATTAACTTAAACTTTTAAGGGATTTTGAAAATTTTAATGGGCGCTACGTCCAATCAAAAGTAAAAATCCGCTGTAGCTCGTTGTGGCCTAAATCGTATGTATTAACATCGTTTACATGGACTGGCCGAAGTAAATGCAGGCCTTGGATCAATATTTCCAATAAAAAAAAGTATAAGCACATACTCTCAATTACAAAGTTGTATAAGGTATAAAAAAATACACATAGGTGTTTTTGTTGGCGAACTGATGGTATGTGGTTAAATTGCTGCATGGTTTAAAAGTGTTTTAGACTTTTATAGTTCGTAAATATTATATTAATTAATATTTTATTTCGAATTGATTAATAAATGATGAATATTAAACAAGTAAGAAAGTTATAGTCGGTCAAGACCGACCATATGATACCCTACACCAGTGTTTTCCGAAAAATGGGTCCCATTTTAGATTATATCTTTATTTAGTGTAGAAAATACACACAGATCAAATTTTAGTGAAATTGGTTTATTTTTTGTCAAAAGACCGATTTTACAGAATATCGGTAAAAATTTTTATATGGGGGACTACACTCAGAATATTTTGTAGGCAAAAACAAATGAAAAACACACTTAAATCTAGCGAATAAACAATTGAAAACCATCCCAGTAATTATTCATTAGTTTTAACAAACATCAACATTTATTTTTTACTGTTGACAAAATTTTCTAAAATAAATAACATTAAACAGTAAAAAATTACGGTTTCTTCATTCTTTTTTACCAACAAATTCGAAAAAAATAACCTGCGAAAACATTAAAAATTAATGATAGTTCAGTTTTTTTTACAAACAAATTTCAAAAAAATAACCTACGAAAACATTAAAAATTAATGATATCGTAGGTTATTTTTTTCAATTTTCTATTGAAATATTTTTTTTTTAATTTTTAATAAAATTTTGGGGAATCGATCCCGCAATCAACTACATTCTGGCCAGACACTCTACCCATCGTTCCAAAGTCACTTGATACAAACATGTTTTTATATTTCTATAAATATTTTTTTTTAATTTTTTTTCTAAAAAAAAATAACCTACTTGTGTAGGTAAAAACTAATGATATATCTTTTAAAAAAAACAACAATTTAAAAAAAAGTTACTTACACAAATCATTAAAAATTTAAAGAATAATCAGTAGTTTTTACTTACAGAACAAAAATAAATGACTTTAAAAATTAAATGTTAATGAAAGTCTTTATTTTTTAGTGTGTTATTTTTGAAACAAAGGACAGAAGTAGTCGTTAATAAAAATTGAACATCAAACAAATGTTTTTTCTTTTAAAAATGACTAAACGTAAAATTTTTTAAATAAACTACAAACAGTTAATGACATAATTTTTTAAGTGTAAGTCTAAAAATGGTACAATTATATTCCGATTTGATTAGGTTATTAAAGTACATGTTTAACGCCTAAAAATAAAATTTTAATCAAATATTTCCATTTTCATGAATTTTGAGGGATTTATGTGAATATCGGGAGGGTGGTTTGTATGGGGTCTACCAGAAGATGATTACCTGCAAAATTTCAAAGCGATATCTATTATAATACGGTTATAAGAGTCATTTAAGCCGAATTCAAAGGGGGCGTTTGTATGGGGGCTAGGTCTTAACATGGACAGATTTTCTCCAATTTCAATAGGCTTCATCCTTGGGCCAAAAGATGCTTATATTTTAAATTTCAAGTCAATTGATTGAAAATTACGACCTGTATCGTGCTTAAACCGATAGATGGACGGACGGACGGACAGACGGACGGACATCGCTAAATCGACTCAAAAAGTCAGTCTGAGTCGATCGGTATACTTGAAGGTAGGTCTGGGACCAATATTTCTGGTAGTTACAAACATCAGCACAAACTCATTATACCCTGTACCACAGAGTGGTGTGGGGTATAATCATTGATTCTGGAATGTTAAGTAGAATATATTGTAGGATAATATGATGCGTTCTGGAACCGATTATTTGGAATGGAAAATGTTTCCAATTTTTCTTTCCTTTTTTCTTGTAAGAGTCATACAAGTTTAAAGTAAAATTAAAGTCCTGATCTGAGTAACCAATAAATTTGGAATTTAAAATATATTTAAAAGGCATTAGCCGAATCTTGTCCTGGTTAGGACAAAAAGTTTTGTCCAAAAATGTAATTTTTCCAAACCTTGGCCGTTGTTTGCTGACTGAAGAGGTATTTGAAAATTTTTTGTTGAACAGGAAGCAGCTTTTGGAGAGGAATCACGTGCCAAAAAAACGCATCCAAGCCACCTGAATTCAGGTGTGATTTCTGTGGGCAATTCCACAGTTTAGAGCACTCTTTGGCAGCACATTTAAAGATACTGAATGAATCTCTCTTTGAGAGTTTATTAAGTTTTATATTTTTTTTTCCAAAAATTATTATTCATTATTTAAAAAGTGTTACAGATGTCAAAAAGGAAAGTATGTTTGAAATTTTATCAAAAAATAATATAAGTTTTTAAACAAAAAAATCTTAAAAAAAACTTCGCAAAAGCGCTCTTTTGATGCGCTATGATATATTAAAAAATACCTAAAATACCAAAATCTCGATTTATTTTTTGCTGGGGATAGGTTAGGTTAGGTTGTAAGTGGCTGCTGACGTTTTACGTCAACACACGTAGATTCTGAGGTCCATTGTGATACCATGGGACCGTAATAGGTTTCCCTACTAGTCCCTGTCGTTAAACCAGTTTGAGCTTCTTATGAAACTCCTTAGATGTTGAATTTTGACATCCGACAAATCTGAAAGATCGTACAGCTCCCTAGATCCCAGTGAAGCAAGTCTCTGACCAGAAAGTGCCGGGCAATGGCAAATAAAGTGTTCGATAGTTTCCAACTACTCTTCATCCATGCAACTTCGGCAAAAGTCATTCGACGGCACATTTAACCGCTCTGCGTGCTTCCCTATAAGACAGTGTCCGGTAATTATAGAAACCACCTTCGAAATCTCTCTTCTTGGAAGCGATATCAGCTCACTTGTGCGCCCCTGATTAATAGAAGGCCAAATCAGTCGTGTTGTCTCAAACGTCCATCCATTTGCCCATCTTTGATTGGTCTCCGTCGCAGAACAAAGCCGTAGGTTTTGCTTGCAAGTTTCTAGAGGCATACCAAAACATTCCAATTCTGTTGGAACCTGTAAGGTAGTTCCTAGTCTTGCAAGCTCATCGACTTTGCAATTCCCAGGAATGTCTCTGTGCCCTGGGACCCATATGAGTCGTATGTTAAACTGCTTGGCCATCTCATTTAAAGACGTGCGGCAGTTAAGGGCAGATCTTGTTTTCAGAAACATTGAATCCAGGGACTTTACAGCGGCTTGACTGTCAGTATAGATGTTGACTGCGGTTGTAGACAAGACATTACAGCTCAACCAGTCAGCCATATCCTTTATTGCCAGCATCTCTGCCTGGTAAACACTGCAATGATCTGGCAATCTACGAGCCAAGCTCAACCCAAGCTCTTCCGAATAGACTCCAAATCCCACTTGTTCGTGCAGCCTCGATTCATCTGTGTAAAAATTTATGGTAGCTCCACTACCCGGAGTATCCCCCATCCAAGACTCCCTGGATGGTAACATAGTGGTAAAGTGGCGCTCAAAGAGGCTCAAAGAGGGAGCACAGTCCACATTTTGTGGTATTGTTATCTTCTTCAAGATCGCGCTATGGCCACAATCGCTGCTCCTCGATTGCAGCGTGCTATTAAGTCGAATTGCCGACGCAGCCGCATACTGCCTACCCAATATGTCCAATGGTATCAAGAGCACCAGTGATGCACATCGACGCCATTCTCTGTACCTTCGTGATAAAGACACAGTTCGCTTTTGTTTCTAAAGCAGGCCACCAGACAATGATTCCATTCAGCAAAATTGGACGCACCACTGCTGTATAGATCCAATGAACGACATGAGGGCTAAAACCCCATCGTTTTCCAATGGCCCTTTTACAGGAATATAAAGCAATCGTTGCTTTTCTCACCCGTTCCTCAATGTTACGCCTGAAATTCAACTTCCTATCTAGAAATACTCCAAGATACTTGACTCCATCTGAGAAGGTGATTTCAGTGCCGTCCAGAGAAATAGGATCAAAAGCAGGAATCTTTTTTTTCCTTGTAAACAAAACAAGCTCCGTTTTACTTGGATTGACTCCTAGACCACAGTCTCTTGCCCATTTAGACAGATCTTTCAGAGAACCCTGAAGAATGTCCCTCAATGTTGGCAGATGCTTCCTCTTTACCGCTATCGCGACATCGTCAGCATATGCGACAACATGACAAACACGTGCTTCTAGAGACAGCAGCATTGAATTCAGTGCCAGGTTCCAAAGAAGCTGCGAAAGAACACCTCCTTGTGGTGTGCCCCTATTAACAAATCGAGATATGACGGACGCTCCCAATTCAGACGTTATACGTCCATTGTCTTTAACAAAAAAGAAGACAGACTAATTGGTCTGAAATCCTTCGGAGCTGTGTGGGAACTTTTCCCAGCCTTCGGGATAAATACGACTCTGGTATCCTTCTATTTAAAAGGAATATACGACCAGTTGATGCATGCTGGGTATAGATTATACATCAACGGGGCTATATAGTCCGACACTTGCTGCAACTCAGCCGGGATTATACCATCAGGTCCCGAGGATTTATAGGGCCTGAAGCTTTTTATCGCCCAGATTAATGTTGGCATATTTATTATTTCCGAAGCAATTTCAGATGCTTGGGCGTCAGAACGTTCCAAAACTTGAAACGGTGTCATGGAATTGCCCGGAAAATGCGTGTTTAAAAGGAGATCCAGCGACTCTCCACTGGAGGAAGACCACACCCCATTAGGATCTTTCAGGTATCCCAAAGTGCAAGGAGAAGAAGCCAGAACATTGCGCAGCCTGGATGCCTCAGAAACGTCTTATATGCTTCCGCAGAAGTTTTTCCAAGAATCACATTTTGCATTTCTGATCATCTTCTTATAACTCTTAAGTTGCAGCCTGTATGCAGACCAGTCCTCGTCCGCTCTTGAAAATTTAGCCTTATTAAAGAGCTTTCTGCAGGAATCTCTGCTCGTCTGCAGCTCATTTGACCACCAAGGTGGCTTTTTTTTCCCTCTAGGCTTTGCAGAAGGGCAAGACGCATCCAGGCACCTATTACAAACATTTGTTATATGGTCAACCAGACAGTCAATTTCCGCCAAACTATGCGGTTCAGATAAGGGTACTTCACCCAAAAGCAAAGAAAAAGTTTCCCTATATTTAACCCAGTTTGTTCTCTTCAGATTTTTAGAGACTGTCTCAACCGGGGCACGCTCCATGAGTAAAAACTCAATGTAGCGATGATCTGAGAAAGAATGGTCTTCAAAACTCTCCAGTCATGAATTCTATCAGACAATGTATCTGATACAAGTGTTACGTCAAGAGCCTCTTGCCGCGTACTTGTAACGAAAGTTGGTTCACTACCCTTGCTACAAATATGAGGCATTCCACACCAAATGTCCCGCTACAGAAAAACATGTGTCCCGTAAATTTCTGAATAGGTTGTTCGGATAGCCCTATATGTAACTAAGGAAATTGCGTTTTTGGTTTTTCAAATTTTCGAAAACTGGGCTTAGGAGGCGTGGTCAAATATTGGAAAAATGGTAAAATTTGTGGCGAGTTGCCTTGATTAAATATTTATCACATTAAAACGGAATGCGCCACATTGTCAAAAATTTACGTTCTTATATAGTTTTGTATGGGCTATCGATTAAAATTTTTTTTTTGGAAAATTTTCAGAACCCGTTCTGAAATTTTCCATTTTTTAAAAAAGTCAATTTATCAAAAATCCAGCCACTTTTTTTTCTTTTTTATTTATTTTTTTAAAAGTTTAGATGTTTGTCCATCCACACAAAAAAAATCAGAAACACGTTCATCTTTTTTTTCGAGAAAATCGCATTTGAACTTTAAATTTCATAACAATTTTGTTATAAAGTTCAAATGCGATTTTCTCGAAAAAAAAGATGAACGTGTTTCTGATTTTTTTTGTGTGGATGGACAAACATCTAAACTTTTAAAAAAATAAATAAAAAAGAAAAAAAAAAGTGGCCGGATTTTTGATAAATTGACTTTTTTAAAAAATGAGAAATTTCAGAACGGGTTCTGAAAATTTTCCAAAAAAAAAAATTTTAATCGATAGCCCATACAAAACTATATAAGACCGTAAATTTTTGACATTGTGGTGCATTCCGTTTTAATGTGATAAATATTTTATCAAGGCAACTCGCCACAAATTTGACCATTTTTCCAATATTTGACCACGCCTCCTAAGCCCAGTTTTTGAAAAATTGAAAACCCGAGTAAAAAAAAATTGTATGGTAAAACATGTTATCTTATAAAATTATATATAATTTATTGGATCTGATTTTGCCAAATTTCATCTGAAAATTGGCCGCGCCAAAGTTATCTCATAACATCTTATAATATATGAAGTTACAGTTTAATATTTGATTGTATGTGATTTCATCCGGAAATTGGCCGGGCCAAAGTTATCCCAAATTATCTATTATCATGATTTTGTATTAAATATGATATAATATGATGTAATTTCATCCGGAAATTGGCCGCGCCAAAGTTATCTTAAAATATCCAATATCATGATTTTATATTAAATTGGATATTATATAATGTAATTTCATCCGAAATTTGGCCGCGCCAAAGTTATCTTATAATATATGATATCTTGATTTTATAAAAAAATTATTGGATACATTTTTATCCAAAAAATGTTTCTGTTTTTAGATTTATTTTTAGATATAATAATGTCAAACTGAAAATAAATAAAAAAAAAAAAACTTCGAACGGACGGGGATTAGAACCACAAGTCTTCCGTTTTGTAATCGCAATCTCTACCCTCTAGACCAGCGGACGTTGTTAGCAAATAACAACTTTAAAAGACTTAGTTTTAAATAAATTGATCGTATCTAATTATATCAAATTGATCAAACATATAGTAATATATGATTACATCCAATTAAATATGTTATTCACTTGTACACAATTTTCAAAAAGACTTAGAAAATTTTTGATAAAATTTGCAAAAAAAAAAAATTGGAATGACGTACAGCGCAATTAGGGGATTCCATGGTAAGCTTAAACAATAATTTTAATGTAGCGGTATGCCTTATTTCCAAGTCATAGGCTTCCAAAGTGAAATAAGACTTTGGCTTATAAGTTTGAAATTTTTTATGGAATCAGGAAATAAGAATTAGATTTGAGATCGGGTTCCAAAAATCATTTATAATTTGATAATTTAAACCAAATATAGCTATTATTAACTATATAAATGCAATATAAATTTTTAAAAATGATTGCAAAAATTCAAAAAGTAAAATTTTTTAAGTTCTAAAAAAACAAATGCAATAAAAAAGTGTTTTCTATTAAAAAAAAAAATAAAAAAATATATTTTTTTCTGGAATCGAACTCGGGTTCCCAAAAATGATAGATAATTTTATAATAAATTAAATATTGTTATATATGACTATATAAAAGCAATATAATTTTTTAAAAATGATTGCAAAAATTCAAAAAAAGAAAAATTTTTAGTTCTAAAAAAATAAATGCAATAAAAAAGTGTTTTCTATTTAAAAAAAATAAAAAAAAATATATTTTTTTTCTGGAATCGAACTCGGGTTCCCAAAAATTATAGATAATTTTATAATAAATCAAATATAGTTATATATAACTATATAAAAGAAAAATATTTTTTTAAAAATGATTGCAAAAATTCCAAAAATTAAAATTTTTTAGTTCTAAAAAAATTAAACGCAATAAAAAAGTGTTTTCTATTTAAAAAAAAATAAAAAAAAACTTTTTTTTTCTCGACTGGGTCGGGAATCGAACTCGGGTTCCCAAAAATCATATGTAATCTTATATGATACAATAAAAAGTTTTGTATAACCATATATGTTGACACACAAAAATAAATTTTGAAATACTGGCATATATAATTATATATGGCTAGTTGTTTGGCCAAAAAAATATTTTTTTTATACATGGTTATATCAAAATATATATTCCATTACATATGCGACCATTTATAAATATATATTGAGTTTAGACGAAATTTGCGAATATATAGTACCATACAAACACAGATATGTTAACGTTTAAGACACATATAATTATATCTATTATTTTTGTTGGAAATTTTTTTAGTATGGAACCATATATAGTTTTAAATGGTATTATATTAGTCATATATAATTATACATAAATTGATACTGGATTTTTTGTTTAGTAAAGTCCTATACATAATTAGATATAAAGTCACGTATAATAATGTATGAAATCGGATTAAGTTTTATGTGCAACGTATGATTACATCTACCATTTATATTAATATATTATGAACAATATAATTAGATATGATTTTATATGACATCATTTAAAAAAATTGGAAAATTTCAAAGTGAGATATAATTTTATACTTTGACTCATATAGTTTTATATGGTTTTATGAAAACATATAAAATAATATACATTTCTATAAATTCCTTTTTACTCGGGAAACCAAAAACGCAATTTTCTAAGTTCCATATAGGGCTATCCATATCACCTATTCAGAAGTTTACGGTACACATGTTTTTTTTCGCTGGACATTTGGTGTGGAATGCCTCATATACAGGTTAGTGCTTAACAAAACTCCAAAAGTGATTCGCCTCTATCATTTGTGTCTGTACTTAATTAATTTTTGTATTTTTGTGCGTTTTGAAATGTAAATTTTTTAAATATTTTTTATTAAAGCAACTGCTATTCAAATTATTTAAAAAATTCGAATAATCGATAATCGCGATTAACGGCAATTTTTTTAATCGTAATCGCGATTATGAAATATCTCGATTATTTGCAAACTCTAGTCTGGACATACATTTGCTCCGGACGAAATTCCAGTTAGAATGGAAGTTATCGAAATTTAACCGAAGGATCATATTTTTTTAAAATGTGAAAACAAAATTTAGATAACCCGAGAAACTTTCATTGTTGGGGTACATACTTCCATTGTTCGATTGATTTCTATGGAAATAAACAGATTTTTAGCAGCAACTATCAGATTTTCCAGCTATCTTTTAAGAGAATTTTAAATAATATTCACCCTAAGAATGTTTTAAATATTTACTAGACTATTTCCAAAAATATGTTTGATATGTCATGTTTTTTTTCACAGTAATGACCTTTTTATTTTCTATTAAAAAAAAAATATAATTAAATTTAAAAGTTTATTTTTTTTTCAAGTTTTTCTTTTTACTGTTCATCAATTAATTACTATTTGCCAAAACCAATGAAACGTAATGAGGTTTGAAATGAATTGCATTGACTTTGTAATTAAAACGTAATTAAAATACAATTTTTTATTAATGCTGTTTTTCCACTAAAAAGAGTTTAAAAAAACTTAACACTATTTTACTCTTTTTTTTTTTATTTTCCTTAATGAACAAACAGTAATTTTTAAGGTCGAATGTTATTTAAGTTTCAAAGAAAAAGAAAAAAAAGTAGTAGCGGTTGTAAAAAAAAAAAACTTTTCATAGGTAAACTATCTAATTGACCAAGCGGAAATAATATGCAGTTTTAATACCAGAAGTAGGCGATGGTTGGATAGAATATATACCTACACTATGTGTTTATAAAAAAGTTTTGAGGTTTACCAGAGGAAAATGAAGAAAAAATTACTAAGAAAAGTTTTGTTAAATGAAAACTAAAAAAGAAACTTTAATGTTTGTAATTAAAGTTTATAAGGAAAGTACAACGAATTTAAAAGACCTGTAAATTTTTTTCACTTTTAAAATAGTTTTTTCCATGGAAAAATTATCTCAAATTTTCAGGCTTTTTATAAAGGTCTCACAATTCAAAAATTTTCTTTAGAGTAAATTTCTCAAAATCTTAGAATTTTTTTTATAGAAAAGGGGCTAGAATCTAAAACTTTTATTTGGTTTTTAGTATAAAAATGTTCGTATTCTCTAAAACTGTTTCTTTTTGGAAAAATGTATAAGCATCTTTTATTTTCTTCAAATTTCAAGAAAATAGAAAATTTTAAATATTATTTAGTCATTAATGTAGGTAGTACACAAAAAATGTTGAACTAAGTATCATAGGAAAATTACAAGTAAAAACTTTACAATTAAGTAAAACAACAGCAAAAGAAAATGCATATAATTTTCTTATAGGTAAACTCTAAACACTAATGGCTACAAATACTTGACAGTAACCTTGAATGGGAAAAAGTACAGGGTGGTCCAATAACAAGTATCTTTTTAAAACATGCAATTAAACGAACAATACTCAATAGTTTTGGAACTTTATGGCTTTATTTGAAGGAGCAAATATTCCCATTATTTATGGCAAACGACTTCATTCATGCGGCTGCCTGGGTTAGCTCCGCACACGGTGAGCCTCAGCGATGTTCAGGATGAACTTTAGTGTCGACGAAAAGTGTAAATGCAGTTCGATTTCTACATGATTAGTTGTCACAAAACTGTTTTCAGCGAAATCGTAGCTGATCGCATTCGCGAGATATCGCGAAATTAGTGATTTTATATTTTAAAAAATTTTGATATTGAAGTTTTTTAAATATTTTCAAAAACTGAGTATACAGTTTTCATTGTACTTATTTTAAGGTCACAAAACAGTAAACATCGAAATCCTATCTTCTTTAGTTCGCGAGAAATCGCGAAATAACTTTTTTGTCAATTTTTGTTTTTCAACTTTTTCTAGGTTTTTTTCAAATGTTGTGGAAAGCTGATATGCACTTTAATGTGTACGTGATCGAAGGTCATAAGGGTGTTGATATCAAAGTTGTAGGTGTACACTGTCGCAAGATATCGCGGAATTATTTATATATTTTTTATTTTTTTTTTTTTATTTTTCAATTTTGTATGTTCTTTTGCAATGGTGTAAAAACGTGGTATGCATTTTTATTTGTACATGATAAAAAGACATTAAACTGCTAACACAAAAGTGGTCAATTCTTTAAGGAATCGCAAAGTTAATATTAAATCTAGTATTTATAAATCTATTACAATACAAAATAAATGAAAAAAAAATTGAAAAAATTTTCGCGATTTTTCGCGAAAATTAGCGTCAATATATAGATTTCAGTAGTTATATCACCTTCAGTTACGGGCAATTTAAACTGCATACCATATACTTGTCGTTACTTAATTTTTTTTTTTTTTTGATACCAAAGAAAAAAAGTAATTTATTATAAAAGCTCGTACAGTAATTTTGTGATTTCTCGGGAAATTGATCGTCTATAATTTTTATGCTTGCAGTTTTGTCACCTCTAATAACCTCGAATTCAAACTGCATACCACATTTTTGTCGTTAATTGAAGTATATGTTTTTACAGACCACAAATAACACAAATTAATGAATAAATAGTAGATAAGCGAGTTTTTTTGCGATATCTCGAAGAATTAAGCAGCTAGAATTTAAATGTTAACAGCCTTATGACCTTTGATCAATAGCAAGTCAAACTGCATTTCGTGTTTTTCAACAATGTTAAAGAAACTTCTTTTATTAATCAAAACAAGAAATACCCCCAAAAAGCTGTTTTTCGCTATTTCTCGCGAAAGTGAGCAGCTATAATTTTTTTGGGGGCAGTTTTAATTTCTTCCAGCATGTTCAAATCAAACTGCTTACCACTTTTTTTTATCATTTCTAAAGAACCGGGTTTAAAATATAATAAAAAAAAAAATATATATATATAATTACGCGATATCTCGCGAAATTTAGCACCTACAATTTTGATGTCAACAGCTGTGTGACCTTTGATCAGCCACAAGTAAAACTGCATACCATGTTTTTATGAAATTTTAAAAAATCATATATGAAGATAAAAACAAAAATAAAAACAGCAAAAAAGTAATTTCGCGATTTCTCGCGAAATTGAGAAGATATGATTTCGCTGTTAACTGTGTTGTGACATGTAAATAAATACAATTAAAACTGCATACCCAGTTTTTGAAGATATTTAAAAAACTTCATTGTCAAAATTTTAGAAAATACAAAAACACTAATTTCGCGATATCTCGCGAATGCGATCAGCTACGATTTCGCTGTTAACAATTTTGTGACATTTATTCATGTAGAAATCGAACTGCGCTTACAATTTTCGTCGACACTAAAGTTCAACCTGAACATCGCTGAGGCTCACCGTGCGCAGTAGCTCATCCTCGGCACACATTTTTCTAATGTTTCTGGTTCTATCTCACGAATGGCTTGAACGATATTCGACGAAAGAGCGTAGAACATTTCTGGATTTCCCATGTTGAATGAATCTTTAACGAGACCCCTCAAAAAAATTTCTAAAGGTTTTAATCGGCAGCTCTGAAGTGATCAATTGTCATCGCGAATATGGCTAAAAACACGATTTCCGAACTAAGTGCGCAAAATATCGATTGTTTGATGGACTGTGGGACATATTGCGACATTCTTCTGAAAATAAATGTCATCCAAGTTGATATATTCTATTACGGCCAACAAAAAGTCGGTAATCATGGCTCTGTAGCGCTCATCTTTGGCGAAAATGGGGTCTTCAGCTGTATTTTTGAAAATATTGGGTAATGATGCTGATACTTAAATCTGTTGCTTCCTATAGATGAATTGGATTCTTTACAATACCGTGCGAGTTTTACGATCCCAAGATGTAGCAATTTGTTTGTTAACATAACCTCATTTGAGTGTCTTATTTCGGTTAAAAACTTTTATTCGAAAAACGTGCAGTTTGGCAGCCCAGTACTGCGCCACAACGCGATACAGCGGAGCAAGCCGAGGACGCATCAATGAAGTCGTTTGCCATAAAAAACGGGAATGTTTGCTCTTTCAAATAAAGCCATAACATTCCAAAAAAAGTTGAGTATTGATCATTTTATTGCATTTTTAAAAAGATACTTGTTATTGGACCACCCCTTATATACACAAAAAAAATGCTTGCAATATTGCCCAGAACATTAAATCATAATAATATTTTGCTGAACATGTGTGTACTAGCCGAAACAATTTTTTTTAGAGAAAATAATGTTGGATTCAATTTTCATGTCATGCAGAATGGCTATATCGCCAAGGACCCCATTAACCCATTTTGAACCAAGATTCAATTTTATTCTATTTTTTTGGAAAAGGTATTTTTTAGGGTAAGTAGTAGGGATGAGATTTTCATGCACTTAAAAATCAAAAATTTGCACTTAAAATATGCGCTAAAAAATTCAAAATATGCACTAAAAAACCTAAAAATATGCACTAAAAAATAAAATGTGTGCAATAAAAATCTTGTTTTTATAGAAAAGCCGTCTTAAAAAGCCAAAAATAACGCCGTGTTTAAATAGTAATAGTAAAACTTTATATAAGCAAGATTTTTTTATTAATTAGGAATATCTATAAAAAAAAAATTAAAATTAAAAAAATAATCCTTCTTATTTTCAAAATAAATTTTTAAAATTTAAAAAAGTTTTTGAAACAATTAAATTTCAATTTGTGTTTTTGCTAATTTATGCCAAAATATGCAAAAATATGCACTTACAAGTTAGAAATATGCATAAAATATGCATATATGCGTAAAATATTCAAAATATGCAAAAATATGCATTTTCACCAAAATATGCAAAAACAAATCGATGCCATTTTAACGCAAATTTCTTGATTCGGAAAGATAATTAGTCGATATCGTTTTTAGACTATCGACAAAAAACATGCATTTGCATGGAAATCTCATCCCTAGTAATTAGCAACCACTGATCTCAAAAATATTGTAAAAAAAAAAAAAACAATCAATGTTCCGTTATCACAAAAAAACCTGTATTTCATCTTTTAATGCAATTTTAATATTTTTTGCTATTTTATTAATTATTTTCAAAATTATTCAAATTATTGGAATTTGCTAATAAATTAAATCTAAAAAAAATTAAATTAATTGAAGGGCGTATTGAAAAAATGTCTGCGAAGTTTGTACTCTTGCCCAAACCATTGAATCATGATAATGTTTTGCTGTATAAATAGGTGAACTTTCTAAAGCAACATTTTTCTAGAAAAATTACGAGATATTAATTTGTCATTCCATGCAAAACACATCGAAATTATGTTTAATTATTATTGATCCGTAAAGGTTTCTATGACATTTTAGCGACATCCATCAATCTGTTTGTCTGTGTTTGTCGATAAAAAAAACTTTTTTATGAAAAAAAGTTTTTAATGAAAAAAGATTATTGATCAAAAAATTTGATGAAAAAAAAAACTGGCTAAGGTGCACTTTACGGGACACGAATATTTTGGAAAACAAACATATGCCACGATTAAATTTTAAGGGGACTGGGCCCCGGAAGACCCCCTGGAACACAACACCAGCCCCACCCACCTACATGTATGTATGGGTATGCAAATGAAAGGTAATTTGCTACCGATTACAAATATATATTTTTTGTATGTATTTTAACAATATTAAATAATACCCACTAGATTCATTTTAGTATCTTTCTGTTCAATAGTTTAGCCATTTGGTAATTAACCGAGTAAAAGGCTTGATACACAAAACAAACTTTATTTTGCAATACCACTAAATTAGTTTATGGGTTTTGTAGTCCCTGAGCCCGGCCGAAAGACCGGCTGGACGTTCTTTTTTATAATTTAGAAAAATTTTATATATTTTTTTTAAATCCCATCAGGACGGTTTTATGGACCTAGAAGGCTCCTGGGACCTAGCCCTCCATATATTTATTTTTCTTTTTTAATTACCTTTAATTTAAGTATCCACACAAACCTGAAGGCTCTTTTGGCTCCAGGTGGGTCCGGGGCCCAGCCCCTTAAATTTTAATTTCGCACTTTTGCCAAAAAATTTTATGAAAAAAATACTGATGAAAAAAAAAAATTATGATAAAAAAATTTGATAAACAAAACTATTAGATGAAAAAAAAATTTAAAAAAAAAAATATTGATAAAAAAAATGATGAAAAAAATATTGATGAAAAAAAAATAGTGATGTAAAAAAAATATTGATGAAAAAAAAAATATTGATGGAAAAAAAATAGTGATGTAAAAAAAATATTGATGAAAAAAAAAATATTGATGAAAAAAAAATATTGATAAAAAAAAAAAAAAATATTGATAAAAAAAAAATGGATGAAAAAAAATTATTGATCAAAAAAAAATGTTGATGAAAAAAAAAATATTGATGAAAAAAAATATTGAGAAAAAAAAAAAATTTGTGGAAAAAAAAAAATATTGAGGAAAAAAAATATTGATTAAAAAAAAATTATTGATGAAAAAAAAAAATATTGAGAAAAAAAAAAATATTGACGAAAAAAAAAAAATATTGATGAAAAAAAATATTGATGAAAAAAAAATATATTGATGCAAAATAATTATGTAACGTTTAATTCACCAGCTGGTAAATATTTGTTTTATTCCCCACGAGGTGAATTATTATCCAAGTTACAAACCCAAGTTACAAAAATTTTTGGTTTTAAGAAAATGAAAACAGTAATTCCAATATTCTTTTTTGTTAATCGTTAGCTTATATAGCCAAACTGAGGTGGCGTCCTGCAACTTTTTTAAAATTAGACACCAGCCTAAAAACATTATCATGTTAAAACTCGATAAGCAACATTTCATTTTAGGGTGGTTTTTGCCCTAAAGTTTTTGAAATAACGATAAAAATAGATCTTTTGAAAACTTTCATACTCAAGATACTTGTACGAAGGGTTTAAGAAAAGCTTCTGCCAAAAATCGGTCAATGGAAAATCAGTAGAATGCTAAAAACACCAAAAAATAAAATTTCGCTTATCAAGTTGGTGCAATAAGCCCTTCAATTATTAAGTTAAAAGCCGCTTATGAAAAATTCTAATTTTTCGTTTTTGCATTTAATGCACATTTAAATTGCGGTGGTCAAGGGGGGATTTTTTTAAATTGCAGAAAGATGAGACTTAACATTTGTAACAAAATTTTCCTGAAATTCCATCATTTTCATACATAAATATTTTTCTGAAAAAGGTGATCTCTGCTATTTGAAAAATCGAACAGTGGATCGACATAAGTTTATTTAACACATTCTAGGGATATCTATGTGTTCTTCTTTCTAAGGAAAGCAAAAAGCAGTCTAAAATGGGGGAAATTTGGTAAATGGGGGAAAACGGATCTAAGATATTCGTCTGTCGGTCCAATCCTTCAGTGTAAGTTCTAAGCAAATGAGCTACCCTTCCGAAATGTCCACGAATTTTCTTGTGTTCATAGACCGGTAAAGTTTTTTAATGAATTCGGACAAGATGGAAGCAGCTTACACTTGAAGATCTAAACCAACCTATATTTATGAAATAATTTACTCAAAAACTCAAAAAATACTTAGTGTCTGAGCCTTAGAACACTTTTAAACTGTTTAACGGAACTGTTGTTACCAATTTGCATTTTTTTTTTGTTAAAAAAACATTAATTTTTGTTCCAAAACTCAAAAAACTCCAGAAATTTATGTGTTCAGGTCTTTGAAAATTTCCAAAATATTGTTGTGTCCATGGCTTTTTAATTTAAATTTTTTTTTTTAAATTACATTTTTTTAATGAATGGTTTTATTCATAAACTAGTGTCCCCCATTTCTCGGTTCTCGGTATTCCAGGGAATACCTGTATTCAAAGGTTCGAAAGAATTAATTCTTTAATTCAATTTCCTAATTCGAATTAAAAAAATAGAATTTGGCATTCCCTAAAATCATTCAACTTTCATAATCATTGAATTAATTCTTTCAAGAATTCATTCCTTAAGAATGGTCATTCTTAAGGAATGAACTATTTTTTTAACCAAATCAATCTACTACAAATTGAATGGTGAAATTTTCTTATCATTCAATTTAAAACAGTGAAGCGCAACACACATACACACACATTTATGCTTGTGTGGGAAGCAGCAGACGAGACGTCAACAAAACAACAACCGATCGTTTACACACGAAGATGCTTAAAATGCACACAAGCAACACATTTTTGAAAATACAAAGGGAATGAAATAAAAAAATCATCATTCAATTTGTAATAGATTTGAATGATGAAAAATTTTGATCATTCAATCGAATGATTGCTTGCAAGGAATTAATTCTCTTGGGAATTAATTCAATTTGATTTAAGCTTTGAGAATTAAGCCTTTGAATTAATTCGTGTTGAATGCTGGTAAGGAATGATAATTCAAAACTTATTAAAACAGAATTAAACTTTTGGTGAATTAATTCTCAATAGAATTAATTCGTTCGAAGCTCTGCCTGTATTCTTGGTTCTGAAACCGGTTTCCCGGTTCTAGAATACCTGGCACTGGTTTTCAAAAAACAAAAAAATACTGTACCATAAAATATTAAAATTACACTTTAAATCAGAACTTCAGAAATATCTAGTTGTGTTTGTAAAGTTATTTTAAAATCATTTAAGTATTTTTTAATTTTTAATTAAATTCATAAAAAAAATGGAAATGTTGTTTTTCACATGTTTTGTATTTTTTTCGGAAAAAGCGAAGAAAAAATATTAATTGCATAAAATTTTACATAATATACATACCGGTAGTCCCGGGAATATCGGTAATACCGTCAGAACCGAAACTGGGAATACCGGTATTCCCGGAAATACCAGGAATAATTTAAGAACCGGGAAACCGGTACCAAAGAAAATTTGTAAAATTACTAATAAATCTGTATATTCCGATAGAACAAAAAACAAGATTTTTTTTAAGAAAGGGAAACTGTTAAATGTTGGTAAAATAGGATAACGAGTAATTTTCGTAGTAATTTGGAAAAATTTTCTTTCAGTGTAAGATATACATATTTGTGTAAGTATATTATAAGGAAATGTGTATAATCAACAAACTACTGCTTCGCCATCATTTGTAAATAAATAGAACTTGAAATTATTTTGTTTACACCTAAGTTTAACTTTAATAATATTAAATATTATTTTGAAACAGGGTTGGCTACCGATACCCACCTAGAATAACGGTATTTGGCTATTGTACCGCAACCAATAAAGATATGGAAATTTTTTCAAAAGCGATTATGAAAGCTTATGAAATTTCTAGTATTTTAAATGTGTCACTTCGTGTTTCTACCGGTTCGTTTTAGTTATATAGTCCAATACCGTTATAATACCGTTTCAAATGGTATTATAAAGGTATTGACCTATATTTCGAAAACGAACCGGTAGAAACACGAAGTGACACATTTAAAATACTAGAAATTTCATCAGCTTTCGTAATCGCATTTGAAAATGTCAATATCTTTATTGGTTGCGGTACAATAGCCAAATACCGTTATTCTAGGTGGGTATCGGCTGCCAACTCTGTTTTGAAATAATAAAAATTAATTTTATTTTGAAAAATATTAATATAAATTTAGACTCATGCCAAATAAAATCAAATTTTAAACAGAAGTCTCTGAAAAAAAGTACGAAAAATGGTAATATATTGGACTCCCGCCCTTATATTGGACCCCCGCCCTTAATATGTCGGATTCCCGCCTGTAGTCAAATTCAAATACACATATAACGGACTCCCTAATAAAAACAGCAAAAGACAACAACTAACAACATATGGCAGGTCCAAACAAATTAGTTATATATACACTCAAAATAAATTCTCTGTCCAATCAGCAGAAAAATCTGCTGAAAATACACCACTTTTGAGCCATATGAGAAATCTGCTGATTTTAGCAGACACGGTTTGCTAAATATCTGTCATAAGAGGTGAATAAATATAACAAGAAAAAAAAAAAAACATACGCCGCCAGCCAGCATCGAACTCGCCACCTTCCGATTTGAATGTACACTTCTTAACCACTACGCTACGGAAGCTTATACTTTTATCTGGCGTTTTAGCTATTAAACATGTGTGTTGTTCGACAGCAGAGAAATCTGATTTTAGCAGAAATATCTGCTGATTTTAGCAGAAAAATCTGCTGATTTTAGCAGAACAATCTGCTGATTTCAGCAGAATAATCTGCTGATTTCAGCAGAATAATCTGCTGATTTCAGCAGAACTATCTGCTGATTTCAGCAGAGCAATCTGCTGATTTCAGCAGAGCAATCTGCTGATTTCATCAAAGCAATCTGCTGACAATCTGTTCTGCTTTTTTTTTTTATATAAAAAAATTTCTTGAAAAAATAATGAAATTCAGCAAACAAAATCAGTATAAACATAGTAAAATGTCTGTTATGTTCTTAAACTGAATGACAGAGATTTTAGTAAAAATATCCTTCTCAGCAGGACAATCTGCTAAAAGATTGCCAATTCAAATTGAAATTCGTTTTACAGATTTTTTGACAGAGTTTTTCTTTTGAGTGTAGCTTTGATAAACAATTAGTTATAAGTATGAGTTAACGTAGTGTTTTTTTTCCTGTAGAATCGATTAGCAGAGTATGTGTGCATATGAGTCATTCCATTCAGATATAAATTGGTTATAAGGCATTAAATTTTGACATCAAAATCTCTCCTATTGGAAGCGATATAAGCTAACTTTTGCGCTTCTGATTAATAACGTCCAAATTTGTCGTATTGTCTCACACATCCATCTATGTGCCCATCTCTGATTAGTGTCCGTCGCGGAACAAAGCCTTAGATTTTGATTGCAAGTTTATAGAGCAATATAAATTTTTTTTGTGTGTTTACAATGTTTCTTACACAGTAAAAATTTTTATTTTATATATTTTTATGTCTTAAGTTTGCACAGAAAAAAGTGTTATTCAATACTTACACAGTTCAAATTGTTGTTTATTATGTTATGTTTTATTTTTACACAGAAAAAAGTATTGTTTAAAAATAGTCTTATATTTATAGACAAGCCCAGATGATGATACTCAAAGAGTATTGAAATATCGGCAACGATTAAAAATAAAATTTATTTTCACTAATGGCCTCGAGCTCGAAATAAAAGCATTTTTATTTATTATCGGATTGGCCTCGAATTTATTTTAAATGAATGTTTGTTTTAAATTCTATGAATTGGTCAAAATTAAGATATTTTCCCCGAAGTTCTTGACCGTAGGAAAAAATTCCCATTTTCAGAAATTTCAAATACTGATACCTCGAAAACCTTTATACCAATTGCATTTTTTTTTTTTTTTGATATTTGTGTTTGTCGCATAGAAATTATTAAATATTATGCATTGCAAGACATATGTGTTTTTATTTATATAAAAAACACCCTTGCAGTTTTTTTTTTTTATGTGTTGGATGTTATAAAAGTTTCGTCACAGCCGAATTTAGCACCCTCACCTGTTGAGTTTTTTTTTTTTGCAATTCCTAATTATTCTGAATTTTTCAGAATTTAAAAAAAAAACAATGCATTAATTCACTTACATGCAAACTTGGTGAGCACGACTATGGAGTGTCCCTTATAAGTATTTTGTTTATATTGTGCTAAACAATATTAATGTATGATTATGGCCACTTGGGTGTATAAACAAAACAACAACTTTTTTGTTTTCTGCTGCAGCTGCGGCTGTTGTTGTTTTGAAAGGTAACCTATTATTAGTTAGAGAGTTCGTTTTTAATGTTGTTTAGGAATGCCAGTGTTAACAAAAACAAAAACTTTTTCCTTATTTTTAAAAGCCATTAAGTTTAATAATATTGTGTCTCATACATATTTTGAGATTATGTTAGTTAGTAAGTGTATAATGTATCGGTGTGTGTGAGTGTTTTTTTTTTTGGTATAAACAATGATTGTTTTGTAAGGGATGTCAAGTTAAGTGAATAAATTCTACATGGGGATATTTTAGAAGGTTTTTAGGAATTTTTGCAATAACTTATTTACATTTGATTACTTAACTGAATTTCTACCTCTGCTCAAATATTTCTGAACTAGAAGCAGCTTTTGGGAGGCAGTCACAAGTCAAAGAAGGTTTTCAAACTTGTTTTTTAGGTATGATTTGCAAAATTTTCAGACAAATTTGCCAATTCGTACTCAATTTTAATATTTATTTTTTAAGTTTTCTAATTCTGAATACAAAAAAATGCCTGCGAATTTTGTACTCTTGCCCAAAACATTAAATCATGATAATGTTTTGCGGAAGAATAGGGTGTACTTGCAAAATCAAAGTTTTTTTAGAAAAAATAATGTTATATTACTTTGCTATTCCATACAAAACGAATTGAAATATCAGTCGAGGACCCCATTAAAAACCAAAAGAGCTGTACATTTCGTAAGTGAGTGCAAAAATAAGTGCAAAAAAGCGTTTTTACATTTTGGAGAGTATAAAAGATTCGACACCATAGAATATAACACTCTACACTGAGGGAAAAAATCGTTGTCAAATCAAAAATTTTCATACTCATTTTTAAAAGCCTCAAATTTTTGAAAAAAATTTGAATTATGAAGTTGAACTTTATCAAATTTAATATGTTTCGGTCTAAATTTTAAAATTTTACGTTTTTGAATTAAGTAATTTAAAACTCATTTTCATTTCATGGTGCTGCCATGTTAAAAATCATCATTTTGATTATAAACATTTTTAATATGAGTTTTAAACCATTTTGGCAATGACGCACATTGGGTTGAATGAGAGGCAAAGTGGCGCTTTATTCAGGGAAGCAGTAATTTTAACATATAATATTAATTGATGAATGATAAATAATACATTAGAAAGCACCCTTTTAAAGAGAAAACATGTGGTTTTTATTTATTTTTAACCTGTCAGATTTTTTTTAGTGTTTCTTGAATATTGAACTTGATTCACAATTTAAGCTGTAACTTTTAAACCAAAAGCGATAATTTAATAAATACAGTTGCAAATTAAAGTATTTTTAATGCGATAATAAAAATTTAAAACAATAAAAAATAAATATGTGTTAATACTTGCATAAAATTTGTTCAAAGTCGGATTTTTGTGTTACACCAAATTTAAAATTTTCCATAAAAAAGTCAGGAAAGTTGTAATTCTGAACTATTATTATCATATTTGTCAGATATTATATTACACCACCCAGAGTCATCTGCTAACCCCGCCCCCGCCCCCTTCTCACTCCCCACAAAAACCGTTAATGTCATTTTTATATTTTTTGCTTGTTGGAGATTTGGCACAGCCGAATTTTAAACTCTTACTTGTTTATATATAGCTTACAAAGACTCACAAAAAAGGTCTAGACCACTAATACTTATGTATTTTTACCTTCTAAATTCAATTCCGCGATCAGATATAAATTCTATCGTTGGGTTTTTCTCTAATTTACAAGGAAAGTCCCCAAAAGTGAACTGACCTGATGTCCTTGTTAATTTGACTAACAATAAGTTAACATTTTTTAAAATTTTATTTCGGTATGTAATGTTCAAGTCTGATTTATTACGAAGAAAATAAGAGGTTTTTTCATAAAATCCATCAAAAATTGCATAAGTTACTAGCATTTCAACAAAAATGCATTGATTCACAACATAAATACAACTGTTTTTGTATAAAACTGAAATAACGCGTTTTTGTTCAAATGCATGTTACTTTTGCTATTTTTGACGGATTTTATTTAAAATACTCTTATTTTCTACGTAATAAATCAGACTTGCACCCTACATACAGAAATAAAATTAAAAATTTTTGTAACTTTGTCAAATTCACAAGGAAATTAGGTGGGTTCACTTTGCGGACTTTCCTTGTAAATCACAGGAAACCCCAACTATAGAATTCAATTCTGATGGCAGAATCGACTTTAGAAGGCCAAAATACATAAGGATAAGTGGGTCTAGTTTCTGGGTCAGAAACTTTTTTGTTTTTTTGTGATGAAGTGTTATTGAAGCCACCATATTTTTTTCATAAAATCTTAAATAAAAAAATAACGGCATTAAACGCGGACGTTTTTTTTTTTTTAAATTAAAGCTTATACTATATGCTTTATTATCACAATGTATAAGCAATAACAACCTCTTACATTTTTTTTTTTTATATTCCATCAAGTATTAAAAATACTCCAATTTTGGAACATTTTACAAAAAAATTTCAAAAATATTTTTACAACAATTTTCAAAAAACAAAAAACAGAAATGTATTTGAAAATGCCTGAAGTTGATGGTTCCATAATAAAAAAATTACCTTTGAATGAAGAAATACCAAAAAAAAATCTAGAAATAAGTTGATTTTCAATTTTTAGCACCATATTCAAAAACACAAAAAATTATTTCATTTTGACGGCGGATTGCAAGAAAAGTAAACAACTCAGAATAATAGTTGTGACAGATTTGTTAGTGTAATTTTATATACTTTAACCCTAAATTAATAATTTTTGTAAAAAAAAATTTTAAGTTTTGAATAAAGCGCCACTTTTGATCCATTTCAACCCAACGTGTGACGCTTCAAAAATAATTATTAAAAAAAAAAGTGTCATGGTGCAAAATTATTAAAATCAATTTCCAATCTAAAAAAAACTACTTAAAAAGATAAATAAGTCATTTAAAATAAATCGCTAACAAATTTTGTGTGAAAAGTAAAGTGTTCAGATAGTGTTTAAAAACCGTGAACAAAAAAAATAATTTTAAAGAATGTTTTGAACAAGTGAAAATTTATATGGAGTTTCTGAGTCCAGGAGGGGATTGGTCTTTTCTTCGGAGCAGCGACGATATATAGTTTGTTCCTATATATACTGCAAAAGTAAATGTTTAATTATTCTGTTGTAAAATAAATAAATATACATATAAAAAAGTTTAATTGTTTTATTTCAAAGGAAAATTATATACATATTTATAATGCTCATTTTTAAATTAAACATGACTATCATTTTAATTTGATTGTGAGCACCTTTAATTTAAACATAAAACATTTTCAAATCACAGTTCTTTCATTTCATTTTTAAAATGTTGTTTGTTACTCAAGTCGTATTAAAAGTGTCTACGAATATTTTCAAATTGAGAAAAAACAAACTTTGTTGACTTTTGTCACTGTTTTATTTTCAATATGAGATTGTTTTTGCTTGATTTGGGAATTTTTTTTTTCTTAGTGTAACTTGTTTTATGTACATTTGATAAACAAATGGAAAATTTTTATGCGAAAAGCTTTGACTTGTTGAATTTTTTAGATGAAAAGAACAATTTTTTGATGTAAAAAAATATTGATGAAAAAAAAAAATTTTTTGGTGAGAAAAAAATTGATAATAAAAAATTTGATAAAAAAAATTTATGAAAAAAAATTTTGATGAAAAAAAATTTGATGAAAAAAAAAAAATTAATAAAAAAAAAAAAAAATTGATAAAAAAAACAAGTAAGAAAATTATAGTCGGTAAAGACCGACAATATAATACCCTACACAAGAGTTTCCCGAAAAATGGGTCCCAAGTTCAAAAATGGGCAGATTAGATCTACATTTTGTCAAATATTTAATAAGTGTGAAAACACTCACAAATCTAATTTGAGTGAAATAGGTTTCGATTTGTTGCCAATAAACAGCTTTAAGTGAATATCGGGCGAAATTTTCACATGGAGCCTAAGTCCAAAAATTGTCCGATGGCAATGAGATTTGAAAAGGTTGTTAAAGTACGCGTTTAACATACACAAACAAAATTTTAATAAAATATTTTCTATATTCATGTAATTTGAGAGATTTTTGTGAAAATCGGGAAGGTGGTTTGTATGGGGGCTACAAGAAGAACTGATCCGATTCCTTCGAAATTCGGAATGGTGATTTGTGAGGACAAAACACGTTTACCTGCTAAATTTCGAAACGAAACCTATTATAGTACGGTTATTAGAGTCATTTGATCCAAAACTAAAGAGGACCTTTGTATGGGGGCTAGGTCTAAATATAGACCGATTTTTTTCCAATAGGCTTTGTCCTTGGTTCAAAAAAGGCTTAAGTTTTAAATTTCAAGTCAATTGGTTAAAAATTAGGACGTGTATCGTGTTTACACCGCTAAATCGACTCAAAAAGTGATTCTGAGTCGATCGGTATACTTGAATGTGGGTCTAGGACCAATATTTCGGGTAGTTACAAACATCAGCACAAACTCATTATACCCTGTACTACAGTGTTGTGTAGGTTATAAAAATAATAAAAATTTGATAAAAAAAAAATGATAAAAGTATGATGAAAAAAAATTTAATAAAAAAAAAGCTTGATGAAAATAAAAAATTTTATGAAAAAAAAGTTTGATGAAAAAAAAAAAAAAATTTATGAAAAAAAAAAAAATTTATGAGAAAAAAAAAATTTGATGGAAAAAAAAATAAAAAATTTATGAAAAAAAAAAATTTGATGAAAAAAAAAATTTTTTTTGTTGAAAAATAAAAATGTTACTTGTTATTCACCAACTGGTGAAAAACGTTTTTATTCACCACGAGGTGAATTATTATCCTAGTTACAAACTCAAGTTATTAAAATTTTTGGTTTTAAGAAAATGATAGTAGTAATTCTTGTTTTCTTTTTCGTTTATTGTTCGCTTATATAGTCAAACTGAGGTGGCGTCCTGCAACTTTTTAAAAATTAGACACCAGCCTTAAAAGATTATTATGTTAAAAAAAATATAAAACTCTATTACTTACAAGGGAAGTATCCCAACCCTTATGAACCGATTTGCATTCAACTTAAAATATATATAAAGAAGACAATTTTAAGTTTGGTGTGTCTCGGCATATCGGGGATTTAGGTGTTCAAAACGTGGGTTAAAAAATGATAAAAAAATCTTTTTTTGGATTTTTCAGCCAGTTCTCTTTAAGAAACTATATATTGTTTACATATGAGAAGAAAGGTTATTTTTATCCAATGGGGGTATAACTTTGTAAAAATTCGGCTTCGTTGAATATTTTTTTCATTAAAATGTGTAAATTTTCGGCGGTATTTATGAGAAGACATAGACCTACGATATCCATATGAATACGAAATAATCTTTATTAAATTTAAATCGACACGTGTTTTAGCTATAGACAATATTGCCGTTAGTTTGGAAGTAATCGTAATTTTCCCGAAGGGCCACATAGTTTCATAAAGGGACAACGAAAGTTTTAAACACTGATATGGCCGATAAGCCGAGACACCCCAACCTTAAAATCTTCTCTTTTATACATATTTTAAGTTTCAGGCAAATCGGTTCATAAGGGTTGAGATACTTACCTTGTTAGTTACTTAAGTTAGCTTATAAAGTCAAACTGAGTATGCGTCCTGCGTCACTTTTAAAATTATATAAAACGACCATAGTATGACTGTCACAATTATAAATATGATCAAATGATCATGTTCCAAACATGTTTTTTTTTCAATGTGCAGCCTTAAAACATTATTATGTGAAAAAAACCTATTGGCAACACTGTTTATATCCATGTTAAATTTAGTTTTTATATTTTTACAGCAACTCCTAGTGCTGGTGTTGCTGCTGCAAACTGCTGTTGTAAATGTATTAAAACTAATGTTAATGTATGTTAGAATGTTGGATGGAGTCTTTATTGCTGTTGTTGTTTTAGTTTTCTTTTGGCATTGATCAAAATGTGTGTTAATAGCTTAAAGAAAAACTTTGTGTTTTTATATGTATGTGTAAGTATATTTTTTTATAAGCTAATTATCAACACTTTTGTGCACACATTCTCTTGCATAGACTCGAAACACAACAATACACTTAAGCGTAAACACACATTTACACACACATATACACACACACCTAATTACATACACTTTGTATACCTCCCTACACTACTCCCTGTTACACTTGTAGTCGGCAAACCCCTTTAGTATCCTATCTACTGTATCTATGTATTTTTAAGTTTGGGTGTGTTTGTAGTACGAAAAAAAGTTTATTAAGCTCTTGAGGGTTTTCACTTTAGTTTTTTGTTGTTTTTTACTGTTGATTTTTTTTTAACTTATAATTTGTTTTGAAAGTTTTTCGTTATTTTCCAGGTTTTGTGTTTGTGTTTTTTTTTGTTAATTTTCGAGGGCATACGTGTTAATCGTTATGAAATGTGAGGTTGTTTGTTTTAAGTGCTTAATTTGATAGTGTAGGATTTTTTTTTTAATTTTGTTTGTTTTTCACGTCAACATTTTTGTAAACAAACAACTTGGCGTGTTTGTGTATATTAAAAAAAAAAATTTTTTTTTTGCTTTTTTTTAATTTGGCGAAACATGCATTTAACACCACTTTAAAGTATTATTCAAATAAACCCTCAGTTTTAAAATAGAATTTTAGAATAGGGTACTTTATAGAGTATTTAATTAATACCATTTTTGGTAAAAAAAAACCGTCCAGAAATAAGCACCCAGCTGAAAACCCTTATTCCAGTAAACTGAATCCAACAATTGAACAGTTCATGCGAATAAGGACGAATGGACAATTTGAATAATTTACAAATGACGATAAAAACGCAGTAAACGGTTAAAAACTAATATTTTTTGCTATTTTTTTGCATAATGCATTAATCCATTAATGCAAAAAAATTCACAAAAAAATTAATTTTTAAGCGTTTCCTGTGTTTTTATCGTCATTTGTAAAATTATACAAATGGTCTATTCGACCTTATTCGCATGAACTGTTCAATATTAAAATCCAACAGTTTTAAACAATTAAATAAAAATTCCCAATCCAATGCATCAGAATACATAAATAAAATTGATTTTTACCTCCCGATTTCAAATCTGCCTTCCCAACTTTTCTAACACTTAACATTTTAAAGATATTCGCGTAGGTCTTCCCTGTAACGTATACTTAAGTTGCTCATAAAAAGAAGGACTTATTTTAAATACTTATTATACTTTCTGATTCCAAATCTACCATCTAAGTAGATTCTAAGTCGTACAGTTTTGGAAATATTGACATTTGAAAATTCAAACTCTATACATTTACTCACTTATATTCTTTGTAAATTAGACTAAAATTTTGAAATATGAAGAGCTTTTCTACAGAAAACAAGTAACAAGTTAAATTCGATTTGGCCGAATCTGTGTACACTAGCCTCTCCCGAATATGTCATATTTTTGGAATTTCGCTTGGTAATCGCAAAAAAAAAAAAATGATGTGTGTTACAGAGCTGATAAAAGTAAAAAATAGTAAAAAACAAGTAGAAAAGTTAAATTCGACTTGTCCGAATCTATGAATACCCTCCACAATGCTCTTTTTAAGTGATAGTAAATTTTCTAACGTGGAAAAATAACATGTTTGAGTAGAAATATTTTGTTTTGTGTAAAAAAACTTTTTTTTTAAGTAATGTTTGAAAAAAAAAAAAAAAATAATTTATAAATTTTTTTTTTGAGTGTAAATTTTTTTTGGAGTGTATTTTTTTTGGTGCAAAATAATTTTTGAGTGACAAAAATACGTTGTAAAATATTTTTGTGATTTACCAATGTTTTTAAAACATGTTTAACGGGTTTTTAACACATGAATTTAAGGTGAAACTAATCTGAAATTCACGATTTCGCTAATAATTTCTGAACCACTGAACCGATTTGGCTGAAATTCAATGCGAATCAATCCAGGGGCATGACAAATATGACAAATATTTCGAAAGTTAGCGTGTTTTTTATCTCATAAATTCACGAAAACCTCTTGTCAAAATTCAGTATTTTTCTTATAACTTTTAAGCCACTGCACGGTGGTCAATTCCGGCCAAAAATCATTTTATTTTTTTATTAAATCTTGATGAACTTTTGATGCTATATTATAGCTAATACTTCAAAACATACAATTTAAATCTTTGTTTGGGCCTTGTAACACTATATTATTGTCCATAGTGGTGCAAAGTTGAGTATTTTTTGCTTCTCATTTCAGCTTTTTTTAAAATGTATATTTTAGTTTTCAATAAAAGTTGGCTATGCATTTTTCTTCACATTATTTTTGTAAGTTCGGACATGGATTCTTAATTCATATAGTAAATAATAATTCCATGTGGTTTTTGCAGATTTTGTGTGCGTTTTTGTCTCAAAGTGATGTGTATGAAAATTAGATAAAAATTACAAAAAAACCCTAAAAAAATAAATTTTGAAAGACCATAAAAATCAATTAGAGGCTATTAGAGGTTAGCTATAAAAAGCAGTTTGTACTTTTAACTATTAAAAGTAAGTATTTTAAATTTCAGCCCCTACTTTTACCGATTCTTTAAACCATAGCATTTTTAGTGGACTCATTTTTTACAAATGGTGGACTTTTTTAAACCTACAAACTCCACCAAAATAGGGAATGTGAATAGATACTAACTTAAAACCCATAGATTTGCGTTAAAAAAACTCAAAAAAGGACGAAATAAAAAAAATGTGGTTTAAGGGGGGTTGGAACTAAAAAACACCCTAAATGTTAGCAATTTTTAAACAGCTAAAAAAATAAATACGTAATAGTAGTATTATTTAATTCTGTTTTTTCATTTGAAAGAAAGAACATTTTAGCATTTTTAAAAATTGCATAACACAAAATTTGGTCAACTAGAATTTTCAGGGTTGCCAGTTAATCGTATTTTTTTTTAAGAGAAAAATTAGCTGCATTTTTACAGCAAAAACTACTAAACCGATTTTGATGATACTATTTTTTTTTGATTTGTAGATAATTAAATTTTCAAGCACTTTGTTGAAGATATGCTAACGTAAACTCAAAAAATAGAAAAACTTCAATTTCTTCTTTCATTCAAATATTAATTAGGTCAAATTTTAAAAAATTGTAACGATAAGTATTAGAAAATTTAATTATCTACAAATCCCAAAAAAAAATGTCATCAAAATCGGTTTAGTTGTTTTTGCTGTACAACTGCGGCCATTTTGTCCTTTAAAAAATAGCATTCCACAATTAACTGGAAACCCTGGCAATTCTTTGTCTTTTAAACTTTTAAAAATATTACGATTATTAATATTTCAAATAAAAAACAGAATTAAAAAGTCTTGCGTATCTTTTTTTTTAAAAAATTGCTAACACTATGGCTGTTTCTTTTAGTTCCAACCCCCACCTTAATTAGTTTGATACATTTGACACGTCCATGCTTAGTTGGCCAACCACTTTATTTGTATGTCCAACGTTTTAAAAAGAGATCAGATATATTATTCTTAATTCGGATATTAAATTATTGCTGTTTATATGCAGACATGTTTGATACATTTGGGACGTCCATGATTATTTGGCCAACCACTGTATTTGTGGGTCCAATATTTGGGCAAGGTATCAGATATGTTATTCTTAATTCGAATATTAAATTTGAGCTGTTTACATGCAGAAATAAAGAAGTTATTGATTTTTGGCCGGAATTGACCACCGTGCACTGGACCGATTTCGCTGGATTACAATACCAACCTGACCAGGTAAATGCCTAACGTGTTTTCAAAAGTAAGCGTGTTTTCAACCGACAGACGGACGGACATCGCTAGATCGTCTTAAAATCGATTGAGGATCATGAATAAATATACTTTATGGGGTCCTACACCAATATTCCAAGGTGTTACAAACGGAATAACAAACTTATATATACCCTCTACCACTAGAGTGGAGGGTATGAAAAAAAATTGGAGTCTGTCTTTGCCTCGTAATGTACTATTTTGTCAAAAAAATATTTTTTGTTTTGACCGCTTTTGGTGTCGAAATTCTCGGAATGTTTATTAAGGAAAAAAAAAATTTAAAAAATGTTCATGGAATAATTTTGGTCTACCAGAGCATTTGAAGAAAAAAAAAACAAAGCTTTTTTGCACTTAAAATTTTTATATTGACGCGGATGTTACTCAATCCTGTTCAATAGGGTAATTTATATCGTCCATGTTCTTTAAGTACTATTTTAAGCTACTTAAAAAAAGGTGAAAAAAAAGCCGAAAAAATATATTTATTTTACTAGTTTTTGCAACAAAAATTGAATAAGGGGATTAAATTTCATCAAGCAAATATCAACAAAAAATATTTTTTTTGACAAAATACACTACGATTGCGAACGCTAAGCGGTTGTAGGCAAAGACAGACTCTATTTTTTTTGAATTATTTTTCCCATTACACTGAGACACAATTGAGGTTTTTCTTTTTTATAGCCCACTTAATTTTTCATTTTTTTAAAGCCGTTTAAAAAAAGGCGAAAAAATAATGTAACTGTTCTTTTGAGCATCAAATAGTGTTTGGATGTCTTCAATAGAATTTGATGTGGGATTTTTTTCTAGATTATATTAACCCTCTATCTGCCGTATTTATTGGTTATTTAAGTACTTTTTTTAACAAATGGCTCAAAAGTCTGCAAAGACTTGCATTAATTTGTTCTGCATCAATTTTCACTAGGGGTTACGGAAGGCAGAAAGTTAAACTGGCATAAGGAAAATGCAGAAAAAAGATGTATTGTAAAGTGTCATCCATTTTTATATTTTTGCCAGAAACCTTATACAATTGTAACTAACAAATATAGGACAAAATATAAAAAAAAATGATACTTTAAAATTAACCTTTTTTATGCATTATTCTTACACCGTTAAAACTTTCTGACTTGGGAAACCCCCAGTGAAATTTGATGCTGAAAATAATTGTAGAAATTTTAAGCCTTTAAGCGTGCGTCTTAGTCGGCTTTTGAGCCATGTCTCAAAAAAAGGACTTAAAGACCTGTTAAAACGGGTGATAGATGTTTAGCGTACTCTAGAAAAAAGTTCCCCATAAAATTCTATTAAAGACATCCAAACACTATTTTAAGCTCAAAAGAACATTAACATAATTTTTCTCGACTTTTTTTCAACACATTTGAAAAAAACTGAAAAATTCAGTGGGCTAAAAAAAAAAAAATTTGAGACGTTACAGTGCTAAACCCTTTGGAGTTTTTACTACTACACAAAAGTACTTTCAAACGATCTTGGTTTGGTTGAGGTCCTAAATGGACTGTGTTATCAGCTCTTGAAAGAGCATCTTTTTTTTGGTATTAGCTTAAATTTAATTTTTTGGGACAAGCTAATATTCGTGCTAAACGTAGCAGTCTAGCTCTTTTTTTTCGGACTGCGTCGTGTCTTATACAGACTGGCACATATACTTTATGGGGTCCCCGACCGATGTTTCGATGCGTTACATACGGAATGGCAATATGAGAATACTTCTATACTGTAGTTGCAGGGTATAAAAAGCCAAGAAGTCTAAAAATTATTTTATAGGAAAAATCTGAGTGTTTTTTAAAGGAAAATTAGAGTTTTTCTATAGGAAAAATGTTTCAGAATCAAAGACTTTTTCTTTAAAATAGATGTCTCAAAAGCTTTAAGTTTCTCCATATCGAAATGGCTGCATTAAAATTTTAGAATCTGAGATTTTTTTAAGAATGCGATTCATTTCTTTAAGAAAAATCTTAGCAATTTTGAAGAAAAATTTTTAGGGTCTCCAATTATTTTCTAACGAAATAATTTTAAAATTTTGAAAAGTAATTTTTTAAGGAAATAAATTCTTTGAGTGTATATGGTTTTTGAGTGTAATCATATAACATTGTTTTACATGAGAAAACTCCCGTATGAGTGTACATTCAAAAATTTCTCTTAAAAAAAATTTAAATAATTAAAAATCAAATAACAATTGCATTAAACTTTATATATCAAATTTTATTTAAATATAGTTCACACCTACTATATTAGAGTTTTTGTATAACTTTTGCAATTTCTGTGGTGTGTAATGAATAATTACCTGTATTTTTACTTTAAAATTTTAAAGTAAAGTATGTTTCATAAGACTACAGTCAGTTTAATATATCTGAGAATCCATTTCTTTGTTGATAAAAAGAAAATTTATTGCGATTTTTAAGACTGACAGTCAGAATCTGTAACTTTTTCTACACAAAAAACGTCTCAAAATATAAGATATTTTCTATATAAAAAAGTCTCAGAATCTGAGCTTTGTTTTATGTAAAAAATATTTTAGAATCTAAGACTTTTTCTTTAGAAAACATTCAGACTCTTGCAAGGGAAGTATCTCAACCCTTATGAACCGATTTGCCTGAAACTTAAAATATATATAAAAGAGAAGATTTTAAGGTTGGGGTGTCTCGGCTTATCGGCCATATCAGTGTTTCAAAATTTCGTTGTACCCTTATGAAACAATGTGGGCCTCCTGGAAAATTTCGATAACTCCCAAACTAACCTCTAGAGCAAAAATACGTGTCGACTTAAATTTAACGAAGATTATTTCGTATTCATATAAACTATGTCTTCATGTAAATACCCCCCAAAATTTACACATTTTCATGAAAAAAGTGTTTAACGAAGCCAAACTTGTAAAAGGTTATGCCACCGTTGGATAGGCATTAAGCCTTGAAGCCTTTATTCTCATATGAAAGCATCATATAGTTTCTAAGAGAGAAATGGATGAAAAATAAAAAAAAACTATTTTTTCGCCATTTTTTTACCCATGTTTTGAACCCCTAAATCCCCAAAATGGAGACACCCCAACCTTAGAATTGTCTCTGTTAAATGTATTTTACGTTTAATGCAAATCGGTTCATAAGGGTTGGGATACCTCCCCTGTTAGACATGTTTCTATAGAAAAAGTCTCAGATTTTAAGAAATTTTTTTCGATAGAAAATGTCTCAGATTCTAAGACATTTTTCCTATAGAAAATGTCTCAGATTCTGAGACATTTTTCCTTTAGAATAAGTCTCAGATTCTGAGACATTTTTCCTAAAGAAAAAGTCTCAGATTCTGAGACATTTTTCCTAAAGAAAAAGTCTCAGATTCTGAGACATTTTTCCTAAAGAAAAAGTCTCAGATTCTGAGACATTTTTCCTAAAGAAAAAGTCTCAGATTCTGAGACATTTTTCCTATAGAAAAAGTCTCAGATTCTGAGACATTTTTCCTATAGAAAAAGTCTCAGATTCTGAGACATTTTTCCTATAGAAAAAGTCTCAGATTCTGAGACATTTTTCCTATAGAAAAAGTCTCAGATTCTGAGACATTTTTCCTATAGAAAAAGTCTCAGATTCTGAGACATTTTTCCTATAGAAAAAGTCTCAGATTCTGAGACATTTTTCCTATAGAAAAAGTCTTAGATTCTTATCCAGTTTTTCGTTTTATAGAAAAAGATTTAGATTATTAAACTTTTTTCTGATAGAAAGTCTCAGATTTAGGGACATTCTTCCTATAAAAAATCTTAGATTCTGTGGCATTTTTCTAATGGAAAAAGTATCAGATTCTTAAACATTTTACTATAGAAAAAGTCTCAGATTCTCAGACATTTTTCTTCAGAAAAAGTCTTAGATTCTGAGACTTTTTTTTCTATAGCAAAAGTCTTAGATTCTGAGACATGTTTCCTTTTAAAAAGGTATGAGATTCGGAAAATTTTTCCTATAAAAAAAAGTCTCAGATTTTGGGACATTTTTCCTTAGAAAAAGTTTCAGATTCTGGTAGATTTTTCGTATAGAAAAAATCTCAGATTCTGAAATATTTTCCCTTTAGAAAAAGTCTTAGATTCTGGGACATAATTCGTATAGAAAAGGTCTTAGATTCTGAGACATTTTTCCTATAGAAAAAGTCTGAGATTCTGAAGCATATTTTCCATATAAAAAGTCCCAGAATCTGAGTCATTTTTTCTCTAAAAAAAAATCTCAGATTCTGACACATTTTTCCTGTAGAAAAAGCCACTCACATAAAAAGTCTCAGATTCTGAAACATATTTTCCATATAAAAAGTCTCAGATTCTGAGACATTTTTTTGCTAGAAGAAATCTCAGATTCTGAGACATTTTGCTATAGAAAAAGTCGCATGGAATGTCCAATTTTTTAATTTTTATAAATTTTAATTAATCACCAAATGTGAATCCATTACTTTTTAAACATACTATCCATTTTTTTGTTTCATCTTCAACAATGGTAATGGCAACAAAAAGATATGTTACTCTATTAAAGTTTACTCATTTATTTAATGCCACATTGAATATAATACTTTTACAACTTCTATACAACATGTTGGTAGTCATTGTTCTTTTTACTACTGCAACTGCTACTACTTCTACTACTACTTCCACTACAACAGTTCTATAAAATTTTTGGTTATACCACTATCACCTCTACTGCATGTGCAATATGTATGTGTGTTGTATAAAAATACAGTTGGTAACTTATGTTAGAAAAGTTTCTTCTTCTTAAACTTTAATATTTTTTTTTTTTTTGTTTAACTCTTATTTTTTTTACAACCCAAGTTTTAATCTGCTTCCAAACGATTAGCATTAAAAAAACGTATATTTTCACACATATGTAAAGTTTTAATGATTATCACCTTTTGGCAGAATTCAGGTTTTTGTTAAGAATATAGTAGTAGCAGTTTCTATGAGTATGTAAAATAATCAAAAAAAGTACTATAAAAACCTTTACATTTTTAGATGTACAAAAATGTAGTTAAATGGTTATAGTTGTTGCTGGTATTAAAAAATATATACATATTTTGTGTAGAATGTTGCATATTCTTTTGTTAAAAGATGTACAATTCAATTATTTTAAAACTTAACAAAAGGATGAAGTTATTATGAGTTCGAGAGTAAATTTGAAACAGTTTTTAATGCCCTTATGATTACAGTTACCCAAAAATATTTCGCTGATTTTATAATAAACCAATAAAATTCGCCCCGAACATCGATACCGGTAAAATTAAATACCGAATAAAAAAAATAACATTTAAAATTGTTCCCTACGTAATCTTTACTATTTATTAAATTAAACGTCCACAACTCCCCTGATTTTGAATCTGCTATCCAAAAAAATCAATCGTTGGGTTTTCCTGTAATCTTACAACGGACAAGAAAAATGCAATTTCCTAATTTTTTACACTCGATTAAAAACCAAAACTTTTGAAAAGATACTTTACAGCTGGAATACTAAATGCTCCGTTATAGAATAACTCTCTGAACAATTTTACTTTTTCATAAAAACAGTATATCGAGGGCCTATATTCAAAACCCTCTATCATAAAAAAACACAACTTTTCAGGAGAGCCAAAAAACTGTTTGGTTTATTTCGCGTATTGTTAGACCAATTAAAATTCAGTGCTCTACAATATTTTTTTTAACCCTGCTGTTAGGTTAAGCCCATTTGGTCCAATTTTTGGATTGTTTCCTTTGTAACTTTTGAACGGTGATATATACTGCCTTAGTTTTTTTGCTCATGGGGTATTTTTATAAAACAATGTTATTTACAAAAAATCTAGGTTCTGACTTATACCAGGACTGAGAAAAATAAAAAGTTACGTTTCTTAGGTTAAGGGACCATTTGGTCCATAGTATATTTTCTCCTGGATTTCGATAGCTGGAGCCCATGAAACGTCGATTTTAGAAAATAGAATGCACGCATTCAAAGCGGGTATTGTGGCAAAACTTTTGAAATGGTGACGGCCATGTAATGCATTACCATGTAATGCATAGCAAAACAAAATGCATTTTTTCCCTATCGCTTACCATAGGCATAACTTTTTTGTATTTTTCACGCATTATGTAAACCTCATGCGCTACTTTGAGTCTTATCCCAAACAAAAATCATTAATCCAGTATAGAATAAGGCAACCTTACAATACCCTATACTTGATTGATTCTTTTTGTTTGGGATGTCACTCAAAGTAATGCATGAGTTTTACATAATGCATGAAAAATAAATATAGTGAATGCCTATGGTAAGCGGTAGGCGAAAATTAATGCACATTTTTAAATTTTTATTTGGCTATGCATTACATAGCCGTTACCGTGTTTAAGATTTTGCTGGGATATCAAGTATGTTTGCAAATACAACGGTAGGCCATCGATTTCTTGCGCGTTTTGTGCTGTAGGAACCAACCATTTGATCAGCAATATCCACGCCACCTAAATGAGATGAATCATTAGAAATTATAGGAAAAAACAAAACTAACATATGCACCTTTTGTTGAATTGTAATACAAAACAATCTCAAAATAAAGAATATGATTAAAGGGAATCCCTCAACAAATGTTTACATTAGCTGTGTTGAGTAGAGATGGGTGCTGGTCACGTGATTTGCGTGGTTCACGTGAATCAAGCTTGACTCACGCTTCAGCGAAAGTCTAGTTAATTACGATAATCATGCTTGAGTGAGTGTGATTCCAAAACTTTTATGTGTGAGTGATTAGAAAGCAAGCCTAATTTTTGCGTGAGTGCCATTTTTCTTGCGTGATTCAATATATTTTTTTGTATTGTTTTCAGTTTTATTTATAGTTTAATTTTTTTTTCGTTTAGCAATCAGTTAAAATTCAAATTAACGTTCTGCTAATATATGAAAAGCATTTTTTTTAATTTCCTTAAAATTGTGTATTTGTAAGTGAATATTGCGTGAATTGGAGTGAGCGTAATTATGAATCACGTGAGTCACGCTTGAGCGTAAATTATTTAAGTTTTACTGACGTGAGTAGTAAGTGAGCATGAGTAAAGAAAAAAATCGAGTGAGTGATTCATGAGCGATTATAATATATCTTGCGTGAGCGTGACCCAAAATTCACTCACGAACCCATCTCTAACGTTGAGTTAAGCTTAAATTAATAATATTTAGGTAGAAATGATCCAAAATATATACAAATATATTATTAAATTGTTATTTTGTTTTAATATTGAAGTATGGACCAAATGGTCCACTAACCTAACATTCGTAAGTTTTTTCTAACCTAACAGCAGGGTTAAATCAACTACTGAATCTCACATATAATTTATTTTTAAAATTTTGCACTATTGGGGATTTTATGATAGATAGAGGGTTTTATTTCTCAAAAATATTAAGTACATGAATGAAAAGTATCAGATAGAGGGTTTTGCATTTTGATAAAATTGAATTATCATAATTTCATTTACAACATCGGTAAATTTTTAACGTGATTTATTAATGATAACGGCTTATAAAAAATTTCGAAATCGCGGTTTTGGTCCACAGGTGCTGATTTTAAAGACAAAAATTATTTTTTTACCGAATTCACCTCAAAAGTTGAGTATGTTATGTAAATAATAGTAAAAAAAATTAAAAACGCGATTTTGGTCCACAGATGCAGATCAGCATCGCGATTTTTAATTCTAAAATTTTTGTTTCATAATGCACACAAGACATCCAAATTTTTACCCAAATTTTCAAAAAAAGTCAAACAAGAATTTTCAGAAAAAATTAGCATCAAAATCATGGTTCTGTAATTTGGTTGACAAATTCATGTCCAGCATGCAAAAATTAGCATGAAAACATGTAATGCATGACGAAATTATTCAAAAAAATATCTATAAATTTATTATATGAAAAGATAAAGGATTTTGCATTCAGAAAAATTATTGTGTAAGAGACAGAGAAAACCAAAAATGAAAATAAAATAGCAAAAAAAAAATATTTTTGTTCTGAATTTTACACCATAGCACAGTTTTAAATTCCTGCGAAAACCCTATAACTTCTTAATTTTTTTATGTAATCTTATAAAATGTTGTAGGTAGGCTAAGAATATAATAATAAATAATAAATAATTTCGCTAAAAAAAATTTCCGCGGAATTTTTTTTTCCGCAAATTTTTTTTTTGCTCGCGAAAAAAAATTAAAGGTGTCTTAAGATGTTGTGTCTTAATCGGCATCCATCTTCTATTTTATGTGTTTACCACAGCTCAAAAAACTCTTTATTTGATACAAGTGACCCAACTTCAAAGGGCTCTAACTGAAAGACTTGGTTAAAATTGGTACTGATGTTAATTAGTACTTACTTGGGAACCCTTATACTAATTTGTGGTATAGCGACTAAAGAGCAATTTTGAGCAAAAAGTATTTTTTTGGGCTTTCCAAAGATTGTATTTTATATAATTTTTTTATTTTTTTAGATTTATTTTCACCATCACTGTTTAAATTGATCCACGCACTCGAAATTATCGAAATGCATACGAAATGTTAAAATAATGCTAAATTTTCAAAATATATCAATTTCAAGGCAAACATTTTTTTTTAAGTTTACAGTTTACTTGGATTTCAAAGTTGCAAATAACAACTTTTAAATTAAAAAAAAAAATACAAATACTCAACTTTGCTTCGTTATAAAACCTAAACTAGTCAAGGGATTGGCACAAAACTTTGTAACCGCATGTTTTGAAGTGTTAGCTCTCATTTGGTTGGCATCAATTTGAAAAAAAAAAGAAAAAAAAAAATGTTTGATAGTTTTGGCCGGTTTTTACCTCTGTGCATAGATGAGAGCCGTTTTACAAAATTTTTTGCCATCAAAAAGTAATTTCCGTGAAAATGGAAGATATAGGGTTTTGAATATAGACCCTCGATATATTGAGTAATCCGCCCTAAAATTGTGATGCGCCTCCCAAAGAGTATGAGAATTTAAGCCCAACATGTCTCATTTGAAAGGTATCGCAAAGACCTTTTAAAAGATATTGATTTTGTCAATTTGGAATAACAATTACTAGGGTATTCAATCGATTAACCGTTAATCGGTTAACCGATTAATTTTGGTCGATTAACTGTTCGAATAATTTAAAATTGTCTATTTTCAAATAACAAATAAACCGATTAATTTGTGTCGATTAACCGATTAACCGAAATATCTTTTTTTAGTACCTAATTTATTTTTCACCTATTTTTTTTTTTTTGCTTTATTTTGTGTTTTGATGTTTTTTATAATTTAAATTACGGTTCTGCTGAAAAAAGTTTAGGTATAAAAAAAATTATCAAACTCTCTTTTAGCAATGTGTGAAAACGTCGTCAATAAAATATTTTATCGAGGTCCTAAAAAGATATTTCGGTTTAAAAAAAAAAAGAAATTAGTAAAACTAGCCAATTTTTTATACAGTGCCAACAGTATAAATTTTTCTAATAGTTTTTCATGTGCCTAATCCGAATCTGACCTTAGAACTGATCTATCTCATCTTGAGATATTTAGATTTTCGATTGACAATACAGCATAAACTCAAATTTTTGCAATGTTCTCGAATTATTTTATGATGTATAAATAGTTCAACACATCTAAAATTCCTACTATTTTTCTTCCAAATACTTTTGGAAATACTTTAGATATATTTTTTATTACGGAAATATCGACCGATGAAATTATTGCAGTTTCGGCACTAAAAAATAAAAGACAACAAATTTGGAAACCAAACAATTTTTTTTGTTACTGATTTTAGTACCGAATTCGAATCTCGTAGGTGTAGATGCACCCCCGGCAGCAATTTGGGTAAATTTTACCTTTTTATAAAAATTGATTTGTTTTTTTTTTGACATTTTTTACATTGAATTGGGCCCAATTTGGATTGGGCTAATTTTTCAGGGTGGCATACAAAAATTCTTTATTTGGGCTAACATTATACAGGGTATTTAATGCTTTGCCATAACGGGTATAGATTCCTTACTAATAAAATTCTTAAAAGTATATAAAATTCGTGGTTTTATACAGGGGTAACTCATGAATAGTAGTGACGGTAATAACGAAGTCGTTATTAACAGATGGCAATCTTTTTTAAGTATTTGGGAACAATTTGGAAATAACGAAAAATAATCATGTAAAAATTTTAAAACTATGAATGAAAATTATTGTTGTGTCACTTGAAAATAAAAAAATACATAATAAAAAAAAGAAATAAATATAATTAAATCAAAACGACGAGCAAAATTAAAAGAAAAATAAAAGGTAAACAAAACTTCCAGCTTTCCCAGATACCATTTGTAAAACTAACACCACCTTTAAACGTCAAAAGAAACCGACTCATGAATAGTCTTTATAAATATAAGTTTTTGGTTTCATATTCAATTTAAATTTAAAATTGATATTATTCGGTTAACCGAATAATTCAAATTTAACCGATTAATAACCGATTAAATCCAAACCCCGATTAATTATTTGCTCGGTTAACCGATTAAAGCAGAACCTCGATTAATTGAATACCCTAACAATTACTGAAGAAATAGTCGATTTTAATTGCAAAATTTGACAAAAAAAATAAATCCCGGTATTTGTCAATCCCGAAAAAAATATATCCCAGGATTCTGGATTTGTCAATCGCGAATAATTCCGGGATTTCCGGATTCGGAATTTTACGTTTGGCATCCCTATTACCTACATTCAAAAGAAAGGTTTATAAAGTTAAAAAACATCTACAGTAGCGTATGAGTGCTATAATATTCACTGTGTAAATTAATAATACTCATACGTCACATTGTACAATTTTGGTTGTTAACAGGGACAGAATTTTCATGAAACTAAAAAAATGTGATTTAGGCGCCTAAAATTTGCACTAAAAATTAGTAGCATTAAAAACTTCATAAATTTGAACTTAAAAACTACTAAAATTAATATAAAAATGGTTAACTTTCTATTTTTATGAGTAAAATTCTCCAGTTTCTTCCAAACAGTTTTTTTATACTCTCCAACCACAGTATGGGGGTATACCCACTTTGTCATTCCATTTGTAACGCATCGAAATATCGGTGGAGGACACCATAAAGTATATATATTATTGATCCATGATTGATTCTAAACATTCTATGAATGTCCGTCTGTCCGTCCGTCCGTCTGTCTGTAGAACACAATGCACAATGTCCAAAATAAAATAGCTAGACTCCTGAAGTTTGGCACAAATATGTCTCATGTTCATAGGCAGGTTAAGTTCGTGAATGGGAAAAATCGGGCCAGGGGGCAAAAAGTTCCCCCTTGAAGAACTGAACCAATTTTTAAAAAATACACTTTTTTACGTGTTTTTTATTTTTTTGGTTAAATAAATGAAACATTTGGTATATTTATCGCGATGGGAAGGTGTCTCAACGTCCACCTCTGACCCCATATACCGCCCCCCCCCCAAAAACGCCCTTGACGATTTTTTTTTTTTTTTACGTTTTGGAGGGTATAAAAGATTCGGTATTTAACACTCTCACTTGTTTAATTTTATTTTTTTTTACATTTTTCTTTGATTTTTTTAGCTCTGATACTATAATTGCGGAAAATGTGAAGTCTAATAATTGAACAACTTTTTTAAATTCCAGAAATTGGAAATATGGGGGCATGTCACAGACTCAATTCCGTTCGGATTTGAAAAAAGTGGTTTACTCGTAAAACGCAAAGCGAATATTTTTTTTCGGAATGAAACCACTTTTATACATTTCAATTCCCCTTTGATTTTTGAAAGTGATTTCATTCCGAAAAAAATAATATTCGTTTTGCGTTTTCAAATCCGAACGGAATTGAGTCTGTGACATGTGATTCTATATTAAGTATTATATATATATGTTTAACATTTGAAAATTGTTAAATTGTCTATATATCATGCGCTGGTACAAGGGGTAGGGGAAGGGGAAGGGGAAATTTCCCCCCAGACCAAATTTGAAAATGATAAAAAAAGTAAAAGAAAGAAAAAAGAGAGAAAAGAAAGAAATAGAGGAAAAAAGAGATGAAGAATGAAACTTTCTAAAAAATTTTCCAAAGGAAAAAAATTTTGAAATCCAAAAATTTTTTATAGCAAAAAAAACTGAAAATTTTTAAAAGTAAAATCTTAACATTTTTATAGGGTAAGTTTGAAAATTTTAAATAAAATATGTGACTTAATCTAAAAATTGTTTGTGAAAAAATATCTGTCAATCTGAGATTTTTTCTGTAGAAAAGATGTCTCAGAATCTGAGACTTTCTATAGGAAACATGTCTCAGAATCTGAGACTTTTCTTATAGGAAAAATGTCTCAGAATCTTTGTCTGTCTCAGAATCTAAGAATTTTTCAATAGGAAAAATGTCTCAGAATCTGTGACATTTTATACATGAAAACTGTCTCAGAATCTGAGGCTTTTTATATATAAAAAATGTCTCAGAATCTAAGACTTTTTCTACACGAAAAATTTCTCAGAATCTGAGACTTTTTCTGTGAAAAAAAGGGGAAAATTACCCAAAATCTAAAACATTTTCTGCAGAAAAAATGCATTTGAGATTTGTTTACAGGAAAAAGTTGACAGAATCTGAGACTTTTTTTATAGGAAACATGTCTCAGATCCTCTGAATTTCAGTCTTATTTTATAGGAAAATGTCTCAGAAGTTGAAGCTTATTCTATTGGAAGAAGGTTTCAGATCTGAGACTTTTCAATAGAAAAAATGTGTTCGAATGTTTGACTTTTTCCATAGGAATAAGATTTCAGAATCTCAGAATTTGAGACTCGTTCTATACGAAAAATTCTCAGAGTCTGAGATTTTTTTATAGGAAACAGGTCTCAGAATTAAGACTTTTTTATAGGAAAATTTTCTCAAAATCTGAGACTTTTTCTTTAGTAAAAAGTTACAGAATCTTAGACTTTTTTTATAACAAAAAGGCCTCAGAATCTGAGACTTTCGATAGGAAAGGGTCTCAGAATCTCAGACTTTTTCTAAAGGAAAAAACCTCAGAGTCTGAGACTTTTTCTATTGAAAAAAGTTCTCAGAATCTAAAATGTTTTCTATTTGAAACAAGTCTAAGAATCTGAGAAATTTTTATAGGAAAAATATCCCAAAATCGCTTTAGAATATGAGACTTTTTCTATAATAAAAGATTTAAGAATCTGATACTTTTTCCTTGAAAAAAAGTTCTTAGAATCCAAAAATTTTTCTATAGGAAAAAAGTGTCAGACTCTAAAAAATCAGCTGTAGTGAATTTGCAAAATCTACTAAATTTTATGATTTTATAGCATTCCCATCACTTTTTTTTTGCAAAAAAAAGTATCCTTATTTTTTCTTGTTTGACAACGGTGAATTAATGATTTTTTTTTTTATTCGAAGAAAAAAAATTCCCCCCCCCCCCCTAAACTCAAAAGCAGTGGAACAGCCACTGCTATGTATACATTGACATTTTTATTATTCTATTCGTCTGCTGTGAGATTCGAACCTGAGGTACCAAACATCATTTGACTCTCGTAAAAACAATGTCCGCCGCTTAAACAGATCAGCAACAATAGCATTAAGTCTAACAACGAATATAATGTGGTTTTCTAGAAGAGATTTTATAATCAACGTTAAACAAACAATTTTTATAATTTTTCCAGTTATTAGAATTATTTCTTCGTGTCTTTTTTACATGATATGCCTCTCAGACGCTTGGGTTTAGACAAGTATTTCAGTTTCAAAGTTGACATTGAAAAATAGTTTTTGGCATCAAATTGAAGATGGTTAAAAAAAACTACAAAAAAAATTAAAAAAAAACAAGCTAAAATTAAAATTTAATGCTAAACATAACCCAACAAATATGTAGCAAAATATTCAAAACAAGTAGCAAAATATTCAAAAATATGCATTTTAGAAAAAAAATTTTTTTTAAAAAATATGAACAAACGAATCGATGTCATTTTCAAGAAAATTTTTTGATTCCCAAAGATATTTGATATTTAAGTCGTTACATACTATGATAAGGAGGCTGACTTCAACTTTCCTTTTTAAATGGGCGTGGATATATAATTCAAACAAAAAGCTCTTCGTAGGGTATCAGAAAATCGCCATCAACTTCTTATAAACTCCTTACTTATTATTTTTTATTGAATATTAAGTATTAAAGTAATTTAATTAAAAGTCGTTTATTTATATATCTTTTACCATTTTATTATAAGTTTTTATCCATATCTTTTATACTATTATCCTCATACGTATGTATGTATGCATGCATGTAATATTCACAATACTCTGGTGTATTCAATGTTATTTCCAACTATCAAGGTGTTAATTAAAACATTATTAAGTATTACTTTTTACTCAACTTATTTTAATGGATTTTTAAAAGTTTTATGAGGCATTGTACCACAAATGTGAAAATACATATAAAAAGAATATTTGTGGTTTTTAATTAAGTCCTGTTGTTGGTTGCTTCTTTACAAATTAATGAAATTCAATGATATGGAATGTTATGGTCACTAATAAACCTTACACAAGGTACATGCATTCTTTTTTCAAGGCTCATTAAATTAAAAGTAATAAGTGCTTTAGTAAAGATAAATAGAGAAAATAAGAGGATATTTGTTGATCGAATCTTATACACACAGAATAAAAATTTTAAATATTTTTGCTTCTTTCGGCTGCGTAAACAAAATATTGTGGTTTATCCAATTAAAAATTAGTTATATCAACTGAATTCAGTTGTGACGATTCATTTTCAATTGTAAAAGGAGAACAATTTTAGACTATGAAAAGTCTACGATTCTAAAATATTTTGCATTAAAGTCGTAATGTCCTTTAAACTCTATTAAAATTTCAGAGCCCGTGTAAAAATGCTTATGTCTCTTCATATATAATGGTATCTGATAACATTTAATTATATCTGAAATCACCAAATACGAGATCAAATTATGCCTCGGATTTGGTCAACAATGGGACAAATTTGTTATTTAAATATGTATATTTAATCAGATAAAATTCTGTACAAAAAAACGAATTGTTATAATATCAACAAACGTTTGTAAATTTTGATTGTTGAAAAAATAATTGATAAATGAGATTCTGAAAGTCATATTTTTTTCAACAAAGAAATTTAACAAACACAAAAACTATTTGTTGACATGATAAAATAATTTTGAAATAAAATAACTTGACTGAGTTTGTTGAAAACAAAGTCGAAGTTTTGTATTATAAACTAAGAGGCAGCCGTTTTTACTAAATGTTTGGTTGATTAAATCGTCAAATTTATATCAACAAACATCAATTGTAAATCAACCAAACATGATATCAACAGTAAAAACGGCCGCCTTTTATTCAATAATACAAAACTTCGATTTTGTTTTCAACAAACTCAGTCAAGTAAGGTTATTTTAAAATTATTTTATCATGTCAATAAATAGTGTTTGTGTTTGTTAAATTTCTTTGTTGAAAAAAAGTTGCATTTGTCAGATCAACAAATTGTGTTTGAGTTTGTCAAATTTCTTTGTTGAAAAAAAAAAAATTTAGATTTTTTACTTTTGTCATTTCAACAAATTGTGTTTGTTGAATTTCTTTTTTGAAAAAAACAAAATTCTTTTTTCTACAATCAAAATTTACAAACGTTTGTTGATATTACAAATTTCTGTATAGGAGCACTTTCAGTGAAAACATTTATTGTATTCACAACTATATGGGTCAATATAACAATTCGATTTTTTCTCTGTTGGACTTTTTATACCCTCCAATCTAGTGATAGAGGGTATGAATAAATTTGTCATTCCGTGTGTAAATTTTTCATTCCGTGTGTAACACTGATGGACATCTAACGATGTCCGTCCGTATATCTGTCTGGCCGTCTGTAGAAAACACGCTATCTTTTGAAAGACTTTACAAAGGCTCCTGAAGTTCGGCACATATGTTGGGCATTTACCTGGTCAAGTTGGTATTGCAATCCAGCAAAATCGGTGCAGTGCACTGCAGTGGTTCAAAAGTTATGAGCAAAAGACTGAATTTCGGGAAGAGTTTTTCTTGAATTTACGAGATAAAAAACACGCTAACTTTCGAAATGCAATTCTGAGGATGCTGACCTTTGGCATATATATTTGTCATTTCCCTAAACTGGTTCGAATTAAATTTCAGTCAAAGCGGTCCAGTCGGTCAAAAATAATTAGCAAAACCGTGAATTTCAGATTAGTTTCTCCTTAAGTTCACATGTTAAAAACCCAATAAACATGTTTTAAAAACATTGGGAAGTCACAAAAATATTTTACAACGTATTTTTGTCTCTACAAATCATTTCTACACTAAAAAAAAAATACACTCGAAAAAAATTTACACTAAAAAAAAAAATTTAGTAAATTTTTTTTTTTTTTAATTGCTTATAAAAAAGTTTTTTTACACAAAATAAAATATTTCTAATCAAAAATGTTATTTTTTTCACGTTAGAAAATTTACTATCACCTAAAAAGGGCAGAGGGTATTCATAGATTTGACCAAGTCGAATTCAATTTTTTAACTTGTGTCCTTTTAATGCCATTAAAATTTCATCGAGGAGTTTTTTGTGATTTTTTGAAAACATTTTTGGAAAGAAATCTTATACTTGGCTCTCTACCAAACTTTTGAAAATTAATTGCTCAACAACACAAAGAATCGAAATCGCCCAAAGAAAAATCGCGCAAAAAAATTTATAAAAATCGCCCTAATGCAAAATCGCCCAAAAAATATTAAAAATTACCCAAAAAGAAAAACGCAAAACTTGGCCCAAAATTAACGAAAAAGGACCCAAGAAAAAAAGGAAAAATGACATAAAAGAAAAAAAAAAACAATTCCCAAAACACATTTTTCTCAAAAATTATTTTGCGGAGCGGGTGGGTTTAAGGCATGGATGGGTTTAAGCCATAAGCCCGGCCGAAGGCTGGCTACTCAGAATAATTTTAAGACGAAGACAAACACTTTTTTGACAAGACTATTTGTTTCTATTCTTATTAATATTTTTGACAGATCTTTTTTCTTCATAATATAGTCCACAAGTAATTTAAGTAAAAAATAGTTAGAAAATTATAGTCAAGACCGACCATATAATACCCTACCCCAGTGTTTTCCGGAAAATGGGTCCCAAATTCAAACATGGACCGATTGGATCTATCGTTTGTGTAATCTTTAATAAGTTTAAAAAACACACACGAACCAAATTTGAGTGAAATAGGCTTATATTGATTGCCAATAAACTTTTTAAATCAATATCGGGTGAAATTTAGATATGAGGTCTAAGTCCAAAAATGATCCGATTATAATCAGAATTGATTAGGTAATTAAAGTATGCGTTAAACACACACAAATAAAATGTTTTCAATTTTCATGAAATTTGAGAGATTTTTGTGAAATTCGGGAAGGTGGTTTGTATAAGCGCTACAAAAAGAACTTGTACCATTCCTTTAAAATTCGGCATGGTGATTTGGGAATACAAAACACGTTTACCTGCCAAATTTTGAAAGCATACCATTTATAAAAACGTTGTTAGAGTCATTTGAGGCAAATTAAATGCGACGCTTGTATGGAGACTAGGTCAAACATGGACCCATTTTTTTGTCCTTGGGCCAAAAGAAGTTTAAGTTTAAAATTTTTTCTAAATCGGTTGATAATTGCTACCTGTATCGTGTTTACACCGCTACATGGACAGACGGACATTGCTAAATCGACTCAAAAAGTAATTCTTAGTCCATCTGTATGTTTGAAGGTTGGTCTTGGACCAAAACTAAGGGTAGTTACAAATATCAGCACAAACTTATTATACCCTGTACCACAGAGTGGTGTAGGGTAAAAAAAATAATTAATTTAAATATATTATATGTGGTTTGAATTGAGAAAGGTGTGAAAGAAAAATTTATTTTTCTAAAAATGTTTAAAGCATCCTGGTTCGTTTTTTACTAGTTTCATATAATCCAGTTATTATAATCATCGGAAAAACTTTTAATGTCAAATTTATTCAGTTAATAGTCAATTTTATTCTATATGAGAAAATTATTAACAGATCGCAGCCGCCAGGGATTGAACCCATGATCTGTATTGTTTTTGTTATTAACTGCCTTTTAGGTACGATCACTCTAGACCGATACGCTAAGTTGGCTGTTAAGCAAGTATCAACTAAATCATGGTTTTTCACTTTCTGTGTGGTTGTTGCTATTTCTGTGTGGTTGTTGGAGGAGGAATGATGATTACTAAAAAATTGAATTTATTCACCATAATGCAATTTCACCTTCTTCTGTACGAAAAAAACAATAGCAACAACCACACAGAAATTGAAAAACCATGATTTAGTTGATACTTGCTTAAAAGCCAACTTAGCGTATCGGTCTAGAGTGATCGTACCTAAGAGGCAGTTAATAGCAAAAACATTACAGATCATGGGTTCAATCCCTGGCGGCTGCGATCTGTTAATAATTTTCACATATAGAATAAAATTGACTATTAACTGAATAAATTTGACATTAAAAGTTTTTCTGATGATTATAATAACTGGATTATATGAAACTAGTAAAAAACAAACCAGGATGTCTTAAAATTTTTTAGAAAAATTAATTTTTCTTTCACACCTTTCTCAATTCAAACCACATATAACATAATTAAAAAATTATAATACATAATAATAATTAAAGCCTGAGCTCAACTGTCTTTACAGAAAAACAATAATTTAAATATAATTAGACGAAAATTTATATTACGCATGTCACAGACTCAATTCCGTTCGGAAGTAGAATAAAGCAAATATTTTTTTGGAATGAAACCACCATTATGCAATTCAATTCCACATTGATTTTTGAAAGCGATTTCCTTCCGAATAAAATTAAATTAGTTTTGCGTTTTACGAGTAACCCACTTTTTTCAAATCCTAACGGAATTGAGTCTATGACATGCCCTTATATTTCTTCAGAAAGTCAACAAAAAACTGGCGAAATGTAGAGAAAAAACATGTAAATTAGAGGAATTTCTATTTTCATTAAAAAAATCTATAGGTCCGATTAGCTTACATCTAAAAATAGAAAAAAAAATAGGAGGAACTTATTAACAAAAAAATAGAGATGGGATTATTCTCATGTGTTCGTTTTTTAGTTGGTTTAAATTAAATGTGAAGAAAATAAATTTAATTATAATAAAACTATTAGAAAATCTGAAAACTAAACAAATATAAAAAATAGGTAAAAAATAAAACGAAAAATTTTGTTTTTTAAGTCTTTACATTGGTTAACATTGCACATTGGGGCAAACCTATACGATTCTTGGCATTAAATAAACCGCTTATTTTTAATAAGAGTGTGTGGTACCGTTGTAAAGGGGACAATCTGTAGATCATATTTGCATTATAAAATTTCATGGTTACCTTGCAAAATTCTGAAAATTTCGCAATATTATGTTTATTTAATGTATTTTTTTGTTTTTTAAATCGTTAATTACGTTAAAAAAACAAACTCAGTTGAAATAATAAAATACATCTACTTTCTGGTTTTTGTAAGAGTTTGCAAAAAAAAATTAAAAAAAAAAAATATCAAAAAATACAATTCAAAAACAATAAAAACAATTTTTTCAACAAATGTGAATGAGAAATATTTAATAACATCATATTTTTGAGCATTTTGCAAAAAAATTTTGTGATTTTTTTTTGAGAACCAATCAGGTAAAAATAATTAAATTTAAAAAAAAGAATCAAAAGTGTGTATAAAACCATTTTTTTTTGATTTTGCGAAAACAATGCAAATTTATATCTAATTCACACCTGAGATGAAATCTCGTTTGAACGAGATTTCGATCATATGGTTGTGTATAAAATGATTCAGACCATGTGATAGAAATCTCGTTCGAACGAGATTTCCATTCAGGTGTGAATAGACCTTTACTTATTATTTTTTAATATTATCAAAACAGTAACTTCGAAATTGATATAAATAATATTTGTTGATTGGAAATTGAGTGTGAAACCTCGCATATAAAACCGCCAAATTGTATTTATTTTTTAAGAATATCGAAATAGTAACTTCAGAATTGATGATCGAAAGAGTAAGGTCGAAATAAATACGAATAAAATTTTCAAGTTGGACATTTAGTGTGGAACCACTCATATATTCGAATAAAATTTGGGAGTTGGAAATTTAGTGTGGAACCCCTTATATAAAATCGCTTAATTCTCCTTTGTTGCTTATTTTTTTATATACCGAAATTTGTAAGATTCCCCAGCAAAAAAAGTGCGGAGTACTTCTATTTGGAGTGCTTTAAAACTATAACAAATGTAATGAAATACAACAAAAATAACAAAAAACACAAGAAAAAAACACACAAACAGTTTTTTCTACTCCATAAAAAGTTGTTATTCAGCACTTAACTCATTACCTTCCGCGACACTCCCATACAAAAGTAAGTAGATATTCAGTAGATAAGAAGTACTCCGAGCTTTCAAACAACTTCCAACTACTTCCACGGAGTAGTTCTTATCTACTGAATATCTACTTACATTTGTATGGAGGTGTCGCGGAAGGTAATGAGTTAAGTGCTGAATAACAACTTTTTATGGAGTAGAAAAAACTGTTTGTGTGTTTTTTTCTTGTGTTTTTTGTTATTTTTGTTGTATTTCATTACATTTGTTATAGTTTTAAAGCACTCCAAATAGAAGTACTCCGCACTTTTTTTGCTGGGGAATCTTACAAATTTCGGTATATAAAAAAATAAGCAACAAAGGAGAATTAAGCGATTTTATATAAGGGGTTCCACACTAAATTTCCACACTAAAAACCGCGATAACATGGCCTAGAGGCAAATTGAGGCAACCGTTTTGCTTGGAAGCTTGTTGTATACATATCGCTCTATATTCCACACATGAGCAGTATACTTTTATTCCTTTGAAATTATGAATTTTATTAATTTTTATTTTCTTAATAGCCTATTTGAAAATCCCCTAAAAGTATATTTTATTGCATGTGTTTATAGCTTTAATGGTCAAAAAATTTTCTTAACATAATTCTTAATCATGAGGCATTCAAAAAATTTCGGAGTGTAGACGTTTTATGTGTCTTTAAGTTTTGGTGCACTTACTGGTGCATTCACTTCAAATTAAAATTATTTAAAATTATTAATTTAACATATTTTTGCTTGACTTTGAACCCTTTCTATAGGAAGGCCCTAAGCTAAAAATAAAAAATAAGTATGAGGTTATATGCAGAATTTTGTTGTCTTTCCATTGGTGCTACCCGTTTTTCAAAATTCGCGGTTTCAGTTTTTGACTTTTTGCCAAGGGCCCCCTTATAGCTGCCCCAATGTGCATTGTGGAGGTTATATAAAGATTCGGCACAGCCGAATATAGCTTTCTTACTTGTTTTTTAATAATTTTCTTTAAAAAAAAATAATTGTCATTCCGTGCGTAAAACATCAAAATATAATAAACCTTATTCTTTCAAAATATTTAAATTTTTTTTTTTATATTTAAATATCTCACCCTATATTTGTTGTTTAATATTTTGATAGATTTAACAATAACAATAATAACAAAAAAATGTGTAATCATTTACTGACATTATATGGCATTTGCATTCTGATTTTGACATATCACCTGTCAGCATTTTTAACATAACCATAACCATTTACCCTTTAACAAACAGACGTTTACAAACAAAACTGAAATCAGGGAAGAAAAATAAAGTTATTTACAGATGTTAATACATACATAAATGTATTAAATACATATACACTAAGGGTGTTCTTAACAGTAAGGGAAAAATTTAAAATGTTTTAATTGCTTGGCACTGGGCAGAATTTTGTTCCTTTGTACTAAAATCTTAATAATAAAAAATTTGAAGTTAATCCGATAACTTTAAGTGGACGCGGAAACGACCTGAAGTTTGAATAACGGATTACAAGGGGAAAAAATGACTTTTTACTCATTTTCTCAATTTTGTTTCAAGTTTGAATTCAAATGGTTACAGAATTGTGATGTGGAGTACATTGCCTTTGATATAAGGCAACAAAAACTAAAATCGGTTAAAAAGCAGCCATGTTATTACAACTGCCCCAGGCAACTAGCGTGTTGCAGACCATTTGATCAAAGATTTCGAGTTAAATTTTTGAAATTGATTGAAATTATATACTATAGCAACATTTTTTTATTCTTTACTTCCCAATGTACTAAGATGATAGTTATTTTTCATATTGTGTTATGCTAACTTGTTTTAAATTAATGTTAAATAGGTCTAAATTTTTCAGCCCTGTTTTCAAATCTCCAATTTTAAATTTTAATTTTTTTAAGCAAATAAAATTTAAAAAATCGACCTTTGGACCATAGGATTTTGTTAAGCACATATAAGGAAATAAAAATTACAAAAATTGTAGACATTCCTTTTTTCATTCGGCTAGTTTAGCGATTTTATTTCGGCGGATTTCGAGATAATAGTGATTTTGGTAACTTTTTTAGCTTTTAGTTAATTTTTTTATTTTTTTTTAACAAACTTCATATGTTTTCTACCGAATTACTACAGAATAATATAGAATACTTCAATTCCTTTAATCAGGGCAAAATTGAGATATGAAAAATTGACCCAGTTAAAGGTCAAAGGTCAAATTTGAGGACAATTTGAATTTTTAAAGATTAACAATTTTTTTGAGCGGATATTTATGAAACTCCTTGATGTTATTTTAATATGACTAAACATAAATGGTTTATTATTAAAATTCGGAAAATTAACCCATAAGTGCTATTGGGGTCTATTTATTTTTTTATTTAATGGAGAAAATATAAGTATATTATTTCATAGGGTCATATAGACCCCAACAGCACTTAAGGGTTAATGTTCTGAATTTTTATAAGCCATTAATTTTTACATCTTATTAAAATAACATTTAGGAGTTTCATTAATATCCGCTCGAAAAATATGTAAATCTTTAAAAATTCAAATTCTTCTAAAATTTGACCTTTGACCTTGAACTGGGTCAATTTTTCATGTCTCAATTTTGCCCTGATTAAAGGAATTGAAGTATTCTATATTGATCTGTAGTAATTCGGTAGAAAACATACGAAGTTTGTTAAAAAAAAATAAAAAAATTAACTAAAAGCTAAAAAAGTTACCAAAATCACTATTATCTCGAAATCCGCCGAATTAAAATCGCTAAAATAGACGAATGAAAAAAGGAATGTCTACAATTTTTGTAATTTTTATTCCCTTATATGTGCTTAACAAAATCCTATGGTCCAATGGTCAATTTTTTAAATTTTATTTGCTTAAAAAAATTAAAATTTAAAATTGGAGATTTGAAAACAGGGCTGAAAAATTTGGACCTTTTTAACATTAATTTAAAACAAGTTAGCATAACACAATATGAAAAATACCTATCACCTTAGTACATTGGGAAGTAAAGAATAAAAAAATGTTGCTATAGTAGATAATTTCAATCAATTTCAAAAATTGAACTCGAAATCTTTGATCAAGTGGTCTGCCACACGCTAGTTGCCTGGGGCAGTTGTAATAACTTGGCTGATTTTTAACCGATTTTAGTTTTTATTGCCTTATTACAAAGGTAATGTACTCCACATCACAATTCTGTAACCATTTGAATTCAAACTTAACTTTAAATATCGAAAAAATTGAGAAAATGAGTAAAAAGTCATTTTTCCCCTTGTAATCCGTTATTCAAACTTCAGGTCGTTTCCGCGTCCACTTAAAGTTATCGGATTAACTCCAATTTTTTTATTATTAAGTTTTTAGTACAAAGGAACAAAATTCTGCCCAGTGCAACACAAAAATCCGAAATAAAAAAATAAGAACACCGTTAATATACACTCAAAATAAAAAATTTGTTAAAATATCTTAAATAAAGAACTTAACTTAAACTTTTAGGCAATTTGCTGCTGTGTCAGTTTATATAAAAATATGCAAAAATATGCAATTATACCAAAATATGCAAACAAATATGCCAATCGATGCAATTTTATTGCAAATTTATTGATTCGAATAGATATTCAATTTCTATAATGTTAATAAAATCAGGCATTTTCATAAAGGTACTTGGCCTACTTATGACTAATAAGCCAATCTGTAAGTCATTCGCCCTACTCTTTTAAATATAGTTTGGATTTTCTGGAAACTCAACACACATTTTATTTTGAGTGTAATTCGCAATTTTTACAAACGAAAATAATGACAAGTTAGCGTTTTTTTTTTGTTTAATGTAAAAAAATCAAGTTAATTGTATGTGGCGTATACTTAATATGAAATATAAAAATATTACTTATACGTACTGGAGTTGGTTGTAGCATGAAAGGTAATTGTAGTGAATTGTAATGAAAAATTTTGTCAGATATTTTAAATTAACATTAATAATGCATCTAAAACAATTTTCCCTCCGATTTCTGTAATCGTCAGTGACAAAAAATAATTTAAACTTAAATAATTTATCATTTTGCGATCCCGTGTAAAACAATAATTAGATCAAAACATATCTCCTTTGATAAAAACATATACGGATCGTATCTAAATGGATATAATCAGATCCACTCCATATATATTCACATCTGCTTCAGATATGTTTTGATCCGTAAATTGAGTCTATCTGGCATATATGGCATATATGATCAGACATTTTCAGATATGTTCATGTATGTAAAATTGTCAGATAGACTCAATTTACGGATCAAACCATATATGAAGCAGATGTGAATATATATGGAGTAGATCTGATTGCATCCATTTAGATATGATCCATATATGTTTTTATCAAAGGAGATATGTTTTGATATAATTATTTTTTTACACGGGATTCTTTTACACACTAAAATTTTGTTTTTATCTGCTTTAAATAAAAAAAAAACTATTGACATCACTTAAATTAAAGTTAAATTATTTATCTATAAATACATATTTAAATGCAGATGTTTATACATGTTTATGTTTACATAGATATGTAGTTAATACATGCAAATGTTTATTTATATAATTTAATACATTTGTTTGATACATACATAAGTAGATGTATAATGCAATAAACCACTATAAATTTTAAATTGTTATTTTTATGTTAAACATCTATTATTTATGTTAAATATGGCGTATTATAATAAATAAATCATTGCAAAATATACCAAATAACAACAAAATTAAAACTTTTTATTTTAATGCTACATTTTTTTTTGTGTTTCATTAAATAAAAGTTAAAAAAAATAAAAATAAAAGTGAATAAAAAACCGTAAATAATGCAATTTAATTGTGCGAAACTAAAATAAAATTAAGTGAAAATTATAAAAACGACCAAAACGAGACTTAGAGCACCCTTTATTGTGAAAATGAAGAAAATATATTTATTTTGGGGTTCTCCCGCACAATAAAATTTTTACACTCAAACAACTATTTTTTTACAAAAATGAAAAAAAAAAGGTTTTTAACTTAAATTTACTTAACAATTAAAATTGACTTCGAAAAAAAATTTAAGGCAGTTGAGGTCCTATTCACATTTTTTTTCATTTTTGAATTTGCCCGGCGACGACGAAATTCGAAAAAGGTCGTTATTCCTGCTACCCTAGTATATATATTACTAGCTTACCATTCCGGTACTTCGTTACCGGTGGTATTGAATACCGGATTATAGAAGGATCAGGCTTACTCTATCGATTTCAAAAAAATCCCCTACGTAGTCTTTGTTTTGTTTACTTGTGGACGTTTAAGTATTTCATAATTTAATACTTCAATGAATAATTTAAACAATAAAATTTGAATAACTTCGCTGGTATGCTATCATGTTCGTTCCGGTGCATCGGCGTATTCAGAGAGGGGCCCAACAACAACAAAAAAATTATTTTTTTTATATGTATTGGAAAACACAAATCTCACGAAAATAACAACGAAATTTTTGTTGTTGTTGGGCCCTGAAAAATAGTCCTGTATACGCCGTTGTTCTGGTGAATAAAGAAATTGACAATTTTCGAGCCCTTATAATGGGGTTTTTTTATATTTTGAGTGAATAAATATTTCAGTGAAAAAAAAAAAATTTAATAAAAATAAGTTTGAGTGAAAAAACACATAAAGAGAAAAAATATGGAGTAAAAAAGTTAAATGCGAAAAATGTGAGTAAAAAGTTTCATTCCATATTGTTCCCTGCGCTATTCCATTTCTTTCCCCATTCTACTGTATTTCATTTCCAATTCCATCTCCTTCGTTCCATGTAAGTTTCATTTCTCTCCGTATAATATGCGTTAAAAAAATAAAAATATTTATTGTCTTTATCTTATACCATAAAATTTTTAATTTTAAACGATGCCCACTTTTTTTATCCCCTTTACGACCGGTCGAGACCCTTAGAAACAGAATTTTCAAAAAGAACTTTTTCCAAAATATTTTACGAAAAAGATTTTACATTCCTAATTTTTAGTTTGTAGAACCATTACGTCAGAAAATATCAAAAGTACCGAAAACATACTTTTTTAGACAGTTTATCCAACTAAGAAGCGGAATTTTCAAAACGTATTTTTCCCAGAAAGTTTTTTTACTAAATTCTCCTACATTACAAATTTTAAGATTCTAGGACCATTTTTTCAGGATATATAAAAAGTTTCTATGATTATTATTTCAGGAATTAAAAAAGTACCAAAAAGTGTACTTTCGGTACTTTTTAAAAAGGGTATTTTTTATGTAAGGTATTTTTTATAAAAGGTACTTTTAATAAAAGGTACTTTTAATAAAAGGTACTTTTTATAAGAGGTACTTTTTATAAAAGGTACTTTATATAAAAGGAACTTTTACGAAAAGGTACTTTTTATAAAAGGTACTTTTTACAAAATGTACTTTTTGTAAAAGGTACTTTTTATAAAGTGTACTTTGTATAAAAGGTACTTTTTATAAAAGGTACTTTTTATAAAATGTACTTTTTATAAAAGGTACTTTTAATAAAAGGTACTTTTTATAAAAGGTACTTTTTATAAAATATACTTTTTACAAAAGGTACTTTTTACAAAAGGTACTTTTTACAATAGGTATTTTTTATAAAAGGTACTTTTTATAAAAGGTACTTTTTATAAAAGGTACTGTTTATAAATGGTACTTTTTATAAAAGGTACATTTTTTAAAAGGTACTTTTTATAAAAGGTACTTTTTATAAAAGGTACTATTTATAAAAGGTAATTTTTATAAAAAGCACTTTTTATAAAAGGTACTTTTTATAGAAGGTACTTTTTATAAAATGTAATTTTTATAAAAGGTACTTTTATAAAATCGCAATTTTCAAAAAGTATTTTTTCCAGAATGTTTTTCAATGCAGGATTTTACTTTCCAAATTTCAAGTTTCTATGCCGATTATTTCAAGAAATAATAAAAGGTACTAAAAGCACACTTTCACCCCTTAAAGTCTAAATTTAAAAAAAAAAAAAAATTTCAGCGGAGGATCCTACTTTCCAAATTTCAGGTTTGTATCTCCATTATTTCAGTAAATAAAAAAAAAGTACCTAAAGTACACTTTTTTACCCATTTTATCCCATAGAATCAACACTGGCAAAACCCAGCCTTAATGAATCTTTTTTCCGGGAGGTTAACCTATATTGCAAATTTAAAGTTTCTAGTCCCATAATTTAAGCATATATGAAAAAGGTACCAAAAGTACAGTTTTTTACCCTTTTTACCCCTTTAGAATCATTATTGGCAAAAACCTAGCCTTAGTGGTTTTACATTCCGGCAGGTAAATATACAGTCCAAATTTCAAGTCTCTATGACCATTATTTCAGGAGACATAAAAAGTACCCACAGTACACTTTTTTACCCATTTTACCCCCTTAGAATCAACATTGGCAAAAATCCAGCCTTACTGGATCTATATTCCGGGAGGTGAACCTACAGTGCAAATTTCAAGTCTCTAGCTTCAGCGGTTTGGGCTGGGCGATGATGAGTCAGTCAGTCAGTCACAATACTTTTTTATGTATGGGCAAGGCCACCGTCAGTAACGTCACGCTCCCTTACATATTTTGGTCAATATCTTTATAAAATACAATTATTTCTCCCAACTTGAGAGCGGCACATGAAAGTTCTCGTCATAACTGTTGTTTCATACGCAGACAATTTTGCTGTATCTCGTTTTGTTGTGAAGTTATGACCATTTTTAACTGTCAGTAACGTCACCGGATTTTGGAAGTGTGGTTGGAGGTAACTGAACGTTTATGTTAAAATGAGCGAATTGAAAGAGTTCATGTTTATTATTGCCCAGTATTTTAAAACAGGAGGGATGAAAGATGATTTTTATCCAAAAGGTGGGCTTAATATTTTATGTTTTAATCAAGTAAATGACATAAAAGCATTGTCAGTAACGTCACACGTACGAATTTCGTTACGATTTTCAGGTCTTTTTTTCTTGTGTTAATAGAGGGACCCTACGCGGCGAAAAAATCATAGTAGAGAAGTTTTAAGATGCAATTAAATCCAAATTATTAAGCAAAAAAGTAAAAAACAAAAATAAAAAAATCCGTCAGTAGCGTCACACAATCTTATTTTTCAAAAATACCCTGCTATATGCAAATAATGCTTCATTTAAGCATAGAGGGATCCTACACGGCGAAAAAGTCATAGTAGAAGAGTTTAAGATGCAATTAAATACCAAATTATTAAGCAAAAAAGTAAAAACACAAAAATAAAAAAATCCGTCTGTAACGTCATACAATCTTATTTTGCAAAAATACCCTGCTATATGCAAATAATGCTTCATTTAAGCATTGATTATGAAAGTACTTCAAAAATACTAAAAAAAATCAGCTCATCCAACCTCTTTTCTAATTAGTTAATGCATAAAAAACATTTTATAAAAATTTGTCAGTAACGTCACCATTTATTTGCGGCTGATTACTTTAAGCCCTAATTGGTCCAAAAGCCAAGATTTGTAAACAAATTTGCTTGCTCATCAATAGTTTGATTTATATTCTATCCAAAAAAAGTAATAATCTGTCTAAAGCACAAAAAAATAACAACAAAATTTACCTTTTTCGCTGACAATGAAATATTTTCCAACTACGCCTTGAACGTGCCACTTATGACAAGAATGTAAATGTCAAAGCAGACACAAATTTTGGACTGGCATACAGTGATGCCATATTCTATACATATTTGACATTTCAAATGTAAAAAATATTTTGGGCTTTGTGACAGAAAAAAAAATCTATGTGGTTTAATTTTTCGTGGCCTTGCCCATATATAGATTTTAAATCTTATTTTTTTTTTCATTGAAAAAAAAAAAATTTTTATAATATTGTTTTTCATAAAAAATTTTTTTATCAATTTTTTTTTTCATAAAAATTTTTTTATTATCAATTTTTGTTTTCATCAAAATTTTTTTTTTTTATCAAAAACTTTTTTTTTACCCAAAATTACTTTTTTGACAATTCTAAACTTGTTTCGATATAAAAATGTTCCATTTGTTAAACAAAATTCCATTCAATTGTGAAGTACAGTGTTATCATCCAAGGACAGACATAAGGATGCATTGAATATATAAAAAAATGAACAAAAAAAAAGGTAATTTTTCACAACGGACCACAAAGTCTATGTGTGCTGACGTAAAATGTCAGCAGCCACTAACACCTAAACCAGAAATTTCGATATGTTACAAACCTAATATCATTTTCATTATACCTGCTATTTTTGATTAGAATATTTTAAATCATCTGTATGAATGACAGATGCAGGGAAACATTTAATCATGAATCATATGGGACATAAGTGCACAAAGTCCCCTCACAACATAAGTGTGTTAATGCATTTTATTGGCAGCTACTAACAAACAAATATAAATAATTTCATAAATTTTTAAGTTAATAATTTAATTAAATCTTAAGCTTTAATTAAACTAATTATTTTAATGCATTAATTTTTTTATACTATTACAATTAATAATGATTATATGTACACAAAAGAATTTCATTGACAACGATAATAGTGATGTTGCCATCACTACTTTCACATTGATGGTATCATAATCATGTAATAAATGCTGTAATTAAAGTTGTCAACACTAATTTAAATAACATCAGATTTCAACAAACGAACACTTTACGTTTTAGTATGTAAGTAGAGATTTTCACAAAATGATATTTGATATTAGCTTACAAAGAAAGCAAAAAATGGAAATAATGTATTATAAACGAAAGGAAAAATAAAATGTTTTAGCCTTCAGAGAAAGTGTTGGTTTAAAAAATAATGTGACCACTAAATTAATTATTTTTTGGTTGGTTAAGCTTCTTTTAATTTGCCTCAAATGAGTCTAACAAAGGTTTTATAAAATGTATCTTTTCGAAATTTGGCAGGTAAATGTGTCCCGAATTTTAAAGGAACCGGGCCAGTTCTTCTTGCAGTCCCCATACAAACCACCTTCCCGATATTCACAAAAATCTTTCAAATTTCATGAAAATACACTTAAAAAAATAAAACTGTAAAGTTAACAAAATTTTTTTTTTGTTAACTCGAGTTTACTGGCTTTTTAGCAAATTTTTAGTTAAAATCAGCGATTTAACTACTTTTTTTAGTTAAGTTCAATTTACGAAAATACTAGTTTTGAACAAATTTTGAATTAATTTTTTTTGTTGACTTCAAAACTGAGTTTACGATTTTTTACTAACTAATTTGCTGATTTTTCGTAACAAATTTGTTAAGTGAAATTTCTTATGTAGCCTCCTATGCAAATCTCATAAGTTCTACTTAAGCTGATGAAAAACAGAAAAAATAAACTTACAATTTTTTACAAAATATTTTGTAAATTTTAGTTTACGAAATGTAACAAAAAGTTTAGCTGAATTCAACTAATTTTTTTGTTAATATATGTACATAAAAACGTTACGAAATTTCAGCAAAATTTTTAGTTAAAGTTACGTTTTTTTTGCTACATTCATTCTACGAAAAGTTAGCTAAATATTTTTAGTTAAATTAACTAAAAATTTAGTAGGCACAAAATCAGGTGCTTTTTTAGTTAAATTTTACTAAATTTTTTGCTAACTTTACAGTTTTTTTTTTTTAGTGTAGAAAATATTTTATTCAAAATTTTAAGTATGTATGTAGTAAACGCGTAATTTAATAACCTAATCAAATCTTATTATAATCGGACCATTTTTGGACCTAGGCCCATATAAAAATTTCGCCCGATATTCGAATCTGTCCATGTTTGAACTTGGGACCCATTTTCCGGGAAACACCGGTGTAGGGTATTATATGGCCGGTCTTGACCGACTATAATTTTCTCACTTGTTTTTAGTTAAATTTTTTTTTTCCTATGATATCATCTCGTAGCGCTCACATGATTCCCCCTAGATCGGTAAAATGTATGACGGACCCCCATTATTTTTTTCCAGTGCAAACATTTTTTCAGAACATACCTACCCACTTTTTCACTTCCTAAGGGGACTCCCATACAAATTTTGGGAGAAATTTTAACATGTTAATAAACACAAAACAAAATACAATGATTTGATGAAAGGAATCATCCAATTCCCAATTTGTTTGTTAACAATTTCCAAAAAACATGATGATTTTGCAATTTTTGCTGCCAAGCCTATAGTTTTTTTTTTGATCACATGATCAATTATTTTTATTCATTCTTTCTATTTTTATTTACAACTCATTTTTAATAAATTCCACCTAACCGAGAACTGGTAACAATGACCGTCGTCTCGTTGTAGCGAAAAAAACCAAGGGTTCTGGTGGGAATCGAACCCACGACCCCCACGTTGAAAGGCTAGCACGCTACCAACTAGCCTACGGGGACCCCCAAGCTGCCAAGCCTATATTAAAGGCGGAAATTTTTAGCTATTCCTGTTGTAAGCTACTTACTTATTAAGGAATCTATGTTTGCTTTGGTAGGGACAACAGTGCCGTACAATTTTTTCCCCACGGGTGTAAATTTGAAAATCGGGAGCTCAAAATAAGAAATTTTGACATGCCATTTTTTAAATCATCTACGTGATATCGCCTTTCAGATCAATCGTAAAAAATTACGTGTTCTGAACGTAACTTTTAAGCTGTAAGCAAAAGAGTGTTGGTTCTTTTTGGGCAAAAAATCACATGTTTCTTGGATTTTTTTTTTAAATTGAAAATAGTGTTACCTTTTTACAAAAAAATAAATTTTATTTGTTATGGTTTTAAAATATATCGAAAATTTATCTAGCTTACTAAAAATTTAGGTTTGGAAAAATTCGGACGTTAAGTGACCAACCTATTCCCGAAAAACTGGACCACAATCGGAAAAAAATTATATTTTTCCCCACTCAAACGGTTATAAATCGAAAAGTAAAAGAGATAACGACAACTTCAGGCATGTTTTTTTTATGAATTTACCAGCGCTTTAAAAAAATCTAAATTTCATAAAAATTGGGTAATAAACAAAAGATGTCCTACTACAGGAGCTCCTGGAGGTGGCCTTATTTGACATATGGGGCCCACCGCCCAAACTTAAGCTGAAAATTACGTTGGCTATAAACGGTATAATATTCACTGCCATCGGTCAATTACTTGCTGAATGGCCGAATTATGTCCAAAAAAATCGATTTTTAAACCATTGTGCAGTATTGGAAACATGCACTCAAAATATTTTGTAGGCAAAAACAAATGAAAAACACATTTAAAACAAGTGAGAGAACATTTGAAAACCATCCCAGTAATTATTCATTTGTTTTAACAAACATCAATATATATTTTTTACTATTAATAAAATTTTCTAAAATAATAAAATTTAACAGTAAAAAATAATGTCACTTTCATTTTTTTTTACCAACAAATTAAAAAAAAAATAACCTACACAAACATTAAAAATTAATGATTATTGCGTTATTTTTACCAACAAATTCAAAGAAAACTACCTACGAAATCAATAAAAATTAAAGATTTCGTAGGTTATTTTAACAATTTTTCTATTGAATTTTATTGTAAAAAATGTTTAATAAATTTTTTGGGGAATCGCTCCTGCAGTCAACTACATTCTGGCCAGACACTCTACCCATCGTGCCAAAGTCACTTGATACAAGCATGTTTTTATATTTTTATAAATAATATTAGCTTACCATCCCGGTACTTCGTTACCGGTTGTATTGAATACCGGATAATAGAAGGATCAGCATTACTCTATCGATCTCAAAAAAATTCCCTTTCGTAGTCTTTGTTTTATTTACTTGTGGACGTTTAAGTCTTTCATAAAATAATATTTCAATGAATAATTTAAACAATAAAATTTGAATAACTTCGCTAGTACGTTATCATGCTCGTTCCGGTGAAAAAAGATATTGACAATTTTCGAGCCCTTATATCGGACTTTATGGTTTTACCTTTTATAAAAGTTACCATTTATAAAAGTTACTTCTATAAAAAAGTATATAAAAGGTGTTTTTTCAGAATGTTTTTTTCACAGACGGATTCTACATTCCAAATTTCAAGTTTCTATGCCCATTATTTCAAGAAATAACAAAAGATACTAAAATAACACTTTTTACCCCTTTGACTCCCTTTAGAATCCAAATTTTAAAAATTTGTTTTTTCAGCAGAGGATCCTACATTCCAAATTTCAAGTTTGTATGACCATTATTTCAGTAAATAACAAAATTACCAAAAGTTCACCTTTTTACCTATTTAACCCCCCTAGAAACAACATTGGCAAAAATCCAGCCTGCGTGAATCTTTTTGCCGGGAGGTGAACCTACATTCCAAATTTTCTATGTAGTACCATTATTTAAGAAAATGTAGAAGGTACCGAACGTACAGTTTTTTTACCCTTTTTACCCCGTTAGAACCATCATTGGCAAAAATCCAGCCTTAGTGGATCTATAAGTCTCTATGACCATTATTTCAGGAGATATAAAAAGTACCAAAAGTACAGTTTTTTACCCCCTTAGAACCAACATTGGCAAAAATCCAGCCTTAGTGGATCTATATTCCGGGAGCTGATCTTACATTCCAAACTTCAAATTTCTAGGACCATTATTTAAGGAAATATAAAAGGTACCAAAAGTACAGTTTTTTACCCTTTTTACCCCCTTAGTATCAACATTGGTAAAATTCCAGCCTTAGTGGATCTATATTCCGGGAGGTGAACCTACAGTCCAAATTTCAAATCTCTAGCTTCAGCGGTTTGGGCTGGGCGATGATGAGTCAGTCAGTAAGTCAATCAGTCAGTCAGTCAGTCAGTCACGTTACTCTTTTATATATATAGATAAGGGTTCAAGTTGATAAAATGCAGAAGAAAAATTTAGTTTCTAAAACTTATAGACATTTCTGGTATTCCCATACCGGTTTCAAACACTCCAGTTAGTGTTATCATCAGTATGATTTTAAAGGTCGGTTTGTCTTGATAATGGAAATTGTTTTTTATATATGTGAATATTTGTAGTTTCTACAGAATAAACACTACAATTCTATCTCTAGCAATCTCAACCTCACCTCATGATTTCTTTGAACTTGTTTGTCTCTTACATTATTTCGCAAGGGTTATCTGGAATTGCAAACACAAATGAAGGAATTTGCATTTTCTGTTTCAGAGACTTGCCTAATGGCGACGTATTTTGTCAGTAATTTTATTTGTTTTTTTCTGTAAGTACAGATCGAGCTCGGGCTCTAAGTTTTCTCTTCAAGTTTTTATTTTTTAATAAAAATTGATCAGAATTTAATTTTGTAAGAACTACAAAAAAAAATTCATCGTTAAAACACTTTTCAGTTACATATGTCCAAGTATTAGATAATATTTTAAGATAAAAAAAAATTTCACTGTTCGGAACTTTCCGATTTTCAAGTCAAAAAAGGAACCCAAAGGATTGCCCCACAGCTCTAATATTTTTTGTTTTAATATCGACCCTAAGCGGCTACTTTTCCGACCCCAACGATTTTGAAATTCGAAAAAAGCTAAGTTTGCTCCAACTTATTCTACAATCCCAAAATTGTTTCCTCATAGTTGGTTACATTATTTTTATACATACATTATTTATCTACAAGCAAAGAAATGCTTAAAATATTTAAACGTGTTTAGTTAGTTTAAGTGAACAAAATATGCGAAAAAATATATCATTTTCACACTTTACAATTACAGCGTACATACTACTGACTGACGTAAGAGAAAAGTATCCAACAAAAATGGGAGTTAAAAACGTAAAATGAAACGTTTATTTTGTATGTGCTTTTTTTTGCGCTTGCACAATGTTTGAAGTGTGAACATGTTTATAAACATCCTTAAACAAATACTACTAGACACACTGAAATACACACACACACACTTAGAGATTTGCTAGTAATGATATAAATATAAAATGTCATTATACATAGACTGTTTTCACAATATGTTGGTGATGGTGTAAACACTTAAATACATACACAAAAACACACACACACATACACACCCATTTAGTTACTTTTTTACTGTTAAGAGATATTCTCAAATAAATGAATGAAAAGAATTTTTACGAACCTTTTCTTTTTTTCTTTTTCCTCATCCATCGTCTAGTTGACAAATGAGTGGTAATTTGTTGTGACGTAAATTTCATTGAAACTGCCTTGATTGCCACTTGAGACATTTGACTATGAATGTAAATGTATATGTATGTGTGATATCCCCTAAAAATATGCTGCATATAACAAAAATTTTGTTAAAAGAAAAAAACAAAAACCATATAATATGCAAAAAAAAAAAACTTAACTCAAGTAACAAAAACAACAACTTCGAATGGCTGTTTCTTAAGAGTTCTTAAAATATTAAAAAGGGGCATATGAAGAAATAATATAAAAGTCAACCGGAATGTAACTGTAAATAAATAAATGAAAAGTAAAAGTATGAAATAGAAGATGACACTGAGATTCTTAAATATTGTTAACAAATAAAACAGAGTTAGACAAAATTTTTTTCCGAGCACCCATGGAGAAGACAAAAATGGTGTTATGAGCACCACAACGGAGAATTTTTGTTCAAGGATGGAAGTAAATCACAAAAAATAAAATGACAAAATATTATTTGCCAAATTTTTAAATACACTCAAAAGTGTCCAAATTTTTTTTTTATTTTAATTGAAATTCATTTTACACTTTTTGTTGACCAAGTTTTTATTTTGACTGTATTTAGTGACCAAAATATTTCGCAAATATGATCTCACATTTCGACTATTAGAGAACCACTGAATATAGTAATGTCTATCATTATCATTATAGAGCTACGACATCTGTTTGTGTCATAACGAGAAAAACAAAGACAAATATTTTTTTTGCCTAACAAAAATTTATCAAAACACAAACCTTACTAATGTTGTTGCCATAGCTTCCCTTCTGCAGTTACTACAGTGGCACTACTTGCTACTCCCTTCTTATTTTACCTATTCCTTTTTGTTTAATTTATAATGATTTATTGGCTGTGAATAAAATATGTTAATGTTTAATAATTCTACCAATTTCTTCAATGTCGATTTTCATTATTTAAACAAATTACAAATGTTGGCATATATAAAATTATGAAATATATTTCCTACGGCTTTAACCGCTACTTGTAGCTCATTGTCATATTTAAATACAGCAAATAGATTTTGAGAACGATATCGATAAATAATTTTGTAAAGAAAATTTTGTAGAATTAATCAATATATCGATAACTATAGACATTTCTTAAGAAAAAACTATGTGATCGATAACTAAATCGATTATTGTAATTTTTTTTGCAAAAAAATGTATAATCTCGATAACAACGGAATTTTTATAGAAAATTCTATAGTATCGTCGTTAGATATTAACAAAGTTTTCTGTAGAAAATTTTAGTTATCGACATATCGAAAACAGTAGAATTTTCAATAGAAGTATCGATAAAAACCGAATTTTCCACAGCAAATTCTATAGTTATCGACGTGTCGATAACAACAGAAATTTCTATATAAAATTCTATGGTCATCGACGAATTGATAACAATAGAAATTTTTATAGAAATTCTATATTAATCGACGTGTTGGTAACAGATTTTTCTATAGGTAATTCTATAGTTATCGACGTTTCGATAACAACAGAATTTTCTATAGAATATTGTATAGTTTTCTCCGAACCGATAACAGAATTAAAATTATATAAAAAAGTTAACGACACACACAAAATTTTCTGTAAAAAATTCTATAATTATTGACGTATTGATAACATACAATTTTTTATAGAAAATAGTTACCGATGTATCGATAACAAAAGGTATTTTAAAAAAAGTATATAGTTATCGAAGTATCGATAGCAAAAAATATTCTATAGTTATGGTACATGGATAACTATATAATTTTCTATCGATACTTCGATAACCATCACGTCTAGAATTTTAAATATTCGCGGTTGAAAATGCGAAAAAACGCGATTTTTGCCATTTTTGAGTGCCTGCACAGCAGCCACTGGGTGGAATAAAAATCTGGTATAAAGCGTTAGAGTTGAATTGAACTATGATCTCAAATATATGATCAAAAAAATTTGAAGTTGTTGCACTATTATTGGCCAAACACGTATTTTAAAAAAACACTGTGAAAAAAATTAGAAAAAGCACCATTTTTAAAAGGCTCAAAATCAAAAGCCAGATGATCAATCTTTAGTGTGATGAGCTCAAAATTTAGACAAAATCTCATTCTTTCTTATAGACGTTTAAACACATTAAAGATATCTTCCGGCTTATACGAAAAATAACACAGAAAACTTAAATTTGTAAAATATTTATTTATTTTAGTTTTTCTTCGAAAAATATCAAAAAAAAACTAAGGTACCTACCTCATCTTTTTTACAAAAATGATAATTTTAACAGAGTCATTTTAAAACGCAATTGTAACCCAACCAAACGCAATAATTAGAAAAAAATTGTTTTCTATGTTGGAGACCATAGACAAATTATACTTTTGCGCTTTATACCAGATTTGTATTCCACTCAATGGCTGCTGTGCAGGCTTTCAAATAATGCAAAAATCGTAATTTTTCGCATTTTTAACCGTGAATAACTAAAAATCTGGACGTGATGGAAAAATTTGGAGTACAGATTTGGAATCAGGAGATTAAAGTCTTCTAAAATTTATCACCAGAATTCAAACCGGAAAATGACTGTTGAGAGGTGTTATTAACGTATCGATAACAAAAGAAATTTCTTAAGAAAATTATATAGATATCGATATATGATAATAAAAACGGTTTTCTATAGAACAGTTTTTATAATCGATAACTAAAGAGGTTTCGAATTAATACTTTATTTCATCGACAACTATAGATTTTTTATCGATAGCTAAAATATTCTCTTAATTTTTTTTATCGACAACTGAACTAATTTCGAAAGAAAATTTAGTTTTTGTTATCGATAATTGTGGAATCTCTATAGCAAATTAATTGCTATCGATACATCGGTTACAATAGAATTTTCTACAGAAAATTTTTTATTATCGATACATCGACAATCATAGAATCTTCTATAGACAATTGTTTGTTATTGATTATCGGTAACTATAGAATTTTCATTAGAAATTTTTTTCTTTTATAGACAAATGATAACTATAGATTTTCTATAGAAAAATTGTTGTTATCGATACATCGATAATGATATAATTGTCTATAGAAAATTTTTCTATAGAAAATTTTTTGTTATCGATACATCGATATCTATAGAATTTTCTATAGAAAATTTTTTGTTATCGATATAGCGATAACTATAGAATTTTCTATAGAAAATTTTTTGTTATCGATAACTATAGAATTTTTTTTATCGATAACTATAGAATTTCCTATAGAAAATTTTTTGTTATCGATCAATCGATAACTCGCTAAGCTTGGAGCAGATGGCGTAGGAACTTTTGTTCATATTGAGCCCCCGATTCAGTACTATAGGACGAGAAGTGACTGTCGTTGCATTTCTATTGCAAACAGGAAATGGAGCGAGCTAAGCACGAGCAGTATCACCAGAAGAATCTGGCCGCATTACGACCTCGGGAAAACTCGCTACCTTCTCTCTCTTAGCAGAGAGGATTGTCGTTTACTCACGGGAGTGGTCACAGGACACTGCCTAATTGCTTTTCACGCGAAAACTATGGGACTTATCTCGGATGCCAATTGTAGAAAATGTGATGAACCTAATACAGATGAAACAGTTGAACATATTCTGTGCAAATGCCCCGCATTGGCCAGACACCGCGAGCGAATACTAGGTAAAGCAGAAATCGAGAATCTGGATGATATCGCCGCTACGGACCTTACGCAACTAAAACTGTTCGCAACATGGACTAACGCGTTTTATCCTCGTCGCTGAAGGAAATTGTGGTATCGCTATGGACCAGCCGGTCTATGCGAGGAGTCTGAACTTTAGGCTCCACCACCCCTAACCTAACCTAACCTAATCGATAACTATAGAATTTTCTATAGAAAATTTTTTGTTATCGATCAATCGATAACTATAGAATTTTCTATCTAAAATTTTTTGTTATCAATACATCGACGATTATAGAAATTTTTTTAGCAATTTTTTTCTTATCGATAGATCGATAACTACAGAAAATTGTTTGTTATCGACACATCGATAACTATAGAATTTTTTACAGAAAATATTTTGTTTTCGATACATCGATAACTATAGAATTTTCTTTTGAAAATTTTTTGTTATTGATAAATCGATAACTATAGAATTGTCTATAGAAATTTTTTTGTTGTCAATGCATTGATAACTATAGAATATTCTATAGAAAACTTTTTGTTATCGATGCATCGATAACGATAGAATTTTCTATAGATAATATTTTGTTATCAATACATCGATAACTATAGAATTTTCTATAGAATTTTTTTGTGGTCGATGCTTTGATAACTATAGAATTTTCTATAGAAAAAATTTTGTTATCGATACATCGATAACTATAGAATTTTCTATAGAACATTTTTTGTTATCAATACATCGATAACTATAGAAATTTATACAGAATTTTGTTATCAATACATCTATAACTATAGAATTTTATATAGAATTTTCTATAGAATATTTTTTGTTATTAATACATCTATAACTATAGAATTTTATATAGAAATTTTTTTTTATCAATACATCGATAACTATAGAATAGAAATTTTTTGTTGTCGATGCATTGATAACTATAAAGTTATCTATAGAAAACTTTTTGTTATCGATGCATTGATAACGATAGAATTTTCTATAGAAAATTTTTTGTTATCAATAAATCGATAACTATAAAATTTTCTATAGAATTTTCTTGTGGTCGATGCATTGATAACTATAGAATTTTCTATAGAAAAAATTTTGTTATCGATACATCGATAACTGTAGAATTTTCTATTGAATTTTCTGTAGAACATTTTTTGTTATCAATACATCGATAACTATAGAATTTTATACAGAATTTTTTTATTTATCAATACATCGATAACTATAGAATTTTCTATAGACAATTTTTCGTTTTCGATACATAGATAAATATAGAATTTTCTATAGAAAGTTTTTTGTTATCGATATATCGATAACTATAGAATTTTCTATACAAAATTTTTTTCTATCGATACATTGATAACTGTAGAATTTTCTATAGAACATTTTTTATCGATACATCGATAACTATTGAATTTTCTATAGACAATTTTTTGTTATCGATTCATCGATAACTATATAATTAACGATAGAAAATTTTTTGTTTTCGATTCATCAATAACTATAGAATTTTCTATAGAAAGATTTTTGTTATCGATACATACTATAGAATTTCCAATAGAAAATTTTTGGTTATCGATACATCGATAACAATAGAATTGTCAATAGAAAATTTTTTGTTATCGATACATCGATAACTATAGAAATTTCTATAGAAAATATTTTGTTACCGATACATCGATAACTATAGAATTTTCTATAGCAAATTTATTGTTATCGTTGCATCGATAACTCTAGAATTTTCTATAGAAAATTTTTTGTTATGGATACACCGATAACTATAGAATTTTCTGTTAAGTTTTTATTGTCGATGCATCGAACACTATAGAATTTTCTATAGAAAATTTTTTGTTATCGATACTTCGATAACTACAAAATTTTCCATAGAAAATAGCTATAGAATTTGCTACAGATAGTATTTTAGCTATCGATACATCGACAACTGTAGAATTTTCTATAGATATTTTTTGTTATCTATAAATCGATAACTACAGAATTTTCTATAAAAAAATTTTTGTTATCGATAACTATATCGATAGATATATATAGAATTTTCTATAGAAAATTTTTTGTTATCGATATATCGATAACTAAAGAATTGTCTATAATCATTTTTTGTTATCGATACACCGATAACAATAGAATTTTCTATAGAAAATTTTTTGTTATCGATACATCGATAACTATAATATTTTCTATAGAATTTTTTTTTTTTGTTATCGATACATCGACAACTATAGAATTTTCTATAGAATTTTCTATAGAAAATTTTTTGTTATCGATACATCCATAACTATAGAATTTTCAATAGAAAATTTTTTGTTATCGATATATCGATAACTAAAGAATTTTCTATAGAAAATTTTTTGTTATCGATACATCGATAACTATAGAATTTTCCATAGAAAATTTTTTGCTATCGATACATCGATAACTATAGAATTTTCTATAGAAAATTTTTTTTAACGATACATCGATAACTATAGAATTTTTTATAGAAAATTTTTTGTTTTCGATACATCGATAACTATAGAATTTACGATAGAAAATTTTTTGTTTTCGATTCATCGATAACTTCAGAATTTTCTATAGAAAGATTTTTGTTATCGATATATACTATAGAATTTCCTATAGAAAATTTTTGGTTATCGGTACATCGATAACGATAGAATTGTCAATAGCAAATTTTTGGTTATCGATACATCGATAACAATAGAATTTTCTACAGAAAATTTTTTGTTTTCGATACATCAATAACTATAGAATTTTCTAAAGAAAATTGTTTGTTATCGATGCATCGATAACTACAGAATTTCTATAACAAATTTTTTGTTATCGATACATAGATAAATATTGAATTTTCTATAAAAAATTTTTGTTATCAATACATCGATAACTATTGAATTTTCTATAGAAAATTTTTTTGTTATCGATGCATCGATAACTATAGAATTTTCTACAGAAAATATTTTGTTATCGATACTTCGACAGCTAAGAATTTTCTATAGAAAATTTTTTATTATTCATCGATAACTTTAGAATTTTCTATGGAAATTTTTTTTCGATAATTATAGAATTTTCATACAAAATTTTGCGTTACCAATATATCGATAACTGTAGACTTTTCTGTAGAAATTTTTGTATTATCGGAATATCGATAACTAAATTTTATTTTAGAAAATTTTGTGTTATTAAAAATTTAGAATTTTTTTTTTTGTTCTTGATACAATTTTCATTAGAAAATTTTGTGTTAGTGGAATATGAAAAATCGTTTAGTTTTAATATATTCTTTTTCGAAATCTGTCCCATAATATTTTGTGTATATTGGCATTTATTTTATTTGACTGCTTATAAAAAAGCGTGTAGTATGTCTTTTTTATTTCTGATAGTAATGAAATTATTACCATCAAAAATTGTGGATTACTTGCGTTAATAACAATGAAAAAGTGTATATTTGTTGTTTAATATTTTCCTTATACATCTTCAACTTTTGTATTTCAGGGTGTATGAGGTTTTTTTTACAAATTCGTTCTTGTTTCATTTTGTCTTATCATGCTTTATCTTACTTAATCTTCATATTGTTTTTTGATACCTCTTTGTAATGATGATGAGGTATCATTTTGTTTAAATAAAGGATTTTCAGAGTTTGCTGTGTTTTTTCTGTGGTTTGGTAATTTAAGGAAACGTATCGCTAAAAAGATTAAGTAAATATTGTAAATTTTAATATAATATGATTAAAAAGTTTTATGTGGTTAAAATAATATTTATTATATTTAAGATTTAAATTGAAGTTTAAAGAAATTTAAAAATTTGGAGTTATTTCATTTTTGGAATTAGGGGAATGAAATAATTCTGTATAGTAATTATGAATAAATATTTTCAGAACTGATCTGATTTGCATAATATTATGAACATCTTAATCTAAAGAAAACCTTAATAATATATTTGCATATTTGTTATATGTATGCAACAAAGTTCTAATCATAACTTTGTTCAATTACAATGTCGATCAAAACTATTTTGCTTACAGTATTATCACCTTTTCAAAATCTGGTCTTAATATTTGTTTCCCGAGTAAAAATAAACATATATAACAATATATAACTTGATGCAAACATAGTAAATCATATAAGATTATACATCGCGTGAGATATTTTCAAAAATTTTTAAATGCAGTCATATGTAGTAGTTATAAATAATTGAATCATGATTCGGATTAAAAGGTGTACGGTTGATATAATTATATAAAACTATATGAGGGTCAATACAAAATTTGTTTTTCTGTATAATTTAATAAAAAATTATATATATCCTATTCTGTTCCATATATAACACTATATGTTTCCACTTAACCAAAAATTTTCTAAGTTTTTAAGGCAAAGTATAAGAAACTTTTTAAAATGTTCCTAAACATTTCCTTGTTAGGGTTATGTATATCACCTATCTGGTTCGAAGCGTACCCGAACATTTTTTTGTTTAACCCTTTCACTCCCCTTGTACACTACAGTGTACACATCTTTAAAAATTCATTAAAAATTAACCGTACAACATTTTTGTGTTTTGTTTTGACAAGATTGATCATTGAAGGGTTATCTTTACGATAGATGTGCTCGGAAAAATAAATTTGCATTCAGGTGGACTCTATACGCAATATTTGGTGTCAAACTAGAAATTTTTCAAATAACGTAAAAAAATTGCAAAACAAAATAAACGTTAAAAAGTTCTCAAAAATCGAATAATAATCGTACAAGCTTTCTTAAAAGCGGATTTTGTAGAACTTTTCGATACGAAAAATACAAAATTCGAATTTTGGAAAAATGTTTACTCGTTCGGGAGATATTGCATGTGAAAGCTTCAAGTTTGGTTGGATATATCTCCGCTAGAGGGCGCGGTAGACCAACGAAATCAACAAAAAGCTTTTACTTTGCATAGATCTACATTTTCACAAATTTTGGTTAAGAAATTACTAGCCAAAAAAAGTCGGTAGTGAAAGGGTTAAGAAAATTATATGTTTGGTGAATGTATCGTTGACCTGTGGTGTAACTCAACCCAAACCAAAAAACACCAGGATTTTACATGTTTTTATGCAATTAGATCTAATTAGATCCACTAATATATGTCAATGTCTGGTCAAAACTCGGATGAAATCAAATCATATTTTATACAAGTTGATCTTTTTTAATGCAAAAACATCCACCATTATTCGGATCAAATTGTGTATAAATATATATTGTGTTACATATTTTATTGTATCATATAAAAATTTTTACTCGGGTTGTTATAAATTTTTTATGCACAGAAATGTATGATTTTAAATTCGAGATATTTATGTATTGCAGATCAAAACGTCATTTGTTTTTTGTAAAAAACATTTTAATCGACACTGTACCTTCATATTTACATCCATTCATATTGCCGGATATTGTAATAGAGTTTGATTACTGATGCAATTGTTAAGTTCGCGAAAAAGCTCATTACAAATTCTATGAAAATAAAAAAAAACAACAAAACTAAAAACAACAATATTTAACAACAAAGAAGAATGTTAAATAAACAAAATTTAACATAAGCAAACTTCATGAATACTGCAGTTACATGTATATTAGAGGGACATTTTTTGTCCTCAACTTTCGATTTTTACAAGTTTTAGGGCAAATTTTTATTCTCACAGGCCTCAAACTTTTGTGGTACAACTTTGAGGTCAATCGGATTAAAAAAACTCGTGGGACCTGGCGATCAAAGTCTACAATTTTTGAAAAATTAAAAAAATATGTCTTGCTATATAGTTAATTTATTATTAGAACGCTTTGTGTTCATGTACCAAAATGGGTTAAACGGTTTTCGAGATATTTTTTTTAAAAAAATCTAAATTGTTTTCTTTTCACTCTTTTAAAGAGCTTAAGGCGAACTTTTGTTTAAATTTAATACGAGTCGAATCCTATAATTTTAAATCGTGGATCCCTTCGATCAAAATTTTTGGAAAATTAAAAAAAAAATGCCAGCGAATTTTGTACTCTTGCCCAAAACATTAAGTCATAATGTTTTGCTGGAGATGTAATGTATTAAATTTTCATTCCATGCGAAACTCATTGAAACATCGGTCGAAGACCACATTAAGTTCACATATTAATGATGACATTCTAGCATTATATGTATCTGTCTTTCTGTGGAAAGCAAGAAAATCAAAAAAAAAAAAATGAAAATTTGGCAAATGGTTAAAATCGGTCTGTCTGAGCAAGATGCAGTCCAAACCAAAAATGCTGTAAATTTTATAAAAGAACAAAATCTGACCAAAATCGTGATTTTGTATTTTATGAATATTTGTCAGATAACACACTTAAAGTTTTCCAACTTTGGAGACCAATTTGGATAAAAATAATTTATTTGTTATAAAATCAGCTTCTGTGGATCAAAATCGAGCTTTTGGAATTTTTTAAATATTCACACAGAAAACAAATTTGCTAATTTCCAACTTAAATTCAGTTGTTGTAACAAATAATCGGTGGATGCATTTAAATTAAGGTTGAAACAACTAAACATCGGTAGTTACAACAAAATTTTGTTATTACAACTGTCTTTTAATTGAAACAACTATAAAGTTCGTTACTCACATCAAATTATAGTAGCAGCAACCGAATTTTGAGTTAGTACAACTGAAAAATTCAGTTGGAAATTTATTTTTCTCTGTGTTGTTCCAATAAAGTGCACCAAATTTCCAAATTTTTTAGCTGCATTTGGTCAAAAAATTCAGGCATGAATTTTGGTCGCAATACGTAATTTTTTCCAACTTTGACCGCTGGTTGTCGACTGAAGATGATCTTGCAAAATTTTTTCATAAATTTTTCCACAATCTAACGTGGCCATCGTTTGTCAGGTATTACGACATGAAATTCGAAAATTTAAATTTGACGGGACACTCCAATGAATATGTCTTGTGTTCATAGGCTGGTAATTTTTATAAAAGACGAAATCGGACTAGGCGAAAAAGCTTGCCTTTGAAGAATTAAACCAACCTCGGAAAAACACCAACTAAACCCAGATTACTTAAAAATTTAACTTTTTTAGTCCGCCCCTTTTGAGGGCGTTGATATAAAAAATTATACAATTTTAACATTTAAGAGAGTATAAATTTAGGATTAGGCACAGACGCATTTAATACTTTTATGTCAGAAGAATTTCGGAGTAGGTTAAAAAAAATGTTTGATTGATAAAAAAAAAAATATTCAAAGAAACAAATAACAAAATTAGTTGACATGTTGTCGTTACATTTTTTCTTTTAGTGAGGCTTGCGGTCATAAATAAAACCCAAAAGTAAAATTTTAAAATTTTATTATTTATTTTGTTTTCTAATATTTCGAACAGACTCTCTGGCATTTTAAAATTAGACACCAACCTAAAAGCATTGCTATCTGAAATTTTTAAGAAAATAAGGGTTTTTCCTCAGTTAAAGAAGTTTTTAATAAGACCTTAAAGTTTCTTTCCCTTGGTCCTTTCAAAGTGCTTGAGACTAACTCTCGTTTAAACTTAAAATGTGTCAAATCCGATAATTTTCACAATTTTTTTTCTATAAAAAATCCAAAATTGGATTTTTGTTAGAATTTTGAAAAATTTAAAACTTTAATCAAAAGTCTGAGCGGGTTTATATGATCTCATTTGGCTTCATTTAAGTTTCAATAAAAGTTTGACTCGAGCTCTATGAAATTTTTTTTTTAAATTTATTAAACATAGAAAAAGCCGACCGCTTCTAGAATTTTTCTTATTCCATGATACATTTTTTCTATTTAATATTTCAATAATTAAAATTTTTTGGTGGAAATTTTACACAATTTAAAATTATTTGCATAGGGTGTCACGGGTTAATATGATTGGATTTGGTAAAAATTATGTTGAAATGAAAGTTCGTATCAAGCTCTGTGAAAGGGTCAAGGGAAGAAATCTTGAGATTTTTTTTTAAAAATCTCTTAAACGTAGAACAAAAACGTCATTTTTTAAATTTTAAAAATCGATATCTCGAAAACCGTATTTTGATATTCGTATTTAGTGCATACAATACATAATTTTTTAATTTTCCTTTTTAGTTTTCAAAAATTAAAAACTTTGGTCGCCGGGCGACACGGATTAGTTTTGTTTGATTGGCCTGAAATTTGCACCAAAGAAGCCCTAGGTGCAGTATAATACAAATTTTCACGGACGTTCAAAATCGAATGAGACATATTTTTTGCCATACAAAAAAAAAATTGTCGGTCTAATGTACATATGTTTTTACGTAGAATACAAATACAATTTGCTTAACTATTCTAAGCATATACACATAATCATGGGCGTAGGTAGGAATCTAAGAAGTTTTCTAAATGAAAAATGTCGCAGAAGCTGCGACTTTTCTATATAAATGCACGGAAAGTATAAAATATATTTCAGATTCTCCGATTTTTTTTTTTTAATGCCTCAGAATCTGAAACGAAAAATGTCTCAGCGAAATATGGCTCAGAATATAAGACTTTTTCTATACGAAAATTATCTCAGTATCTAAAAGATTTTCTACATAAAAAATGTCTTAAAATCTGAGACTTTCTTAATACAAAAAATCTCTCAGAATCTGATACTTTTTTTTATCGCTCAGAATATGGGACTTTTTTTATACAAATCACTTAGAGTCTAAAATCTTTTTTTGCACGCAAAATGTCTTAGAATCTAAAAATTTTTCTGTAAGAAACATGTAGAATCAGAAAATTTTTCTGTACGAAAGATTTTTTTCATGTTCTGAGAATTTCTCTATACAAAAAGTGTCTCGAAATGAAGACATTTTTTAAAAATGGAAGAATCTGAGATATTTTCTATACGACTTATTTATTAAATGTCTCAGAATCTGGGACAGTAAGTGTTGATGGTCCCACCAAATAAAAAATCCTTCATACGCCCAAACTATTTAAAAATATGAGTTTATAAATGTTGTTGTAGTTGAAGTTTTTGTTACACTGGTATTGTGTAACTGTATGTGGTTGTATTTAGTTTAAACTGCATTAGTTTTGCTAAGCAAGTTTATGGTGATGGTTTTTGGTATAAATTCATAGTTGTAGTAAAACTTAGAAGATACAGTTTATAGTGTATGTGCTATATACATATGAGGCATTCCACACCAAATTTCCAGAGAAAAAACAACATGTGTACCGTAAATTTCTGAATAGGTTATATGGATAGCCCTATATAGAACTAAGAAAATTGCGTTTTTGGTTTTTCAATTTTTCAAAAAATGGGCTTAGGAAGCGTGGTCAATTATATGAAAAATAGTCAAATTTTTGTCGAGTTGCCTTAATTATCCTCAAAAAATTACATCCTTGTAAAGTTTTGCATGGGCTATCGATTAATTTTTTTTTTTGAAAATTAACAAAACCCGTTCCGAAACCTTCCATTTTTTAAAAAAAAAGTCAATATATTAAAAATACACCCAATTTTTTTAATTTTTTTTTTAAGTTTAGATGTTTGTCTATCCACAAAAAAATTCAAACATGAGTTTTTCGAGAAAATCGTATTTGAATTTTGAATTTCATAACAATTTAGTTATTTGCTTGTATTTTCTTGTTTCAACTTGTTTCAATTGTTTCCGCAATATTGCAACAAGGAAATACAAGCAAATTACAAAATTGTTGTAAGATTTAGAATTCAAATGCGATTTTCTTCTCGAAAAAATTAAAAATACATGCCTTAATTTTTTTTTGTGTGGATAGACAAACATCTAAACTTAATTTTTTTTTTTTTAAAGTGGCCGAATTTTTGCTAAATTGACTTTTTTAAAAATGGAAAACTTTAGAATGGGTTCCAAAAATTTTCGAAAAAATTTTTTTCTCGATAGCCCATAAAAAACTATTAAAGAACGTAAATTTTTGAGATTGTGGTGCATTCCGTTTTAATTTGATAAATATTTAATCAAGCAACTCGACACAAATTTAAAAATTTTTCCAATATTTGACCTCGCCTCCTAAGCCCAGTTTTTGAAAAATTTGAAAACCAAAAATGCAATTTTCTTAGCTCCATATTGGGCTATCCACACAATAAATTCAGAAATTCAAACGACACATGCTTTTCTGTAGCTGGACATTTGGTGTGGAATGCCTCATATGTATGTTTTAGAGTACATGTTAGTAGAACAATTTAACGTGACCAATTTTATTTAAAATGGAAAGTATTTTTCCTATTTTTCTAACAAAAATTATTGTTAGGCATTTTTTTAAGGGCGAGTTTTTATTATGTCGCTTAAACTAAGTTTGCATGTCTGTTAAGTTTAACTTTATTAAATTAAAGGCCCGGTTAAACCAAACATTCTGTTTTAACATGATAATTTTTTTAGGCTGGTGTTTAATTTTAAAAAAGTTGCAGGACGCCACCTCAGTTTGACTATATAAGCTAACAATTAACGAAAAAGAAAACAAGAATTACTATGTTCATTTTCTTAAAATCAAAAATTCTAATAACTTGGGTAACTTGGATAAAAATTCACCTCGTGGTGAATTAACCCGTTTTTCACCATCTGGTGAATAAAAATTAACATAATTAGTCCTTCTGCATCCCTTGTATATGTGCCCTTCCTATGATCCTTTGGGTCAATATGACCCAACATTAAAATGCTAACAAAATTCCATGTTTTAGTATACCCGAGTAAAAAAAAATTGTATGGTAAAACATGTTATCTTATAAAATTATATATAATTTATTGGATCTGATTTTGCTAAATTTCATCCGAAAATTGGCCGCGCCAAAGTTATCTCATAACATCATATAATATATGAAGTTACAGTTTAATATTTGATTGTATGTAATTTCATCCGGAAATTGGCCGCGCCAAAGTTATCCCAAATTATCTATTATCATGATTTTGTATTAAATATGATATAATATGATGTAATTTCATCCGGAAATTGGCCGCGCCAAAGTTATCTTAAAATATCCAATATCATGATTTTATATTTAATTGGATATTATATAATGTAATTTCATCCGAAATTTGGCCGCGCAAAAGTTATCTTATAATATCTGATATCTTGATTTTATAAAAAAATTATTGGATACATTTTTATCCAAAAAAATGTTTCTGTTTTTAGATTTATTTTTAGATATAATAATGCCAAACTGAAAATAAATAAAAAAAAAAAAAAAACTTCGAACGGACGGGGATTAGAACCACAAGTCTTCCGTTTTGTAATCGCAATCTCTACCCTCTAGACCAGCGGACGTTGTTAGCAAATAACAACTTTAAAAGACTTAGTTTTAAATAAATTGATCGTATCTAATTATATCAAATTGATTTAACATATAGTAATATATGATTATATCCAATTAAATATGTTATTCACTTGTACACAATTTTCAAAAAGACTTAGAAAATTTTTATAAAATTTGCAAAAAAAAAAAAAATTGGAATGACGTACAGCGCTATTAGGGGCTTCCATGGTAAGCTTAAGTAAACAATAATTTTAATGTAGCGGTATGCCTTATTTCCAAGTCATAGACTTCCAAAGTGAAATAAGACTTTGGCTTATAAATTTGAAATTTTTCATGGAATCAGGAAATCAGAATTAGATTTGAGATCGGGTTCCAAAAATCATTGATAATTTGATAATTTAAACCAAATATAGCTACTATTAACTATATAAATGCAATATAAATTTTTAAAAATGATTGCAAAAATTCAAAAAGTAATATTTTTTAAGTTCTAAAAAACCAAATGCAATAAAAAAGTGTTTCCCATTTAAAAAAAATTAAAAAAACATATTTTTTTCTGGAATCGAACTCGGGTTCCCAAAAATGACAGATAATTTTATAATAAATTAAATATAGTTATATATAACTATTAGGGCGTTTCATCAAAAACTTTTTTTTGGATTTTTGCAACTCTTGAAGCGGAATATGAATTCTTATGGCCTAAAAGATTTTTGAGATTTTTTTCAGATTTTTGGAATGTCGGGATCAACTCGCTCAAATCGATTTTATCAAAAAAATGAGGTTATGAAACATAATTTTTTTCATTTTTTGTTCTCTGGTGCCTTTTTTTAACAAAACCGGATATAATACTTCTTAATGTTGCTAGCCTCCTAAAAAAAAATATTCGCGGTCAAAATTATAAGTTCAAGGGTCACTAAGATGACCTTAAAAGTAAAAATTCAGAATTTCCCGTGTTTTAACCTCAATAATTCGAGAAATAAGCTATGTATGAACGTCATGTTGAATCCGTTAGATAGGTCTTTAAAACACCTTTCATTTAAAACCAATCTGACTATTGTCACTTTTGTAGAAATGTTAAAAAAAATAAAAAACTGGGAAAAACTCATTTTCTCCCCCATTTTATCGAAAATTGAACTGGTGCATTAGGTAGTTTTTTTTTGTAAAGTTAAAATAATAACTTTTAAAGACTTTTTATAGATTGTAGTTAGTGTTTCCAAGCCGGTTAACCAAAAAACCGGTTTTTTGTCAAAAAAACCGGTTTGACAAAAACCCGGTTTTCCGGTTTGGAAACACTAATTGCAATCAAAAAAACTTCTTTTAAGTTTATTATTTCAATTTTACAAAAAAAACTACTAATGGATTCCCTTCGATTTTCTGTAAAATGGGGGAAAAAATGAGTTTATCTTAGTTTTTTAATATTTCTACTAAAGTGACAAATGTCATTTTGGTTTTAAATTAAAGGTATTAAAAAGACCTATCTAACGGATTCACCATTACGTTCATATATTGCATATTTCTCAAATTATTAAGGTTGGAACACGGGAAATTCTGAATTTTTACTTTAAAGGCCATCTTAGTGACCCTTGAAGTTATTATTTTGACCGCGAATATTTTTTTTTAGGAGGCTAGCAACATTAAGAAGTATTATATCCGGTTTTGTTAAAAAAAGGCACCAGAGAACAAAAAATAAAAAAAATTATGTTTCATAACCTCATTTTTTTGATAAAATCGATTTGAGCGAGTTGATCCCGACATTCCAAAAATCTGAAAAAAATCTCAAAAATCTTTTAGGCCATAAGAATTCATATTCCGCTTCAAGAGTTGCAAAAATCCAAAAAAAAGTTTTTGATGAAACGCCCTAATAACTATATAACAGCAATATAATTTTTTAAAAATGATTGCAAAAATTCAAAAAAAGAAAAATTTTTAGTTCTAAAAAAAAATAAATGCAATAAAAAGTGTTTTCTATTTAAAAAAAATAAAAAAAATATATTTTTTTTCTGGAATCGAACTCGGGTTCCCAAAAATTATAGATAATTTTATAATAAATCAAATATAGTTATATATAACTGTATAAAAGAAAAATATTTTTTTTTAAATGATTGCAAAAATTCCAAAAATGAAAATTTTTTAGTTCTAAAAAAATTAAACGCAATAAAAAAGTGTTTTCTATTTAAAAAAATAAAAAAAAAACTTTTTTTTCTCGACTGGGCCGGGAATCGAACTCGGGTTTCCAAAAATCATATGTAATCTTATATGATACAATAAAAAGTTTTGTATAACCATATATGTTGACACACAAAAATAAATTTTGAAATACTGGCATATATAATTATATATGGCTAGTGGTTTGGTCAAAAAAATATTTTTTTTATACATGATTATATCAAAATATATATTCCATTACATATGCGACCATTTATAAATATATATTGAGTTTTGGCGAAATTTGCGTATATATAGTACCATACAAACACAGATATGTTATCGTTTAAGACACATATAATTATATCTATTATTTTTGTTGGAAATTTTTTTAGTATGGAACTATATATAGTTTTAAATGGTATTATATTAGTCATATATAATTATACATAAATTGATACTGGATTTTTTGTTTAGTAAAGTCCTATACATAATTAGATATAAAGTCATGTATAATAATGTATGAAATCGGATTAAGTTTTATGTGCAACGTATGATTACATCTACCATTTATATTAATATATTATGAACAATATAATTAGATATGATTTTATATGACATCATTTAAAAAAATTGGAAAATTTCAAAGTGAGATATAATTTTATACTTTGACTCATATAGTTGTATATGGTTTTATGAAAACATATAAAATAATATACATTTATATAAATTCCTTTTTACTCGGGTAATCAAAAACAATGAAAACTAAAATAAATAAGCCCCTCCAGAGCAATCTATCTATCTATCTATCTATATATATAAAAATGGATGTGTGTATGTATGTATGTATGTATGTTCCGTATGGACTCGAAAACGGCTGGACCGATCTTGATGAAATTTTCAGGGAATATTCAGAATAGCCTAGGGAGTAACACTGTGCGGTCAGATTTTTGATTTTTTGCATGTGGGCGGAGGGGCGTGGCAAAATCGAATTTTTACATTGCACCACTAATGACATCTATATATAAAAAACGGATGGACCGATTTTGATGAAATTTAAACCGACGATAGTACTAACCGAGTACTAACTACATGCCGAATTAGAGCGTGATCGGGCAAATGGGCGTAAAATGCCATGCTTTTTTGTCTGAGGGGTTGGCAAAATCGAATTTTTACATTGCACCACTAATGACATCTATATATAAAAAACGGATGGACCGATTTTGATGAAATTTAAACCAACGATAGTTATAACCCAGTACTACCTATGTGCCAAATTAGAGCGTGATTTGACAAATGGGCGTAAAATGCCATGCCCCTTTGTATTGAATTGAATGTTATTTCTGCATACTCCGCAATAACGCATAAACTGTTGATTCAATTTTAATTAAATTTTCAGCACTGATAGTGTTAACCGAGTTCGGAACTATATTCCATGATATACTACGATTGGAAAAAGGGGCGTAAAATGCCACGCCCCTTTGTACTATACTGGACGTTGTCTGCCTGTTTCGCAATCACGCAAAAACAGCTGAACCGATTCTCTTGGCATTTTCACTACATACAGTGCTAAACAAGTGCATATGTACTATACTGACCACGATTGAACAAAGAGGCGTAAATTGCCACGCGCCTTTGTTTTATACTGAACGTTATATCTGCCTGTTTTAAAATCACGCAAAAACGGATAAGCCGAATCTGTCACTACTGATTGAACTAACCGAGCGGGAACTGTAGGTCATATGTAGAGCGCGATTTGGCAAAAAGGTATAAAATGTCACTCCCGTTTTTCACAAATAAAAAAATTTATTTCCTCCTCTTTCGCAATCACACAAAAACGGCAAAACTGATGTCAATGAAATTTGCAGCACAGATAGTAATAATCGAGGATGCAGCATGGAACTTTAGACTATCACGATTCGATAAAAAATGCGTTAAATGACAAGCCCCTTTGTACTATACTTAACTTTATGTCTGTGTGTTTCGAAATCACGCAAAAACGGCTGAACCGATTTTGTTGAGATTTCTCTATAGAAGTGCTAACCGAGGGTGGCACCAAAGGTTACTAGCTGGGCCCGGACCAGTGCTTTAATTTTGTCCGACACTATATTTAAATTAAGATGCAACATAAAACCGTTTTTTTCTTAGGGCCAGCAACGCGGACCGGGTATAGCTAGTCTATATATATAAAAATGGATGTGTGTATGTATGTATGTATGTATGTTCCGTATGGACTCGAAAAGGGCTGGACCGATCTTGATGAAATTTTCAGAAAATATTCAGAATAGCCTAGGGAGTAACACTGTACAGTCAGATTTTTGATATTTTGCGTGTGGGCGGAGAGGCGTGGCAAAATCGAATTTTTACATTGCACCACTACTGACGTCTATATATAAAAAACGGATGGACCGATTTTGATGAAATTTAAACAAAAGATAGTACTAACCGAGTACTGACTATATGCCAAATTAGAGCGTGATCGGACAAATGGGCGTAAAATGCCATGCTTTTTTGCATGTGGCCGATGGGGTGGGCAAAATCGAATTTTTACATTGCACCACTAATGACATCTACACTCAAAATAATTCTACAGTAAAAGGTTTAGTAAGTGATATTGTACCAAAATCTACTAATTAGTTACTAATTTTAGTATCTTCAAAGTACTAAAATTTGTAATTTTGAATGGTTTTGACTAATATTAGTTAAAAATTTTAGTATTGGTTACCAATTTCTGCACTAGGTCCTTTTGGACTAAAATTAGTTAAATTTTTAGTATTGAATACCCACGTTTTTTTTTTTGGGTGTATATATAAAAAACGGATTGACCGATTTTGATGAAATTTAATTTGATCGGACAAATGGGCGTAAAATGCCATGCCCCTTTGTATTGAATTGAATGTTATTTCTACATGCTCCGCAATAACGCAAAAACTGTTGATTCGATTTTAATTAAATTTTCAGCACTGATAGTGTTAACCGAGTGCGGAACTATGTCCGATGTTATACTACGATTGGAAAAAGGGGCGTAAAATGCCACGTCCCTTTGTATTATACTGGACGTTGTCTGCCTGTTTCGCAATCACGCAAAATCAGCTGAACCGATTCTCTTGACATTTTCCCTACATACAGTGGTTAGCACTGCATATGTAGGCCATCGTTATTGGAACAAGAGTTCAAAATTGTAACGGCCTTTGTACCATACTGATCACGATTGAACAAAGAGGCGTAAATTGCCACTCCCCTTTTTTATACTGAACGTTGTATCTGCCTGTTTTGAAATCACGCAAAAACGGATAAGCCGAATCTGTCACTACTGATAGAACTAACCGAGCGGGACCTGTAGGTCATATGTAGAGCGCGATTCGGCAAAGGAGTATAAAATGTCACTACCGTTTTTCATAAATAAAAAGTTATTTCCTCCTCTTTCGCAATCATACATAAACGGCAAAACTGATGTCAATGAAATTTGCAGCACAGATAGTACTAATCGAGGATGCAGCATGAAACTTTAGACTATCACGGGTCGATAAAAAAGCGTTAAATTCCACGCCCCTTTGTACTCTATACTTAACGATATGGGTGTCTGTTTCGAAATCACGCAAAAACGGCTGAACCGACTTTGTTGAGATTTCTCTATAGATAGTGCTAAACGAGGTTGGAACCAAAGGTTACCAGCTGGACCCGGACCCGTGCTTTAATTTTGTCCGACACTATATTTAAATTAAGATGCAATATAACACAGTTTTTTTCTTAGGCCCAGCAACGCGGACCGGGTATAGCTTGTTATTAAAAAAAATAAAATCAAATTTGAAATTCAACCTTTTTTACTTTGAGCCAACACTTAATGCAATGCATTGTGTTGGTATTAGAAAATGGGTTATGAGCCGAAGGAATGTGGGAGTAGTGTTTGTGGACATTTAATTTGAATTTTTTCAAATTATACACACACAAAAAAAAAGGAAAAGGAAAAGTCTCGTAATTTTACCATTTTACCAATATTTGACAGTTTTCCTTGTTTTTTAACAACAAATTTGGCTCAAAATTTAAATTTTTTTTTGAAATTATACAATTTTTTTTGTAATTTTACAAATTTCCAAAAAAAAAAATTTAGTAAATTCACCAGAATTCCTTGTAATTTTAATTGCGCCAAAAAACTGTAAATTTACAATTTTATTGGTAAAAAGTTGGTAAAATATGGAAAAATTACTAGAAATTCTCGTAAAATAGGAATTAGCAAAAAATCTAGTAAAGTTCCGAAATCTCCTTGTAAATTTTATAGTGTCCAAAAATTTGTAAATTTACAATTTTATTGATGAAAACCTTGTAAAATTACAAAATTATTGGTTAAAAGCTTGTAAAATTACTAGGAATTCTTGTAAAATAGGAGGTAGCTAAAAAAGTTAAAATTTTTTCTTGTAATTTTACAAGGTATTTTTTTTTTTTGAGTGTAGCTGACTGGGTAGACTTCTGCAGGGATTTAATTCCACATAGGGCTAGTTTGATTGATGAGAAACGAATTTTCTCTGTAATTCGTTGTGCAAGACATTGGACAGTAGACAACGAAAGGATGTGATCTGCTGGAAAGGCGCCCATCTCCGCTGAACACTTACCGTGGTTATTTCTATATAACAATGACGCACAACACTCATTCCGACTATGCTCCAATCAGTCAATATAGCTGGATACCCTACTGATGAGCTTCAACGCACTCCTTTGCACCTGATCAGATAGACCTTGAAGCACCTGTCCAGATATGCGAGTTGTATTCCATTTTCGGTCCGATATAGGCGGCATAAAAAGTGAGATCAGACAGAGTGAAGAAATTCTTGCACCGTTTTAGGAAATCAAGACACTTGAATGCTTCTTTCGACACTTGAAAAACATGTTTGTTCCAGCGAACATCACATTGGATTTTCATGCCTGATTCGTCAATAGCAATTCCACCCATGGATACACATGCTGCTGATTCCACAAGCCGTCTGAGGGTCAACACATAACATTGGGCCTTACGAGCATTAAAATCGATCTTATTTGCAAGATCCTACTCGGAGATTGTCGTAAGATCACGCTAACAAGTCCCCTGAAGAACGACTCTATGAAACAAGAGTGAATCGGACTCCAGATAATTTACCAAGTGGTGATTGATCATGCTCTTCATGACCTGCGAGAGCATAAAGAAAATTGCTATTGGGCGTTAGTTTTCTGGGTTTGTTACCTCACCCTTTTTTGGGGTTTGCGGGACCTTTGCGGGTTTCTCAAAATCCCACCCATAGTACGAGAATAATAAAATTTTGAATGATATAATAATTAACGAGAATAATAAAATTTAGAATGAAAAACTATTCAATGAAAGCGATTTTATTGATTCTTTGACCGACAAAATTATTGATCTATCATTCTGAATGAAAATGAAACCAATTCAATTATATTCAGAAGAAAAAAAATGGTAAAGTAGAACTACTCTTGCATTATCGCTTGTTGGGTCATATTGACCCAAAGGATATTAAATGTGTGTAAATCGTGTTTTTAAATGTGGAGGGGGGAGGAAAAATTTAAATTTTATTATTTTCTTTTAAAACCATAATTTTCGTCCCTGTTATTGATAAATTAAAGTTTTACGTTGATATCTTATAAAGGGAAAAATTTTGCGTTTGAAAACCAAAATTGGGTCAAATTGACCCAAGGAGTGCAGAAGGGTTAGTTTCACTAAAAATTTTTTTTTTTTATCATTTTTTTTTTACCATTTTTTTTATAATTTTTTTTTTCCAAAAATTTATTTTTCATCATTTTTTTTTTTTCATCAAACTTTTTTTTTCAAAAATTTTTTTTTATCAAACTTTTTTTTTTTATTTTTTTTTTTATCAATTTTTTTTTTATCAATTTTTTTTCATCAAATTTTTTTTCATCAATTTTTTTTCATCAATTTTATTTATTTTTTTTCATTAATTTTTTTTTTCATCAAATTTTTTTGTCATCAATTTTTTTTTTTTATCAACATTTTTTTTTTCGTAAATTTTTTGTTTTTTCATAAAATTTTTTATAAAATTTTTTATTATCAATTTTTTTCTCACCAAAAATTTTTTTTTTCAAATTTTGTTTTCATCAAGTTTTTTTTTCATAAAAAATTTTTTCTTTTCATCAAAAACTATTTTTCATCAAAATTTTTTTTCACCAAAAATTTTGGGTTCAATAAATTTTTTTTAACATAATTTTGTTTTTCGTGAAAAAAAAAATTTTTTTTACCATAACTACTTTTTCACCAAGTCTAAGCTTTTCGCATAAAAATTTTCCATTTGTTTATCAAATGTACATAAAACAAGTCAGAGTGTTATATTCTTTGGTGCCGAATCTTTTATACTCTCCAAAATGTAAAAACTGTTTTTTTTTGCATTTATTTTTGCACTCACTTACGAAATGTGCAGCTCTTTTGGTTTTTTTGGATTTCAATTCGTTTTGCATGGAATAGCAAAGTAATATAACATTATTTTTTCTAAAAAAACTTTGCTTTGGCAAGTACACCCAAATCTTCCGCAAAACATTATCATGATTTAATGTTTTGGGCAAGAGTACAAAATTTGCAGGCATTTTAAAGTTAAAGTTTAGGAAATGTCAATTAACTTCACTCAAAAAAAAGTTGTCAAAACTTTTTGTCTCGTAATCCCATTTTACCAATATATGACAGTTTTCCTTGATTTAAAAAAAAAAAAAATTTCGAGCGAAATTTAATTTTTTTCTTTTTGTAATTTTACAATACTATAGGTAAAAACTTGTAATTTCACAAGGAATTCTCGTAAAGTAGAAGGTAGCAAAAAATATCGTAAAGTCAAGAAACCTCCTTGTAAGTTTTATAGCGTTATAAAAATTTTAAATTTACAATTTTATTGGTAAAAATCTTGTAAAAATTCAAAATTTTTGGTAAAAAGCTTGTAAAATTACAAGGAATTCTGGTCAATCAGGAGGTAGCAAAAAACAAAACTAAGAAGTTCTTCTTGCCATTTTACGTGTTTCTTTTTTTGAGTATTGGTGCTGCCAATCTAAATATTATTTTTTCAATTAGAAAAATTGCCATTGTTGCACATTTTTTCAATTAAATACCAAAACATGGCAACACTAACGACTGATTTTGAAAATCAGCTGTTTTTTTTTTTTTTTTTTTTTTTGTTTACGTTTCTGTGCCTTAGTTAAACTATAAATCTAAAACAAATATAACTGATATCTCAAAAACTTGCCCACAGAGTAAAAATTCTAAAAATGTTACCCATTTTAGAGAAAATATATTGTCTGATAAAAAACATAAAGAACATTTCAACCCTATATATGGACGTTTTATAAGACTTTTACGTCTAATTTTGTAAAAAAGAATTAAAATGACCCCTAAAAGTTACAGTTAAGTGGTTAATTTATATGTTCTAAAAAAAAATTTGCCATAAAATTTTACTGCTAAAGCAGAAAAACATTTTTTAGCTCAGACAAATCGAGGTTTTTTGGCTCCTGTTTAAAATCTCATAGAAAATTTTTAAAGATTATGGCTCGTTGATTCCAAATTTGTACTTGAAATTTTTCTATCAGGTCTAGAATTTTATTTTTTCGTAGTTGAAAATGCTAAAAACCCGATTTTTTTCCAAATTTTTAACCGATTCTTAGTCTTTAAAAACTCTTTGGGGGTTTTTAGTCTACTGGTAGCCTACATTCATTTCTTTTGGTCCCATACAAGAATACACGCGATCAAGTGAAATTTGTTTTACAGTGTTATTATACCCTCCACTTAGTGATAGAGGGTATATATAAGTTTGTCATTCCGTTTGTAACTCATCGAAATATCGATCTGGGACCCCATAAAGTAATATATTCATGATGCCCGATCGATTTTAAGACATTCTAGCGATGTCCGTCTGTCCGTCTGTCCGTCTGTCCGTCTGTCCGTCTGTCCGTCTGTCCGTCTGTCCGTCTGTCAGTCTGTCTGTGGAAAATGCTCTCGCGGACAAAATATTGCACAGAGATGACTGAAACTTAAAATGTATATTGGAAGTTCTCCCGAGAAGTTTGGTATTGCATTTGAGCGATATCGGTTCAGCGGTTCAAAAGTTATGAACGAAAATGTAAGCACACCTCAAAAATTTCAGTACATTCAACATAACCTAAAAATACAAAATGCTCTAATTCGGCTTCTGGTTGACATATGTGAACATAATTGAACATTTTTTTTCAAAATTTTTTTTTTTCAAAAGTAATTTCCTTTTAAATAAAGTTTTTTGCAATAATCTTTTTGAAATTGTGGAGGGTATCACTACATTCGGCAAGGCCGAATTTAACTTTTTTACTTGTTTTTATACTAATTTTTTTTTTTTGTAAAATTAGCAAATACAATACCTATCATTTAAAAATTCGCGGGGTTTCTTTAACTTTTTAACCCCTTCATCGATTTTCTCTTTTAAAATCATTGAGTTTTGTTACATCTGGTCACATTTAGTAAACTGTTTCAATTTTGACGATATCGTTCATATTTTAAATTGTTATTGTTGTATGTTTTACAAAACTATGTATGTAAATGTAAATGTTTATGTATGTAAATGAAAATATGAAGCTTGAGTGTGTATATCTTAAGGAAGCCCAAAAAATATATAACACCTTTATATAATTTGAGGCACAGTAGAGGGTTAAAAAAATTTAAAAATATAAAAAAAATCAATTTTGGGTATCATTCTAGCTCAAGGTCATATTTCTTTTACTAATCATTATGATGATATTGTCAAAGTCTTAAATTGATTGGTTTGGTCATTTTTCAAGACTTACCCGACACGTGTTTCGGAATTTGTCAAATTCCATTGTCAAAAAAAAACATAAAGTCTTATATTCGTATGATTTGGTCATTTTGCAAGACTTGCTCGACACGTGTTTCGGAATTTGTGTGGAATTTGATAAAAAAAAGTTTTTAATGATAAATCATTATATATTAAAAAAATATTTGATGATAAAAAATATTGATAAGAAAATTTTTGATGAAAACAAAAAAAAAAAATTAATTGAACAAAATATGTATGAAAAAAATTTATAAAAAAATATTGATGAATAAAAAAATTGATAAAAAAAAATATTGATGAAAAAAAATATTAACGAAAAAAATATTGATGAAAAAAATATTAATGAAAAAATATTTGTGAAAAAATGGTGATAAAAAAAATGGTGAAAAATAATATTGATGAAAAAAAATATTGACGAAAAAAAATATTGACGACAAAAAACTTTGAGAAAAAATATTAATTAAAAAAATATTGATTGAAAAAATATTAATGAAAAAATATAATTATGTTACGTTTTATTCACCAGCTGGTGAATATTATTTTATTTACCATTAGGTGAATTACTACAATACCAAGTTACTAAAAATTTTAGTTTTAAGAAAATGAAAAGTAATTTCTCTTTTCTTATTTGTTAACCGTTAGTTTATATAATCAAACTGAGGTGGCGTCCTGCAACTTTTTTTTATATTAGGCATCACTCTAAAAACATTATGGTGTTAAAAAAAAGTTTGCTAAAAACCCCTGGTATTTGGTTTACTAAAAAGATCTTATTTTTATTTATTTGCCCTACCATTTTTATTTTAAAAAAATACAAATTTAATATTTTTATTGCCTCATGTAGATTTAAAGATTCATCAATTAAAATTAATTATTTCATGTGGCAGAATGTTTACATAAATTAAAATATATGCAGATAAAAATTTAAAATTATATTTTATTTACAATTTTTCCATCGTTTTATTTTAATTTTAAATAAAATCCGATTTTTTTTTTATCAATTTGAAATATTTTAATTATTGATGTGTTATTCGCGTAATATTTAATTACGATAGAACAAACAATCCATCAATTTACAAAAAAAATGCAGGAAAAAACGTGAAAATATTTGCATTTGAATGGCTTATTAAAAATTTATAAACCAATCGATAATATTAAATATCTATAAATTGTACTTTAAAAAAATAAGACTAAAAGCAAATAAATGGTTAAGCCGCATAAAAAATATATTTTAAAAACTATTTTTAAATCTATAAAGGTAATACATGATTCTCGTATTTAAAGAGATTAAAAAGGTAAAAACGCAAAAATCGCATTAATTGATGGTCAAAAGTAAGAACAAGTAGAAAAGTTGAATTCGACTTGACCGAATACATGAATACCCTCCACAATGCCCTATTTAAGTGAAAGTAAATTTCCTGATGTGAAAAAATCATTTTTTTAATCATTTTAGAAAAAAAAAAAATATTGTGTTTTTTATTTTAGAGTGTAAAATTTTTTTTAGTGTAAATTTTTTTTGAGTGTAACTTTTTTTTATTGTTAAAATATTAAAAAAATAAATAGCTAATAATCCCCGCCTTTAATATAGGTGTGGCAGCAATAATTGCAAAAAACGATTTTTATACCCTCCAACCACGGTATGGGGGTATACTCACTTTGTCATTCCGTAACGCATCGAAATATCGGTCGGGGACCCCATAAAGTATATATATTATTGATCCATGATCGATTTTAAGACATTCTGTGAATGTCCGTCCGTCTGTCCGTCCGTCCGTCTGTCTGTAGATGGCACGATACAGTCCAAAATATTAGAGCTAGCCTCCTGCAATTTCGCATGAATATGTCTTATGGTCCTAGGCTGGTTTAGTTCGTAAATGGGCAAAATCGGCTCAGGGGGAAAAAAGTCCCCCCTTGAAGAACTGAACCAACCTCTGAAAAAATACACTTTTTTTACATGTTTTTTTTTGTATTTTTGTTAAATAAATGATACATTTGTTATATTTATCGGGATGGGAAAGTGCTCTAAACGTCCCCCACTGACCCCCATCACACCCCCCCACCAAAAAAAAAAAAACAGACGGCACAGCCGAATTTAACACTCTCACTTGTTTTTTTTTTTTGAAATTGTTAACAAACAAATTAGGAATTGGGGGGTGCCTTTCACCAAATCTTTGAAATTTGTCTTGTGTTAACATTTGCTATATAAATTAAAAATTTCATTATAAAATGATCAAAAACAAAAATTTTATTGCATTTTGAAATTTTTCATGTTAACATTTCGCTAAATTTTTAGTAGGCTTATTCTAGCTCGAGGTTTACTAATTAAAACTATGACATTCTCATAGAATAATTTTCAAGCAAATTATTTTTCTGTTTAAATTTATTTATGTTGGTCTTTTTTGCAAGACTTAATCGACACGTGTTTCGAAATTTGTCAGATCCCATTGTCAAGATTATTTAGCAAAAATAAAAATCTAAAAATAAATAATTACTCTTGACAATGGGATCTGACAAATTCCGAAACATTTAGTCTTGCAAAAAATTACCAACAAAAATAAATTTAAAACAGAAAAATAATTTTCTTGTTTTTAAAACTATAAATAAAAAATAGTATATTGACCACCTTAAGAGTTGAAAATTTAGGCTAGGTGTCTTCTGGAAAAATGTGGGTATTGAAAAAAATATTGGAGTACATTTAACTCATCTAGGGGCAACCCTGTGAGAGATAGAGCTTTGGGAGCAGATTTGTAAGATATGGCAGTTTTATATGGGAGCTCACTTAGGGAGTGGAGAAAGGGGATAGGTATGTTCGGGAACTGTTCTTGGAACAGTTAGAGCGATAGGAGCTAAATTTCAAAAACATATAAAATCCTGGTGTTTTTTGGTTTTGGTTGAGATACACCACAGGTCAACGATACATTCACCAAACATATAATTTTCTAAAACAAAAAAATGTTTGGGTACGCTTCGAACCAGATAGGTGATATACATATCCCTAATAAGAAAATGTTTAGGAACATTTTAAAAAGTTTCTTTAAAACTTAGAACATTTTTGGTTAATTGGTAACAGATGGGGCATTCCATGTCAAATCGGACACTTTGAAATTTTTTTTTTTTAGATTTTCCCAATTTGTTTACAGTTTTTAGTACCCTTCGAAAACTCTTTCGTGGTAAGTTTTCAGATTTTTTTGATGACCCGTTCAAAAGATATCAAATTTTTTAAAAATTGGTAGTTTGTTCCTTTACTCAAACTTCTTTTACTCATAACTTCTTCCATAATGGTCCAAATTTCAAATTTTTTTTTTTACGTTCTTTTAAAAAAAAATCCCAAAAAATTCTTAAAGGGCTCTAGTATGTGATTTTTAAGTTTTAAAATCTAAATCTCATTTTTGAAAATGTTTGTACTCTTCGATTTTTTTGAAATTTTTTTGTGTAAAACATCTATCGACTCTACAAATTTTTTGCCCAGGAGGATCGTGGGATAACAATTTTTACTATTTTTTAAAATTTTTTGAAAAAATTTTATTGTAATTTTCCAATCTTAAAATTATTTCTACTGCTTCAATGGTGCGTCATAGAGGGATCATTTATAAGACCGACCCCCATTATTTTTACGTCTTAACATTTCTTTGGAACAAACTAATACCCTTTCTCCAATTTCTAAGGGAGCTCCCACCCAAAACGAAATTTTTTAAAATTTGCTCCAACCGCTCTAACTGCCCAAATAGTGCCATTAGAGCAACAAAATGTATGACCAACCCACAATATTTTTTAAGTCCAAAACATTTTCTCTGAACACACCTACCCTTTATCTCTTTTTTTTTTTTGTTTTATTTAATCAGCTTCTACCGGTCCAATGGTGCGTCCGAGAGGGGTCATTAGTGAGACCGACCCCCACTTTTTTTTACCCTAAAACATTTTTTACTACATACCTACGCCCTATCTCAGCTCCCTATGTAGGCTTCCATTCAAAATAACATTTTTATAAAATTTGCTCCAACTGTTATTTGTATGGGAGCCTACTTAGGGAGTGGATATAGGGCCTCGGATGCACCATTGGACCGGTAGAAGCTGATTAAATAAAACAAATTTACAAAAAATAAAAAAAAAATGTATGGGGACCGCACCATTGCAGCAGTAGAAATGATTTTAAGATTGGAAAATTACAATAATATTTTTTCAAAAAATTTTAAAAATAGTAATAATCGTTATCCCACGATCCTCCTGGCCAAAAAATTGGTAGAATCGATAGAATTTTTACACAAAAAAATTTCAAAAAAATCGAAGAGTACAAACATTTTCAAAAATGAGATTTAAATTTTAAAACTTAAAAATCGCATACTAGAGCGCTTTTAAGAATTTTTTGGGATTTTTTTAAAAGTACGTAAAAAAACAAAAGTTTTGAAACGAAAAAAAAAATTGAATTCGGACCATTATTGAAGAAGTTATAAGTAAAAGAAATTTGAGTAAAGGAACAAACTACCTATTTTTAAAAATTCGATATCTTTTGAACGATTCATCAAAAAAATCTGAAAATTTACCACGAAGGAGTTTTCGAAGGGTACTAAAAACTGTAAACAAATTGGGAAAATCTAAAAAAAAACAATTTTCAAAATGTGCGATTTGACATGGAATGCCCCATATATAGTTTTATATGAAACATAGAGTGTCCCTTATTTTGGAAATGTTGGAAATGTTGAGACGGTACCCGCTATTTTTTTTTTCATTTGACTTAAAAATAACTCAGGAAAAATTTTACGCCTCTACGACCACGCCTTCCCTACGCGACGGGGCCTTAAAGAGCGGGGCCTTAAAAATCATTTTTCCATACAAACCAAAAAATTTTTTTTATTTTAAATTTTTTTGTAATTAATTATTATATTACTTGGTTAGGTTATTCACGACAAAAAATTTGATTTTGGTGGGATTAGGCTTTCAGCTCTAAAAATTTGTTCGAAAAAAAAAATTTAGAGCCGTTGGGATCCTACGGTAAAAAAATTTTTTTAAAAATATTTTTTTTTTAGATTTTTTCTGTAAGTACAGATCGAGCACGGGCTCTAATTTTATTTGTTATAAGGGTTCAAGTTGAAAAAAATGCAAAAGAAAAATTGAATTTCTAAAAATTATAGACATTTCTGGTATTTCCCATACCGGTTTCAAACACCCCAGTTAGTGTTATCATCAGTAGGATTTTAAATGTCAGTTTGTCTTGTTAATGAAAACTGTTTTTTTATATATGTGAATATTTTTAGTTTCTACAGAATAAATTTTGACAGTTTCCAACACTACAATTCTATTTTTAGCAATCTCAACCTCACTTCATTCTTTCTTTGAAATTTTTTGTCTCTTACATTATTTCGCAAGCGTTACCAACATGATCTGGAATTGCAGACACAAATGAAGGAATTTGCATTTTCTGTTTCGGAGACGTGCCTATTGTTTTCATTAACAAGACAAACCGACATTTAAAATACTACTGATGATAACACTAACTGGGGTGTTTGAAACCGGTATGGGAAATACCAGAAATGTCTATAATTTTTAGAAATTCAATTTTTCTTTTGCATTTTTTGCAACTTGAACCCTTTTTTTTTTTAGTTTTGACAAGCAACGGTTTTAGTTGTTATGTTACTTTTAATTATATATATTTATAAAAAAATATTATTTGTATCTATGACATCTTTATCTTTTTCGAAAAAAAAATTGAGCCGTTGGGGCCCTACGGTAAAAAAATTTTAAACAAAATTTTTTTTCTTAGTTTTGACAAGCAACGGTTTTAGTTTTTATGTTGTTTTTAGTGATATATCGAGACCTTAGAACAACAAGGTTCTATTTGCTTAAAGAAATAGGCACCGCGCTCTAAATTTTTTTTTCGAAAAAATTTTTAGAGCTGAAACCCTTATTCCACCAAAATCAAATTTTATGTCGTAAATCAAAAAAAAATTTTTTTGGTTTGTATGGAAAAATTATTTTTTAGGCCCCGCTCTTTAAGGCCCCGTCGCGTAGGGAAGGCGTGGTCGTAGGGGCGTAAAATTTTTCCTGAATTATTTTTGAGTCAAATGGAAAAAAATTAGCGGGTATCGTCTCAACATTTCCAACATTTCTAAAATAAGGGACACTCTAATGAAACAGAATAAGCTATATATAATTTTATGTTTAATTATACAGAAAACAAAATTTTGTATTGACACTCATATAATTTTATATTATTATATCAACAGTACACCTTTTAATCCGAATCATGATTAAATTATATATAACTACATAAGACTGCATTTAAAACATTTTGAAATATCTCACGCGATGTATAATCATATATGATTTATTATGTTTGCATCAAGTTATATATTGTTATATATGTTTATTTTTACTCGGGTATGAAATGTAAGACCGACCTTCAGTAATTTTTAAACCAAAAATTTTTTCTGAACAAACATTCTCCCTACCTCCACTTCTTAAGGGGTCCCATAAAAAATTAAATTTTGTCTTACACCCAAATTTATTTCTCCAACTCTTGTTTGCATATAATATTGATTCAATTAGTTTTTGTATTTTTTTTTTAATTGCGCATTGCATATACTTTCACAAATATTTATTTAACATTTTTAATTAAAAACATAAAATGTCAATTTTTAACCTTGTATTTAATTAAACTAGCAAAAGGACAGTAGACAAACAAATATTTGTTTCTAAGTTTATTTAACATTTTAATTACAGTAAACAGAAAAACTTTATCTGGAAATAGTTTAAAATTTATAAGTTTATTTACATTCTCATGGAATTTATAACTTCAAGGGTTTATTGTGTTAATTTGGCAGCTTAATTTATATTTAATTATTTTCTTAAGTTTTTGATAAGACCAACAAAAAAAAAAAGTCAATGTAAATAATTTTATTGGTATTTGTAAACAATAAACACCTTTTGAAAAACCACATTCCCAATTTATATTTATATGAAATGTTTATATGTATGTATTGAAGTGAAATCTTAATATGTACTAATCATATTTTTACCTTAATTCGCAGGGAGAAGAGTATGAATGGTATTGTGGTATAGGGTAGTCTTAACGTATTGATGAGGGGAGGGTGGCTGTGGTTGAAGTGAAGACAACAAGTCTTAAGTAATAAGCTTAACACAAACAAACACCATTACTTACACATCCATACAAAACTAAGTAAAGTGATTATCCTCAGGCATATTTCTTTATTATCAACCCTCCCTTTTATTTTAAGATTGCACATTGGGGCAAACCTATACGATTCTTGGCATTAAATAAACCGCTTATTTTTAATATGAGTGTGTGGTACCGCTGTAAAGGGGACAATCTGTAGATCATATTTGCATTATAAAATTTCATGGTTACCTTGCAAAATTCAGAAATTTTGCAATATTATGTTCATTTAATGTATTTTTTTGTTTTTAAAATCTTTAATTACGTTAAAAACAAACTCAGTTGGAATAATAAAATACATCTACTTTCTGGTTTCTGTAAGAGTTTGCAAAAAAAAAAATACAAAAAAAAATATCAAAAAATACAATTCAGAAACAATAAAAACAAATTTTTTCAACAAATGTGAATGAGAAATATTTAATAATATCATATTTTTTTAGCACTAGCTGGCCCGGTCCGCGTTGCTGGCCCAAATGTAAGATAAGTATTATATTTCGTCTCGCTTTAAATATATAGCCCTGCAAAAAAAAGTAATGAATTTCTTGGCTTCGAAAAATTTGTGGGCGTGGTTTTAAAGACCCGATTAGGCAGATAATCTTCTTCAAATTGTATTTTGGGAACTAAAAAAAAAATACCATGTCTTCGACTTTGCGAACTGTTTAAATTTAAAACTTCTTTAGTATCATTACGAAAAACACAAAAATAAATTACGCATATTCTTCGTTCTTATCGTGAGCTATTGTCTTAAGTTCAAACAAACCTTTATAGTTTTCCCGGATTTTCCGCTTTTCCGTGACACTTTTCTCAGGACAATAAATATTTCCGTAAAGTCCTTACTTGGACTACACAGAAAAAATTTGAAACGAATTTTAATCAACAAAAATGCATATTCAATAAATTTTTTGATTGAAATTCCTCCAATTAAAAAAATTATTATACCAATCCTCAAATTGTAGGTGATTGATTTAAAATTTTTTCAATCAAACATGTTTTCGATTTTGATCAAAAATTTGATCAATTTTTTATTTAAAGTCAATCAAAATAATTATTGATTTAACAAATGAATTGTAAGCTTATGACAAAATTATAAAAAAATTCATCTTTTTTGCTTTCCTATATGTTGCCGACAATAAAAAAGTAAAGCCCGATTATTTTGTATCTTTTTGAATTAATCCATTTATTCAAATAAATTAAAGTGAAAAAAAAAATCTGGTATGTTGAAAATTTGTAACAAAATATAACAAAAATTTTAATCAAAACATTGATTGACTCATTTAAATTTTGTTGATCAATTGATTTAATTGAAAATTTTTAGCCAATAATTTTTTGTGTGTATAATGATCATAAAAGAAAAAAATTAGCAAATCAGGCCAATCGTTCGCCGATTTTAGATGTATTGAGAAAAGTGGGAGTGGACAATTTTTCCTTTCGTTAATACCTTAGTTGTACTATCACGAACGTCAACAAATACTAAATACGCCAAATCGGCCCTGCCGTTTTTTCTATTTTAGATATATCGAAATAAAAGTGGGCGTGAAAAATTTTTATTTCCGTTGGACTGTCACTATAAAAAATAATGTTTAGTCAAATCGATCAAAGGAGGCGTAAAAATATGAGTGATTATTTTTTTTCGAAAAAACCTAAAACGAAACGAACATTTTAAAAAAATATTATTCAAATCGGTCAGTTCTCAAGTGATGCGATAAGAACAAACTATGTACATTTGATTTTAATTTATTTTTATCTATCTTATATAAATAAAAATCAATTGTCGTTCGTTGGTAACAGCATCAGTTGAGAACGGATGGACCGATTTGGATGATTTTTTTTTTGAAATGTTCGTCATAGTCCAACTTAGGTTTTTACGTAAAGAAAATTTGACCACACCCACTTTTACGCCCACTTTTTTTGATTTATATAAAATCGGAAAATGGCTTCACCGATCAGGGTAATTTTTTATTTAAAGGTTCATAATAAAGTATTTTAAGTTTTTACTGAAAGAAAAATCGACCACACCTACTTTTACGCCCACTTTTTCAATTTATCTAAAATCTGAGAATGGCTGGACCGATTTGACTAAATTTTTTTTAAATGAATTATCATCATATTCCAACTTTGGTTTTTACGAAATCAGAAATTGAACACTCCCACTTTGGCTAATTTTTGTTGAAAATGTTCGTCATAATTCAACTAAGGTTTTTACGCATAGTAAAATTTCCCACCCTCACTTTTTTATGTATCGAAAAAACTATAACGGACAGACCGATTTGGTTATAGTGGTTATATAAAGATTTTTAAGGAAAGAACAATTGTCCACGCCTATTTTTACGCTCACTTTTCCCGATATATATATTTTCAATCATGGAATGGCTGGATCAATTTGTCTAATTTTGTTTTTAATGTTCGTCATAGTCCAACTAAGATTTCCGGAAATAAAACAATTTTCCATTTCTGCGCCCACTTTTAAACGGATGGACCGAGTTGGTTAAATTCAAATAAGGTTTTTATGCTATAGAAAAATAAAAGTTGGAATATGATGATAATTCATTTAAAAAAAATTTAGTCAAATCGGTCCAGCCATTCTCAGATTTTAGATAAATTGAAAAAGTGGGCGTAAAAGTAGGTGTGGTCGATTTTTCTTTCAGTAAAAACTTAAAATACTTTATTATGAACCTTTAAATAAAAAATTACCCTGATCGGTGAAGCCATTTTCCGATTTTATATAAATCAAAAAAAGTGGGCGTAAAAGTGGGTGTGGTCAAATTTTCTTTACGTAAAAACCTAAGTTGGACTATGACGAACATTTCAAAAAAAAAATCATCCAAATCGGTCCATCCGTTCTCAACTGATGCTGTTACCAACGAACGACAATTGATTTTTATTTATATAGATTCTATATTTCATTTTTCTATAGAGCAGTTTTTATATACATCGAAAACATCATTTCTTAAAGTAAAAACCTTATTTGAATTAAACAAACTCGGTCCCTCCATTCAAAAGTAGGCGTAGAAATGGAAAATTGTTATTTCCAAAAAACCTTAGTTGGAATATGACGCACATTAAAAACAAAAATAGACAAATTGATTCAGCCATTCCATGATATAAAATATATATATTGGGAAAAGTGAGCGTAAAAGTAGGCGTGGACAATTTTTCTTTCCTTAAGAATCTTTTGCGGACTATAACCGTTATAGTTTTTTCGATACATTAAAAAAGTGGGCGTGGAAAAATTTACTATCCGTTAAAACCCTAGTTGAATTATGATGAAAATTTTCAACAAAAATTAGCCAAAGTGGGTGAGGTCAAGTTCTTTTTTACGTAAAAACCAAAGTTGGAATATGATTAAAAATTCATTTAAAAAAATTTAGACAAATCGGTCCAGCTGTTTTCAGATTTAAGATAAATTGAAAAAGTGGGCGTAAAAGTGGGCGTGGTTGATTTTTCTTTCACTAAAAACTTATATTGGATTGCTACGAACATTTTAATACAAAAATACCCAAATCGGTGCAGCCGTTTTCCGATTTTAGATAAATTGAAAAAAGTGGGCGTAAAAGTGGGCGTGGTCAATTTTTCTTTACGTAAAAACCTAAGTTGGACTATTTCAAACATTTCAAAAAAAGAATTGTGCAAATCGGTCCAGCCGTTCTCAACTGATGCGGTTACCAACGAACGACAATTGATTTTTATTTATATAGATTTTGCAAAAAAAAAAACATGCAAAAAAATTTTGTGAATTTTTTTGATAACAAATCAAGTAAAAATAAATAAATGTAAAAAAACGAGTAAAAAGTGTGTATCAAACCATTTTTTTGATTGGAAATTGTGGTTTCATACACAATATAAAACCGCCAAATAGTATTTATTTTTTAAGAATATCGAAATAGTAACTTCATAATTGATAATCGAAAGAGTAAGTTCGAAATAAATACGATTAAAATTTTCAAGTTGGACATTTAGTGTGGAACCACTCATATATTCGAATAAAATTTGTGAGCTGGAAATTTATTCTATATAAAATCGCTTAATCCTTCTTTGTGGCTAATTTTTTTATATACCGAATTTTGTAAGATTCCTAATTAAATTCTATAAAACATTTAATATTTTTTTTTTCGATTTTAGAGGGGTTTTAAAACCGCGATAACATGACGTAGAGGCAAATTGAGGCAACCGTTTTACTTGGAATCTTGTTGTGTACATGTTGCTCTATATTCCACATATGAGTAGTATCAATTCAGTGCAATTCGCATTATACTTTTATTCCTTTGAAATTATAAATTTTATTAATTTTTATTTTCTTAATAGCCCATTTCAAAATCCCCAAAAAGTTTAACTTTTTTGCATGTGTTTATAGCTTTAATGGTCCAAAAATGTTCTTAACATAATTCTTAATCATGAAGCATTCAAAAAATTTCGGAGTGTGGACCTTTTATGCATCATTAAGTGCACCAAGCATTGCCTTCAAATTATAATTATTTTAATTTATTAATTTAATACATTTTTGCTTGACTTCGAACCCTTTCTATAGGAAGGCCCCAAGCTAAAAATAAAAAATAAGTATGAGGTTAGATGCAGAATTTTGTTGTCTTGCCATTGGTGCTACCCGTTTTTCAAAATTCGCGGTTTCAGTTTTTGACTTTTTGCCAAGGATCCCCATATAGCTGCCCCAATGTGGATTGTTTGAAAGGTAAAATTAAACCTTAAATGGGAAATAAAACAAAAACAATATTACGTATTTTTGACTTAAAAAAAAATTTGCCTCAACTTTGAAAAGTTAAAAAAAAAAATTGCCGAATTTACATACGATTACTCATTCCAATAAAAATTATTAAAAAAAAAATGCAGAGAAAAAAAGTTTTTGGTATTAAAAATTCCGCGAAAAAATTTTTGGAGTAACAAAAATTGGTAAAAGGAATTAATTTTAAGAATAAAAAATTCCGAGGAAAAATAATTTTTGGCAAAACAAATTCCGCGAAAAAATGTTTGGGATAAGAAAATACGTTTGTACTTGTTTAAATACCTTTCGGTATACAATCCTATTTTTCTTCAACTTTTGATTTATCTAAATGTCCCAATTGCGATTTAACTAAATATCGGGTGGAACTTTTATATGGGGACTAAGTTCAGAAATGGTCCAGCTAAGATCAGATTTGATTACTTTACCAAAGTACACCTACAAACAACATTTTAACAAAACATTTCCAATATTCATGAATTCTGAGAGATTTTTATGAATATCAGGAGGGTGGTTTGTATGGGGGCTACTAGAAGGACTGGTCCGATTTCTTTTTTATTTGGAATGATGATTTACGACTATGAAAAACGGCTACCTACCAAATTTCGAAAGAATACCTATAAAAATGCTATAATTCGAGTCATTTTATCAAAATTTAAAGTTGACGTTTGTATGGTTGTAGGTCTTTACATAGACTGATATTTTTCTTCACGAAAATCAAACAAATTTTAAAATCCTAAAAATACAAAATGCTTTAATTCGGCTGCTAGTTGATGAACAGAATCGATCACCGAATGGTATTTAAGCAAGCGCAAACATATTTTTATACAAAAAAAAAATTTACGCCAATTTTTTTTACAAAAATTTTTTTTCCCGGATTTTTTTTTTGCAAATACATTTTTTTTTACATTGTGGAGGGTATCAACACATTCGGCAAGGTAGAATTTACCTTGTTTTAACCTGTAGCGTTCTTCGATTAAAGTTTGCAAACAGGTGTTTGCAAGTTCAATTTCTGGACAAATATTGATTTTTGCTCCCAACCGAAAATGAGCGTGGACCAGGGGCGTATCCAGGATATTATTTCGGTGGGGGCCCAACATTTTTTTCATTTTTTTTTTAACAAAAAATTTACATAACAACACATCGCTCATTTACATGTATAGTGTCATAACTCAAAATGTTTCATTTTGCAGAAAACGCGTTTAAAGTTTACAATTGAAACTGGTTGTTCATTGAAAACGGCCGGTACATAGAAAATGTAATGATTCCGTATTTTCTTCTCAAATGATGAGTTTTAAAGATATAAATACGAATTTTTGACACAATATAAAGCATGATATAACGAAAAATGCTGCATTATTAACTCAAAAGTCACATTTTTAGTGTTATGATACTACACAAGTAAATGAGCGACATGTTTTAGAATTTTTCTCGACCTTTTCCTTTAAATCAATGTTACACAATCATAATTTTCATTTTTGTGTAAGTTTAAAACTGTTGAGAAAAAAAAAATTAAAATTTTTTATATTTTAAAATTTTTCGAGAGACTTAATTAAGCCTTTTTTCAAAGTGTGAATAGTATCAGATGCTGATACATTTTTACAAAGAAGTTTATCAGAATCAGATTTTTTTTCAAAGAAAATTCTAAGATTCTATGACAATTTCCAGTTAAGAAAGTTTTTGTTATAGAAAAAGTCAAAGACTCTAAATCATATTACCAATGGAAAACTTTTCTCGGAAAAAAGTCAATTTAGAAAATGATTCTATAAACATACTCATAAAATACTTCTCCGATTGTAAGACATTTTCCCAGAATCTGAGATATTTCTAGTCTAGCAAATTTTCTCATATTCTGAAACATTCTACACAAAAAGTTTTAGATTCTGAGAAAATCTTCGCTTTTTTTATAAGAAAAATTATTCAGATTCTGAGACCTTTTTAAAAAGAAAACAGTATAAAAAAAGTGTTAGATTCTAAAACCTTTTTCCTAAAGAAAAATTCTTGGAAAAAGTTTAAAATTCTTAGACATTTTTCATATAGAAAAAGTCTCAGATTCTTAGAGGTTTTTCCTATAGAAGAAGTTTCAGATTCTTCGACATTTTTCCTGTAGAAAATGTCTCAGATTCTCAGACATTTTTTCTACAGAAAATTTCTTAGGTTCTGAGCAACGGCGTATGCAGGACTGTTTTTTCAGGGCCCAACAACAACAAAAAAATTTTTTTTTGGTTTTTTTTTTCGTGAGATTTGTGTTTTCAAAAACATATAAAAAAAATATTTTTTTGTTGTTGTTGTTGGGCCCCCTCTGTATACGCCGATGGTTCTGAGACATTTTTCCTATCGAAAAAGATGCTTTAACACTTTTCCTATAGAAAAAGTCTCAAATTCTTAGACATTTTCCTATAGAACAAGTCTCAGATTCTGAGACATTTTGCCTATAGGAAATTGCCAGATTCTGAAACATTTTTCATATACAAAAAGCCTTAGATTCTGAGACATTTTTCCTAAAGAAAAAGTCTCAGATTCTGAAATATTTTTCCCATAGAAAAATACTCAGATTCTAAGACATTATTCTTATAGAAAAAGATATTTTTACAATAGAAAAGTCTCAGATTTTGAGCATTTTTCTATACAAAAAGTCTTAGCTTGTGTCTCTGAGACATTTTTCCTGTACACAAAATCTTAGATTTTGAGATAATTTTCCTTAAGAAAAATTTGTTGGTACTGAGACATTTTTCGTACAAGTAAAAGATTCTGAGATATTTTAATTGATTGTATGAAAAATTCAGAGAAATTATTCCTATAGAAAGTTCTCAGGTTCTAAAACATTTTTCATATAGAAAAGACTCAGATTCTAAGATTTTTTTTTTATAGAAAAAAATCTCAGATTTTAAGACATTTTTCAGATTCAGAAACATTATTCCTATAGAAAGTTCTCAGTTTCTGAAACATTTTTCATATAGAAAGTTCTCAGATTCTGAGAATTTTTTATAGAAAAAGTCTCAGATTCTGTGACATTTTTTCTATTGAAAAAGTCTTAGATTCTGGGAAAAAGGCCAATATTTTAAGACATTATTCCTAAAGAAAAAGACTTAGATTCTCAGACATTTTTCTTATAGAACGTTTTAGATTCTGAGACATTTTTTTTTAGAAAAGTGTAAGATTCGGAGACATTTTTCTTTTAAGAAATAGTCTCGTTCTGAGAGACAAAGTCGCATTTTAAGATTTGACTACATTTTACTTACAATTAGGTCCATTTTTTGTGTACATAAAACTTCAGGTTCTAAGACATTTTTTCATTAGAATCTAAAGTTGAAAAGTTTCAAATTCTAAGAAAAAGTTTTCAGATTTTGAGATTTTTTTAACAGAAAAATTTTCAGCTTCAAAACATTTTTCTTCAAAAAAATTTAGATTCTGAATGTTTTTCGATTTTTTTTAAGAAGTTTTTTAATATTGTAATTGCTATTTGATACCAAATCCTGAAGTTTGTGAAATCATTTTGGGGGGGGCCCCTCCTTTATACGCCACTGGCGGGGACCGCTAAAAAAAACAATTCTACACATACTTACGGGTGCTCTTATAAGTATACCACCCAGTCAGTTAGTCACGTTACTCTTTAATATATGAAGCACACCATGTCAAATAGAACACTTTGACACATATTTTTTTAGATTAACCCAATTTCCAGTAGATTCTGAGACATTTTTTGTACAGAAAAATCTCACATTCTGATAGATTTTTCCTATAAAAGAGCTTCAGATTCTGAGAAAATTTGTTCGTATAAGAAAATTATAAGATTTTTTTAGTTTTTACTCTGCTCTGAGACATTTTTTGAGTAGAAAAAAATTTAGATTATAAAAAATTTTTCGTAAAGAAAAGGTCTCAGAAGACATTTTTTGTTTAAAAAAAAATCACAGATTCTGAGACATTTTTGGTATAGAAAATGTCACAAATTCTGAGACATTGTTCGTATTTAAAAAAGTTTCGGATTCTGAGATATTTTCCGTATAGAAAAATCTCAAATTCTGAGACATTTTCCGTATCGAAAAAGTCTCAGACGCTATCTAATTTTCCGTATACAAAAAGTCTCAGATTCCGCGACATTTTTCGTATAGAAAAATTCTCAGATTCTGAGACATTTTTCGTATAGAAAAGTTTTAGATTCTGAGACATGTTTCGTTTAGAAAAAGTCTAAGATGTTGAGACAATTTTCTCAAATTTTGAGACATTTTTCGCATTGAAGAAGTCTCAGATTCTCTGACGTTTTTCAAAAAAAAAGTCACAAATACTGAGACATTTTTCGTACAACAATAATTTCAGATTATAAGAAACTTTTCGTAAAGAAATAGTCGCAGATTCTGAGACATTTTTCGTATAGAAAAAGTTTTAGATTCTGGGACATTTTTCGTATAGAAAAAGCTTCAGATTCTGAGACATTTTTCGTATAAAAAATTTTTCAGATTCTAAAGCATTTTTCGTATAGAAAAAAATTCAGATTCTGAGACTTTTTTCGTATAGAAAACGTTTTAGATTCTAAGTAATTTTTCTTATCGAAAAAGTTTCAGATTCTGAGAAATTTGTCGTATGGAAAAAATTCAGATTCTGAGACATTTTTCGTATAAAAAAAAAACGTTTTTCGTATAGAAAAAAAAAAACGTTTTTCGTATAGGAAAAGTCTGAAATTATAAGATAGAAAAGGTCTCATTAAAACCAATCTCTTCTATTCGGATATCATGATTTTAATTGGTAAAGAAAAATTACCTCGAGCTAAAATATTCCTGCTCAAAATATTTTTTTTAGTTTCAGTTTTTTAAAACAGGTAAACCCATGAATTGAATTTGTACCAACAGAATGTTGTTTTTGTCATGCGACCTTTATTATATTATTTAAATCCGCCAGATCAATAACAGATTGCGATGCCACAACTGTACTCAAAATTATTAACACGCGCAATAACAGCGCTTCCATACTGAAGCTCTTCAAATTTTCAATTCTTTCATCTCTTTCACCCCTTTCCGTAAGAAGCATCACGATTACATTTGTAATTGATAGCACCGTCCGACAAAAATAAAAAAGTCGTTAAACACGAACTGGATAAAAACCATTTGAAACTAGAGACTAAATGTAGTAAAATTGCATTTACAGTTTTTCCTTTCGTGATCAAGTTTCATTTTAAAAAGACTTCAAAATTTTAGAGGATTAAATTTTATAAAATATTTTTTTAATATTTAAAGAGGAGGATCTCCTCTAATTTTCCTATTTAATTATTTTTATATATCAGGAAAAAGGAGATAAGTTAAGTCCGTTAAAAAATTTATCCTTCAATATCATTCAAAATTTTCAACAAAATATTTTGATAAAGTTTTCAAATGACTTTATTCAAATCTTATATTCTGATATGGGGGAAAAAATTTAAATGAGAGATCCGGCTCTTTCATTTGCCATCGCCAGTGTCATCCTAGGACAAGTACAACTATTTCAAAAATATTTAACAAAGTGTATCCTCTAAAATTTTAAAGTCCTTTTAAAAGGCAACAGGATCACGAAATGAAAAGCTGTAAATGTAGTTTTACTCCATTTGATCTCTACTTTCAGACGTATATCGTCCGGTTCATGTTTAATATTGGCTTTCGGACGGTGTAGGCAGCATTGGCTGAGTGTTGCTTATTTATTAAAAAAAAAAAAAAAGATATGGAATTTTCAAAAATACGGAGATATTTTACTTATAAATTTTTTAAAAATGGTCCAAATAGAAATTTTTCAGAAAAAAAAAACCCGGAAACTGGGATGAAAACTTTGCATATAGATCTTCACATTGAATATCGGTTGTCACAATTGAATTCGGTTAATATTTAGTTAATTGTCAAAAACAAAAAAATATATTTGTCACTGCCAAAAATAGTAGCAGCAACCGAATTTTGAGTTTATAATAAAACAAAAAAAAATCAGCTAGAATTTTTTTAACTAAAATTTAGTAAAAACAAATAGTGACCGACAGAACAGTTCGACCAAAAAATGGTATTGACCAAAAATTAATATTTGCAAGCATTTTGAACAGCATTTTCAGATGGCCGTTTGTTTAGGCGATAGGAGACAATTCTGACTTTTAAATTTAATGGCGAGGACGAACACTCAAAATATTTTGTAGGCAAAAACAAATGAAAAACACACTTAAAACCAGTGAATAAACAATTGAAAACCATCCCAGTAATTATTCATTTGTTTTAACAAACATCAACATTTATTTTTTACTATTGACAAAATTTTCTCAAATAAATAACATTAAGCATTAAAAAATTACGTTTTTTTCACTCTTTTTTACCAACAAATTCGAAAAAAATAACCAATAACCATTAAAAATTAATGATAGTTCTGTTATTTTTACCAACAAATTTCAAAGAAATAATCTACGAAAACAATAAAAATTAATGATTTCTTAGGTAATTTTTTTACAATTTTTTATTGAAATATTTTTTTTTAACTTTTAATAAAATTTTTGGAGAATCGATCCCGCAATCAACTACATTCTGGCCAGATACTCTACCCATCGTGCCAAAGTCACTTGATACAAACATGTTTTTATATTTCTATAAATAGTTTTTGGATTTTTTTTTTCTAAAAATAAATAGGTAAAAACTAATGATATTTCATTTAAAAATACAAACAATTTAAACAAAAATTACTTACACAAATCATTAAAATCAAAAGAATAATCAGTAGTTTTTACTTACAGAACAAAAATAAATGACTTTAAAAATTAAATGTTAATGAAAGTCTTTATTTTTTAGTGTGTTATTTTTGAAACAAAGGACTGAAGTAGTCATTAATTAAAACTGAACATCAAACAAATGTTTTTATACCCTCCACTTAGTGATAGAGGGTATATATAAGTTTGTCATTCCGTTTGTAACTCATCGAAATATCGGTCTGGGACCCCATAAAGTATATATATTCATGATGCCCGATCGATTTTAAGACATTCTAGCGATGTCCGTCTGTCCGTCTGTCCGTCTGTCCGTCTGTCCGTCTGTCCGTCTGTCCGTCTGTCTGTGGAAAATGCTCTCGTGGACAAAATATTGCACAGAGATGACTGAAACTTAAGATATATATTGGAAGTTCTCCCGAGAAGTTTGGTATTGCATTTGAGCAATATCGGTTCAGCGGTTCAAAAGTTATGAACGAAAATGTAAGCACACCTCAAAAATTTCAGTACATTCAACATAACCTAAAACTACAAAATGCTTTAATTCGGCTTCTGGTTGACATATGTGAACATAATTGAACAACAAATGGTATTTAAACAAGTACAAACATATTTTTTGACAAAAAAAGAAAAAAATCGCGGATTTTTTTTAACAAAATTTTTTTTCGCGGAAATTTTTTTTTTTTTCAAAAGTAATTTCCTTTTAAATAAAGTTGTTTGCAATAATCTTTTTGAAATTGTGGAGGGTATTACTACATTCGGCAAGGCCGAATTTAACTTTTTTACTTGTTTCTTTTAAAAACGACTAAACGGAAAACATTTTAAATAAACTACAAACAGTTACACTCAAAAAATTATGTCATTAACTGTTTGTAGGTTATTTAAAAAGTTTTCCGTTTAGTCGTTTTTAAAAGAAAAAACATTTGTTTGATGTCCAGTTTTTTTTAATAACTACTACAGTCCTTTGTTTCAAAAATAACCCACTAAAAAATATATTTTTGTTCTGTAAGTAAAAACTACTGATTATTCTTTTGATTTTTAATGATTTGTGTCAGTAATTTTTTTTTTAAATTGTTGGTATTTTTTAATGAAATATCATTAGTTTTTACCTACACAAGTCAGTTATTTTTTTATAGATAAAAAAATCAAAAAATTATTTATAGAAATATAAAAACATGTTTGTATCAAGTGACTTTGGCACGATGGGTAGAGTGTCTGGCCAGAATGTAGTTGATTGCGGGATCGATTCCCCAAAAATTTTATTAAAAATTTAAAAAAAAATATTTCATAAAAAATTGTAAAAAATTACCTACGAAATCATTAATTTTTATTGTTTTCGTAGGTTATTTTTTTTGAAATTTGTTGGTAAAAATAACAGAACTATCATTAATTTTTAATGTTTTCGTAAGTTATTTTTTTCGAATTTGTTGGTAAAAAAGAGTGAAAAAAACGTAATTTTTTAATGTTTAATGTTATTTATTTTAGAAAATTTTGTCAACAGTAAAAAATAAATGTTGATGTTTCTTAAAACAAATGACTAATTACTGGGATGGTTTTCAATTGTTTATTCACTAGTTTTAAGTGTGTTTTTTATTTGTTTTTGCCTACAAAATATTTTGTGTGTAATGACATAATTTTTTGAGTGAAGTTAAGCACCAATTTAGATGTTCGGTAACCGAACGTTCGGCCAAATTAAAAAAGTTCGGTTACCGAACTTCGAAATTGTGGCTTAACTTCGTACTTTTTCTTAAATTTTACAATCAGAATCGTCTTCCATCGCCTCAACAATTCTACCCCATATAAAAAAAGTTGTTAAAAGTACTCCCAAATACCAAATTTTTTATTAAATGATGTTTTTTTGGCAAAACTGTTCGGTCGGACACTAAAAACAAAGCAGATAAGGTACAATTAGTTTATGCAATATTACGATTGCAAATTCTCATCATAGGGTTAATGATGGTAAATTTATAAAGCATAGAGGGATATTTGTATTTTTGTTACTCTGTTGCTTCTTTCTGCTGTTATTATTATTATTCAGTTGTCTATTAGTAAACATAATAAATAAATACAATTTACGGTAATTTATGTGTTCATTTCTCTACTGCAGTTACCTTCAAATTTAATTTCATTTACTAGATACAAAAGGAAAGCAAACCATCCAACCATCCAAAAGAGCCAGCAAGCGAATAAAAACATTGAAAAAAATAATGTTCATTAGTTTTACAATGTTCTTTGTTCCTTAGAAAAAAACGAAATATAAAAAAATGCTGCTGCTTAAGGATTACAAGCAGCTCATGAAGAGATAACAAGTATATTTGAAAACAAAAAAAAGTTAGAATTTTCATGCTTTACACCAATTCTATTATAGTGGTTGGTAGTAATGGTTTGAAAAGAAATTGAAAATAATGAAAATAAAAAAATGGAAAAGGAAAAGGAAGTTACTAACGGTCAACGAGGGTAGCGTAGTAACCTACAGTAAAGGTTTAGTTAAAGAATTTTCATCTGACACTTTTGCCACAGAAAAGTTTTGTCAGAATCTGAGACTTTTCCTGAAGGAAAAATGTATCAGAATCTGTGATTCTTTTTATTAAGGACAATTTGTCTAAGAACCTGATACGTTTTCTATAGAAAAAATATCACAGAATCTGAGACTTTTTCTATAGAAAAAATGTTTCAGAATCTGAGACTTTTTCTATCGAAAAAATGTCTCTGAATCTGCGACAATTTCTCAGAATCTAATTTCTTTCAGAATCTGAGACATTTTCTATAAGAAAAATGCCTCAGAATCTGAAACTTTATATATAGAAAAAATGTTTCAGAAATTGGGACTTTTTCTATAGAAAAAATGTCTCAGAATCTGAGACTTTTTCTTTAGAAAAAATATATCAGAATCTGAGACTATTTCTATAGAAAAAATGTCTCAGAATCTGAGACTTTTTCTATAGAAAAAATTTCTCACAATCTGAGAATTTTTCTATAGCAAAAATGTCTCAGAATCTGAAACTTTTTCTATAGAAAAAATGGGTCAGAATCTGAGACTTTTTCTTTAGAAAAAATGTCTCAAGTCTGAGAATCTGAGACTTTTTCTAAAGGAAAAATTAATCTGAAATTTTGCTATAGAAAAAATGTCTCAGAATCTGAAACTTTTTCTATTGTCCTGAGACTTTTTCTATAGAAAAAATGTATCAGAATATGAAACTTTTTCTATAGAAAAAATTTCTCAGAATCTGAGACTTTTTTTATAGAAAAAAAATATCTCAGAATCTGAGACTTTTTCTGTAGAAAAATTTCTCAGAATTTGATACTTTTTCTATAGAAAAAATGTCTTAGAATCTAAAACTTTTTCTATAGAAAAAATGTCTCGATTCTGAGAATTTTTCTAAAGAAAAAATGAAACTGAAATTTTTCTATAAAAAAAATGTCTCAGAATCTGATACTTTTTCTATAGAAAAAATGTCTCAGGGACTTTTTCTATAGAAAAAATTACTCAGAGACTTTTTCTATAGAAAAAATGTCTCAGAAAATTTTGTATAGAAAAATTGTCTCAGAAAATTTTTCTATAGAAAAATTGTCTCAGAGACTTTTTCTATAGAAAAAATGTCTGAGAGACTTTTTCTATAGAAAAAATGTCTTAGACTTTTAGCTTTTTCTATAGAAAAAAAGGTCTCATAATCTTAGACTTTTTCTATAGAAAAATTGTCTCAGGATCTGATACTTTTTCTTTAGAAAATTTGTCTCAGGATCTGATACTTTTTCTATAGAAAATTTGTCTCAGGATCTGATACTTTTTCTATAGAAAATTTGTCTCAGAATCTTATACTTTTTCTATGGAAAAAATGTCTTAGAATCTGAGACTTTTTCTATAGAAAAAATGTCTCAGAATCTGAGACTTTTTCAGAATCTGAGACTTCTGAGACTTTTTCTATAGAAAAAATGTCTCAGAATCTGAGACTTTTTCTATAGAAAAAATGTCTCAGAATCTGAGACGTTTTCTATAGAAAAAATGTCTCAGAATCTGAGACTTTTTCTATAGAAAAAATGTCTCAGAATCTGAGACTTTTTCTATAGAAAAAATGTCTCAGAATCTGAGACTTTTTCTATAGAAAAAATGTCTCAGAATCTGAGAATTTTTCTATAGAAAAAATGTCTCAGAATCTGAGACTTTTTCTATAGAAAAAATGTCTCAGAATCTGAGACTTTTTCTATAGAAAAAATGTCTCAGAATCTGAGACTTTTTCTATAGAAAAAATGTCTCAGAATCTGAGACTTTTTCTATAGAAAAAATGTCTCAGAATCTGAAACTTTTTCTATAGAAAAAATGTCTCAGAATCTGAGACTTTTTCTACAGAAAAAATGTCTCAGAATCTGAGACTTTTTCTATAGAAAAAATGTCTCAGAATCTGAGACTTTTTCTATAGAAAAAATGTCTCAGAATCTGAGACTTTTTCTATAGAAAAAATGTCTCAGAATCTGAGACTTTTTCTATAGAAAAAATGTCTCAGAATCTGAGACTTTTTCTATAGAAAAAATGTCTCAGAATCTGAGACTTTTTCTATAGAAAAAATGTCTCAGAATCTGAGACTTTTTCTATAGAAAAAATGTCTCAGAATCTGAGACTTTTTCTATAAAAAAAAATGTCTCAGAATCTGAGACTTTTTCTATAGAAAAAATGTCTCAGAATCTGAGACTTTTTCTTTAGAAAAAATGTCTCAGAATCTGAGACTTTTTCTATAGAAAAAATGTCTCAGAATCTGAGACTTTTTCTATAGAAAAAATGTCTCAGAATCTGAGACTTTTTCTATAGAAAAAATGTCTCAGAATCTGAGACTTTTTCTATAGAAAAAATGTCTCAGAATCTGAGACTTTTTCTATAGAAAAAATGTCTCAGAATCTGAGACTTTTTCTATAGAAAAAATGTCTCAGAATCTGAGACTTTTTCCATAGAAAAAATGTCTCAGAATCTGAGACTTTTTCTATAGAAAAAATGTCTTAGAATCTGAGACTTTTTCTATAGAAAAAATGTCTCAGAATCTGAGACTTTTTCTATAGAAAAAATGTCTCAGAATCTGAAACTTTTTCTATAGAAAAATGTCTCAGAATATGAGACTTTTTCTATAGAAAAAATGTCTCAGAATCTGAGACTTTTTCTATAGAAAAAATGTCTCAGAATCTGAGACGTTTTCTATAGAAAAAATGTCTCAGAATCTGAGACTTTTTCTATAGAAAAAATGTCTCAGAATCTGAGACTTTTTCTATAGAAAAAATGTCTCAGAATCTGAGACTTTTTCTATAGAAAAAATGTCTCAGAATCTGAGACTTTTTCTATAGAAAAAATGTCTCAGAATCTGAGACTTTTTCTATAGAAAAAATGTCTCAGAATCTGAGACTTTTTCTATAGAAAAAATGTCTCAGAATCTGAGACTTTTTCTATAGAAAAAATGTCTCAGAATCTGAGACTTTTTCTATAGAAAAAATGTCTCAGAATCTGAGACTTTTTCTATAGAAAAAAATGTCTCAGAATCTGAGACTTTTTCTATAGAAAAAATGTCTCAGAATCTGAGACTTTTTCTATAGAAAAAATGTTTCCGAATCTGAGACTTTTTCTATAGAAAAAATGTCTCAGAATCTGAGACTTTTTCTTTAGAAAAAATGTCTTGGAATCCGAGAATCTGAGACTTTTTCTATAGGAAAATTGTTCCAGAATCTGAGACTTTTTCTATAGAAAAAATGTCTCAGTATCTGTGTCTCTCAGAATTGGAGACTTTTTCTATAGAAAAAGTGTCTCAGAATCTGAGAATTTTTCTATAGAAAATATGTCCCAAAATCTGAGACTTTTTCTATAGAAAAAATATCTCAGGATCTGAGACTTTTTCTATAGACAAAATGTCTCAGAATCTGAGACTTTTTCTATAGACAAAATGTCTCAGAATCTGAGACTTTTTCTATAGAAAAAATCTCTCAGAATCTGAGACTTTTTCTATAGAAAAAATGTCTCAGAATCTGAGACTTTTTCTATAGAAAAAATCTCTCAGAATCTGAGACTTTTTCTATAGAAAAAATGTTTCAGAATCTGTTACTTTTTCTATAGAAAAAATGTCTCAGAATCTGAGGCTTTTTCTATAGAAAAAATGTCTCAGAATCTGAGACTTTTTCTATAGAAAAAATGTCTCAGAATCTGAGACTTTTTCTATAGAAAAAATGTCTCAGAATCTGAGACTTTTTCTATAGAAAAAATGTCTCAGAATCTGAGACTTTTTCTATAGAAAAAATGTCTCAGAATCTGAGACTTTTTCTATAGAAAAAATGTCTCAGAATCTGAGACTTTTTCTATAGAAAAAATGTCTCAGAATCTGAGACTTTTTCTATAGAAAAAATGTCTCAGAATCTAAGACTTTTTCTATAGAAAAAATGTCTCAGAATCTGAGACTTTTTCTATAGAAAAAATGTCTCAGAATCTGAGACTTTTTCTATAGAAAAAATGTCTCAGAATCTGAGACAAAATTCGTAGACATTTTTTTAGTTCTCGCGTAGGGTATAATCGAAAAATTAAACCAATATAAAAGAATACATTTTTTTTCTATAATATTCCACTAAAAATAGTGTTAAGAATAGCCTTGCAATAATTTTATTATCCTTGGTAACAGCGTTCTTATTTCAGTGTTTAATAATAGAAAAAATTATAAAATTTGAGTATTTTTCATTCCCATACTCTACAAGTCCCAACCCCCAACATCACTCGTTAAAAATTCAAAATTATAATATGTATTTATATTTTGCAACAGACACTGCCGATACGATACATATTTATTCTGAAGCTAAATTCAAGGCCAAAATGTTTATAAATGCTCCAGCGTATTGTTTGCTCTAGCTTAAGACCTTAGGACGTGCATTACGTTTTAAATGAAGTTAAATATAAGAAGAAACAACAAAAAAAAACTTTAAACGAGTCAACAGCAAAATGCAAAAATGTTATACAAATACAAAGAACTTTTACATTTAAAAAAAATAATAGAATACCCAGCTAAAAAGTATACTTTCTATTTTTTTTTTTTTTTTGGAGGACAAAGACAATGATTCAAGCTGCTGCTGCTACTCCAGCTGCGTACATCATTGACTACTTCCACCCGTATTCCATACTCTTGTTACAACCATCGTTAATATTATGTTCACAACATAATAATAAAACTATAAATTAAATTAACTCATAAAAATTCAGTTGGTGTCTATAATAAAAAAAAAAGAAAAACAACTGAAAATAAAGTAAAGCCAAAAAGGTACACTCGGGAGAAAAAAATGGTAATCAGAACATCAAATATTCTATACGAAAATTGTCTCAGAATCTAAGACTTTTTTCCAAACGAAAAATGTCTCAGAATCTGAGACATTATTAAAATATTTGTGAATTTTATACTTGGTGAAAAAGTTTTGTTACAAAAAAAAAAAACTAACAAGGGAAGTATCTCAACCCTTATGAACCGATTTGCCTGAAACTTAAAATATATATTAAAGAGACGATTTTAAGGTTGGGGTGTCTCGGCTTATCGGCCATATCAGTGTTTCAAAATTTCGTTGTCCCCTTATGAAACAATGTGGACCTCCGGGAAAATTTCGATAACTCCCGAACTAACAGGAAAATTCCCTAGGGAAAAAATACGTGTCGACTTAAATTTAATAAAGATTATTTCGTATTCATATGGACATCTTAGGGCAATGTCTTCATATAATTACCCCCTAAAATTTACACATTTTCATGAAAAAAGTATTTAACGAAGCCAAACTTTTGCAAGGTTATGCCACCATTGGATAGGCATTAAAAAATCCTTTCTTCTCATATGTAAACATCATACAGTTTCTGAAGAAGAAATGGCTGAAAAATACAAAAAACGATTTTTTCCTCATTTTTTGACCCATGTTTTGAACCCCTTAATCCCCGATATGGCCGATAAGCCGAGACACCCCAACCTTAGAATTGTCTCTTTTATTTATATTTTACGTTTCATGCAAATCGGTTCATAAGGGTTGAGATACTTCCCTTGTAAGTAAAAAATTAAACGAAAAATTTTTTTAAGTTTTTGATGCAGAAAAAAAAAAAATTAAATAAAACAAAAAATTTTATGAAAAAATTTTAATGAAAAAAAATTCTTAAAAAAAATTTTTTTGATGAAAAAACAAATCGACAAAAAAAAATTTTATGAAAAAAAAAAAATGATGAAAAAAAAATTTAAGAAAAAAAAATAAATTTGATTTACTTGTGTTTTGTACATTTGTTAAAAAAATTTTCCATGTTTCGTACATATGTTAAACAAATGTTGCATTTGTTTAAAAAATGTACAAAACTACATACAAAAAGTAGTTTCGGTAAAAAAAAAAAATGGTAAAAAACAAGTAAAAAAGTTAAATTCGGCCCTGCCGAATGTATTGCTACCCTCCACAATTTCAAAAAGATTATTACAAAAAACTTTATGCAAAACGAAATTATTAAAAAAAAAAAAAATTTTGCGAAAAAAATTTCCTCGAAAAAAAATTCGGGATTTTTTTCATGTTTAAACTTGTTTAGAAACCATTCGGTGTTAAATTATGTTCACATATTTATGTCAACCAGCAGCCCAATTAAACCATTTTGTATTTCTAGGTTATGTTGAATATACTAACATTTTTGAGGTGTCCTTACATTTTCATAATGATGTTCATAACTTTTGAACCACTGAACCGATATCCCTCAAATGCAATTCCAAACAGCTCGGGTTAACTTCCAATAAATGTTTTATATTTCCGTCGACTAATTGTAAGTGTAATATTTTGACCGTGATCACCATATCCACAGACAGACAGACGGACATCGCACATTGGGGCAAACTTATACGATTCTTGGCATTAAATAAACCGCTTATTTTTAATAAGAGTGTGTGGTACCGTTGTAAAGGGGAAGATCTGTAGATCATATTTGCATTATAAAATTTCATGGTTACCTTGCAAAATTCTGAAAATTTTGCAATATTATGTTCATTCAATGTATTTTTTTTCTAAAATCTTTAATTACGTTAAAAAAAACAAACCCAGTTGAAATAATAAAATACATCTACGTTTTGGTTTCTGTAAGAGTTTGCAAAAAAAAGAAATGCAAAAAAATATCAAAAAATACAATTCAAAAACAATAAAAGCTAATGTTTTCACAAATGTGAATGAGAAATATTTAATAATATCATATTTTTTAGCATTTTGCAAAAAAACGTGGAAAAAAATAATTAAATTTAAAAAAAACGAGTTAAAAGTGTGTATAAAACCATTTTTTCTATTTTGCGAAAACAATGCAAATTTATATTTAACAAAAAATAAAATTAATAAACAGAAAACAGAAATCTATAAAAAATTCAATAAATTAAAAATGGATACGATTAAAATACGTGAGTTGAAAATTTAGTGTGAAACAACTCATATATAAATCCCTCTTACTTATTATTTTTTAACATTATCAAAACAGTAACTTCGAAATTGATATGATTAAAATTTTTTGATTGTAAATTGAGAGTGAAACCCCGCATATAAAACCGCCAAATAGTATTTATTTTTTAAGAATATCGAAATAGTAACTTCAGAATTGATAATCGAAAGAGTAAGGTCGAAGTAAATACGAATAAAATTTTCAAGTTGGACATTTAGTGTGGAACCACTCATATATTCGAATAAAATTTGTGAGTTGGAAATTTAGTGTGGAACCCCTTATATAAAATTGCTAAATCCTCCTTTGTTGCTTATTTTTTTATATACCGAAATTTGTAAGAATCCTAATTAAATTCTATAAAACACTTAATACATAATTATAATTAGAGCCTGAGCTCGACTGTCTTTACAGAAACAATAATTTAAAAATAACGACTATAAGTCGCCCTAAGTGGCAATATCAGTATCTTTGGAAAATCGGCAACACCTAACATTTGTGTCTAAAATATAGACCATGTCTGGCAACGTTTGCAAAAATAAGTACCTAGATCAGAATTGATGAAGGAGAGGAAGAAGAATAATGATTACTAAAAATAAAAATTGATTTACATAAAATAGCAATAACAACACTTCTGTAAGAAAAAACTACAGCAACAATACCACTCGAATTGAAAAAATCAGATTTAGTTGATACTTGCTTAACAGCCTTCGTGGCGTATCGGTCTAGAGTGATTGTACGTTACAAGCAGTTAATAGCAAAGTATTACAGATGATGATGGGTTCAATCCTCAGCGGCTGCGATCTGTAAATAATTTTCACATATAGAGTTCTATTGACTATTAACTAAATAAATTTGACATTAAAAGTTTTTCTGAAGATTATTATAACTGGATAATATGAAACTAGTAAGAAACAAACCAGGATGTCTTAAATTTTTAGAAAAATTAAATTTTTCTTTCACACTTTTCTCAATTCAAAAACCATATATAACAAATCGAAAAATTATAATACATAATTATAATTAGAGCCTGAGCTCGACTGTCTTTACAGAAACAATAACTTAATATTTTCTTTTTCGATTTTAGAGGGTTTTTAAAACCGCGATAACATAGCCTAGAGGCAAATTGATGCAACCGTTTTACTTGTACTCTTGTTGTATACATGTCGCTCTATATTCCACATATGAGTAGTATCAAATCAGTGCAATTCGCAGTATACTTTTATTCCTTTGAAATTATAAATTTTATAAATTTTTATTTTCTTAATAGCCTATTTGAAAATCCCCTAAAAGTATAGCTTTTTTGCATCTGTTTATAGCTTTAACGGTCCAAAAATGTGCTTAACATAATTCTTAATCATGAGGCATTCAGAAAATTTCGGAGTGTGGACGTTTTATGTATCTTTAAGTGCACCAAACATATAGCTACGCCATAGCTGCCCCAATGTGCATCGCTAGAATGTCTTTAAATCGATCACTGATCACTTACATATGTACTTTATGGGGTCCCACACCGATATTTCAAAGAGTTACAAACGGAATGACAAACTTATATATGCCCTCTATCACTAACAAGGGAAGTCTCCTTAGTGTCACCCGCGGATCTTTATGGAATTTGTTTTGTTTTGTAGAGCAGAAAAAATAGAGGGACACGTATTTTTTTAGCGGCCCAAATTCATATTTAGGGGGTAAAAAGGAGGGGGAAGACAATGCCATTTTTAATTTTTTTTTCGTTAATCTCCAATATTATGCAAAGAAACCTAGTCAATGACTAGTAGTCATGTTACATACCAAATTAAAGGTCTTTTCGTCATATTGAGTAAAATACCAAAATTTAAGGACATTTTTTTTAATGAGTTGAAAAACTTTAACTTCTTTGGCCCGTTGTTAGCACCACGAGATAGGTATTGTTAATACCTTTAATCTGATACCACACATGCCTATATTAATTTGGTTTAAATAGGCGTAAATCGTAAAAAACTGGAAAAGGTCAATTTCCCCCATACAAATCGACCCCCTCTAAAAATGAGTTTGGGCCGCTAAAAACATACGTGTCGAATTAATTTTCGTTCTTAACAACATATCCAAATTTCATTAGTGTGGAAGTGGAGTGTGGAAGCTTTCCTTATAAGTGTGGAAACTTCCCTTGTAAGTGAAGGGTATAAAACAAAAAATTTGTTTAAGGAAAAGTTTTGATGGAAAAAAAAAATTTTTTTTTGATGCAAAAAAGTTGTTGATGCATAAAAAAAAATTTGATTCAAACAAAAAAATTTATAAAAAAAAATATTGATAAAAAAAAAATTTATGAAAAAAAAATTTTGATAAAAAAAATTCATAAAAATCGACAAAAAAAATTGTATGAAAAAAAAAATTATGAAAAAAATAAAATTTGATTACAAAAAAAAAAATTATGAAAAAAACAAATAATGAAAAAAAAAATTTTTTGTTGAAAAATAATTATGTTACATTTTATTCACCATCTGGTGAAAAACGCTTTTATTCACCATTTTCATTTTCAAAAAAATTAAAATGAATTTGTTTAGTTAGAAAAATTAAAAAACCTATGGTCAGAGAATTAATTTTTTTCTGTGATCTTTGGTGGAATTCGTTATATACGAAAAATGTCTCAGAATCTGAGTAAAGACTTTTTCCGTACGAAAAATGTCTCAGAATATGAGACTTTTTTTTACGAAAAGTGTCTTAACATTTTTTTTCTGTACAAAAAAATGTCTCAGAAACTCATACTTTTTCTATACGAAAAATGTCCTAGAACATGAGAATTTTTCTATACGAAAGATGTCTCAGAATCTCAGAATTTTTCAATATGAAAATGTCTCTGAATCTGAAAAATGTTAAATGTGCTTAAAAAGCAGACGCTTTTTTCATTCCCCAAAATAGGCCACAAGGCGTTTATTGGCTAGTAAAGTTTGTTCTTTTAACATGATTACCTGCTTTATTTTAAGACCAAACAATGCCAATTTAGTCGAGTCCGGGATGACATTTGAATGGAAAATGGAAAATAGTGGGCTCTTTTTGCAAAAGTGATCTCTCGATAATACCCACGACATCATGATGATGATAGTACCCACGAGCTCATAATGTAAAAGGCTCTACAACCAATGGACTATATTGTCAAACTACTGCTCTTTCTCAGCTGCGATTCTGCCATCAGATTACAGGTGATTAATATTGGCTTATTTATCACTTCCGCAGCAATATCAGATGCTTGGGTTACAAAGCGTTTCAAAACCTGAAACGAATTCCCGGAAGATCTGTGTTGAGAAGGAGATCCAGAGACATCCCACTGGAGGTAATCCATACCGCAGTATGTTCCCTCAAGAATCTGAGGCTTTTTTTTCTGGAAAAATGTCTCAGAATTTGAGACATCGCCTTTACGAAAAATTTCTCAGAGTCCGAGATATTTTATATGCAGAAAAAGTGTATCATAATTAAAGTTTTTCGGTAGAAAAAATTACTCAAAATAAGAGACTTTTTTATTAAAAAAAATTCCATGAATCTGAGACTATTTTTAAAAGAAAAATTCTGTTTTAGAATACAAGATTTCTTGCCATAGGAAAGTGACTCAAAGTTTTTGATTTTTTATCAACCTTTGTTTTTGAGTGTTTGAAAAAAAAAAAATTAAACTAGCATAAGACAACCCCACCAATGTTCATTGAAAACCATTATCATCATCATACCATCTATTGTATGCTAAAAGTAGCAGATTTTATTTATTCTCTTATTTTTCGTTTTTAAAAAAGTTGTGCAAACATTTTTGTTTCAATGAATTCTTATGAGTAATAAGAAATGTGTAGCAAACAATCGTCAAACTGCCCTTAGGAGACATTTATTTTAGTTTACTATTTCTTATTTATATAGATGCTACATTATTAAAGAACGTTGTTTTAGATTTGTGACGGCATTTGTAACGTCTGCAAAGAGTTTTATTAATTTTTAAAATACCCAAGAATTGGTAAAGGCTAAAAACGGAATTCGGCAGCATAATATTTGCTGGAATTTTTGATGATAAATGGCGAAAATCTTTAATGAAAATTTTCGAAACAAATAGCTTCACTTAACAGCCAGCATCTCTTCCATGTCCCCTTAGAGGCTGGGGTTTGATCTTAAGGTTTTGAAAGATTTGAAATTACAAAATTATCTTCTTTGGAAAATGAATTGGGTAAATCAATTCCTGGAATGCATAAAATTGGTCCTGAAATTAACTTAAAACCGAAAAGCTGGTTTCTTAGAGTAAAATCTCAACTCTGGTCTCATCAACATCTTTGTAACTTCCGTATACTCTGAGATGTAAGTTCAGTTGGTGAGAGAGTCAGAGGCTAAGTCTTTTCTGATTGGTATATGAGCTACCAATTTTGCATTCATTAATTTAATAAAAATTTTAAGAAACCCTTCTTCATCAAACTTCAGAAATCTCAAAAAAAAAAATTAAACACCATCGAAGTGTATATCAAATTCGATTTGGTTATAAATCTAATTTAGTCGTTCAATTCAGTTTTTCTTCGTTCTCCATTACTTTCTATCTGAGTTTTATTTTTTTATTTTCATTTTTCTTCCATTGTGTTAAACATTTGAAATTTTAATAGGTGCAGATTTCTTTTCATTTTGCTTTTTTTTTCCCCAAAAAAAAGAGAAAATATAACGAACAAAGCAAACTGTCCACTGAATGATTGAAATTCTGCACCATAACTCTGTCTAAACTAAGAGACTGGCCCAAGAAATCATTGCAAGTTTTTTTTAGTACATATTTTGAAAAGTATAAAAGCAAGAGATAGAAAATATTTTTTATTTTTTTGTAAATAAGGAGTATGGGTCAGAGACATCGTAAAATTGTAATTTATTCTATTTAATTTTTAAGACTGACATATGTTTCATGTCATCGAACAATATAAAGTCGTAAATTATCATGGAATAATTTAAAAAAATAAAAAAAATGTTAAGGAATATAAAAGAGAAAAAGAAAATGAACCAAAAATGTTGAAATGTTTTAAATTTTTTATTAACCTTTGCAAATTGTTTTGATTACTATTTAATTGACGTTAACAAGAGATAATAAAATAAGTACTAAAAAATGAAACATTAATTTGTAATTGGAAGAACATTTTTGGAATTTTTAAGAATTTTGCTATTGCTGTAAATTCTGGTATATTAAATCGATTACGGAAGTTACACTGTGCAATGTGAACTTGTACCTTTTGTGACGAAAAACAAGTAAAAAGTCAAATTTGGCCTTGCCAAATGTTAAAGAGTTATTTTAAAAAAAAAATTTTAAAAAATTAATTTTGAGAAAAAAAAATTTCTGAAAAAAAAAAAATTTGCAGAAAAAAGTTTTTTTTTGCAAAAAAAACGCAAAAAGTTTTTGGTGTAAAAAATGTTGTACTTGTTAAAATACTTTTCGGTATCCAATTCTGTTCACATATCTGCACCAGCAGACGAATTAAAGCATTTTGTATTTTTAGGTTATGTGGAATGTACCAACATTTTCGAGGTGTCCTTACATTTTCATTACTTTTAATTCGCTTAACCTATATTACTCAAATGTTATACTAAGTTTCTTGAAGCAACTACAAGTAAATATCGCCATTTCAATAGGCAAACTGACGGACATCCGTAGAATGCCATAATATCGAGAATTAATTTTGTAAATTTTTTAAATGAGTGTATAATAGTGTGAAACAATTTTTTGCACAAAAGAAAACAGAAACAAATATTTTTTTTGCAGACCAAAAAACAAAATTGTTAATCCTTAAAAAACTTTTCCAGTAATGTTCGAATATTGACTAATATTTTTAGCTAAAAAAATTAAAAAAAATGTTGTTTTTCACTTTATTCGGAACTTTCCGGTTTTCAAGTCAAAAAAGGAACCGATAGACATTGCCCCACAGGTCCAATATTTTTTATGTTAATATTGACCCTTAAAGTCAACTTTTCCGACCACGACATTTTTGAAATTCGAAAAAAAGAAATTTTCTCAACCATAGTGTAAAACTTGCTCCATTTTTGCTTCACCCTTTTTTTCGAATTTCAAAATAGTGGGGGACGGAAAAGTTGTCTTTTATGGTCAGAAGAGTGTCTCTTATTTTGGAAATGTTGGAAATGTTGAGACGGTATCCGCTCATTTTTTTCCCTTTGACTTAAAAATAACTGAGGAAAAATTTTACGCCCCTACGACCACGCCTTCCCTACGCGACGGGCCTTAAAGAGCGGGGCCCAAAAAATAATTTTTCCATACAAACCAAAAAAAATTTTTTTTTTGATTTTTAATTTTTTTGTTATTAATTATTATATTACTTTGTTGGCTTATTTACTTAAATTGATTTTGGTGGGATAAGGTTTTCAGCTCTAAAAAATTTTTCGAAAAAAAAAATTAGAGCCGCAGGTTGCTATGTTGCTATGTTGATTTAAATGATATATATTCATAAAAAATATTATTTGTATTTTTGACGTCTGTATCGTGTTCTAAAAAAGGGTAAAAAATTATTTTTTTATGTTTTTCGACACACGATAAATAATATTTGAATAATATTTTTTTTTAAATATCCCAGCAAAACTTTTCGGAGTCATTCAAAAATAACTAGTTCTAGAAGTACTTCAAAGCTTGTCACGATAGGTTCTCAAAGAGCATCCTGGAACTAGTGATGTCACAACTACACTCAAAAAAATAAAACTGTAAAGTTAACAAATTTTTTTTGTTAACTCGAGTTTACTGGCTTTTTAGCAAATTTTTAGTTAAAATCAGCGTTTTAACTACTTTTTTTAGTTAAGTTCAATTTACGAAAATACTAGTTTTGAACAAATTTTTTATTAATTTTTTTTGTTGACTTCAAAACTGAGTTTACGAATTTTTACTAATTAATTTGCTGATTTTTCGTAACAAATTTGTTAAGTGAAATTTCTTATGTAGCCTCCTATGCAAATCTCATAAGTTCTACTTAAGCTGATGAAAAAACGGAAAAAATAAACTTACAATTTTTTACAAAATACCTTGTAAATTTTAGTTTACGAAATGTAACAAAAAGTTTAGCTGAATTCAACTAATTTTTTTGTTAATATATGTATATAAAAACGTTACGAAATTTCAGCTAAATTTTTAGTTAAAGTTACGGTTTTTTTTGCTACACTCATTCTACGAAAAGTTAGCTAAATATTTTTAGTTAAATTAACTAAAAATTTAGTAGGCCCAAAATCAGGTGCTTTTTTAGTTAAATTTAACTAAATTTTTTGCTAACTTTACAGTTTTTTTTTTTTTTTAGTGTAGTCCTAGAAGTGATCCAAAAGGGTAATATTTTGATTTCAAAGAGCTTTTTTGGAGTAGTTTGGGAACTAGTGATTTGGAACTAGTCGTACATGACTTCTGCACCACTTCCATGAAACAAATACTGGTTCTCAAATAACATCTTAGAAGCTGTTACAAAAACTTATAATTTTGTTAAAAAAAGAAAAAAAAAATATATATGTGATTACGCATTTCTCTGTTGCATCTTCTATTTGGAAAAAGTCAAACCTTTTGAAATATGTACAGAGGGGCTAAAATTATTATAAGTATTGGGTAATTTGTTTGGTATACTTTAGTATTGGGGCATTAGTGCAAATAAGTTTTTATAGATCCATTCAATTACCTTACTACAATCTGTAATAAACTACTTTATTTACTACAGCTGGAATTTTTTATTACAAAAAGTAAACAACATTTTCCAATTGTAGCAAAAATAGTAAGCAGTTTAAGTAATCCAACTAAGCATATAATCGTATATTTTTTGGTCCCTACAATATTTTTATTTTTTTTTTTTCAAAAATCCCTCATTCTCCTTCTAGATAATTTCTAATTGCATTAATGACTAAAAAAAAAAATTCTACTAATTTTTGTTCAGTAAAGTGCTGATATTGCGTTATATTTTCAACAAAAAATAATTCAAGTCATGCAAGTTTTGCTGGGATATATCATTAAAAGCAGCATACCAACTAAAACCGTTGCTTGTTAAAGTAAAAAAAAATATTTTTTAAAAACTTTTTACCGTAGGACCCCAACGGCTCTAATTTTTTTTCGAAAAAGATAAAGATGTCACAGATATGAATAATATTTTTTTTGAAATATGTATCATTAAAAGCAACATAACAACTAAAACCGTTGCTTGTCAAAACTTAAAAAAAATATTTTTTAAAATTTTTTTTCGAAAAATATTTTAGAGCTAAAAACCTTATCGCACCAAATCAAATTTTTTGTCGTGAATAAGCTAACAAAGTAATATAATAATTAATAACAAAAAAAAAATAAAAATCAAAAAAACATTTTTTTGGTTTGTATGGAAAAATGATTTTAAAGGCCCCGCTCTTAAAGGCCCTCTCGCGTAGGGAAGGCGTGGTCGTAGGGGCGTAAAATTTTTCCTGAGTTAATTTTAAGTCAAATAGAAAAAAATGATTGGGTACCGCCACAACATTTCAAACATTTCCAAAATAAGGGACACTCTAATGGTCAATGATAACACAAAACAAGTGAGAGTGTTAAATTCGGCTGTGCCGAATCTTTTATACCCTCCAAATGTAAAAAAAATCAGGGGCGTCTTTTTTTGTGAGGGGGGGGGGCAGGGTTTGGGGGTTTGGTGGGAGACATTGGGGGACACCTTCCCCTTGCGGTAGATGTTAGCAAATGGATTTATTATGATTCTTCCAATTATTTAATACAATTAATCATTATTAAAATACATTTTTTATATCTACGCCCACAAAAGGGGCGGGTCGAACTTTTTTCAATTTTTTTTTATCCGCTGGGTCCACATGCAGGATTTTTAGCTGCCTCTGACATAAAAATGTTGCATTTGCTTAAAAAAAGTACAAAAAACCCCTGCAAAAAAATAGCGTTTTTCAGAGGTTGGTTTAATTCTCCAAGGGGGAACTTTTTTCCCCTTGGTCCGATTTTGCCCATTTCCGAACTTAACCTGCCTAGGAATATAAGACATATTCGTGCCAAACTTTGAAAGGCTAGCTCTTTTATTTTGGACTGTATCGTGTCCTCTACAGACGGACAGACGGACGGACGGACGGACATCGCTAGAATGTCTTAGAATCGATCACTGATCAATAATATATATACTTTATGGGGTCCTAGACCGATATTTCGATGCGTTACACACGGAATGACAAAGTGAGTATACCCCCATACTGTGGTTGGAGGGTATAAAAATATTGGATCTGCAGTGCAATTGGGTTCATTTTTTTACCTGAAAATCTGAAATTTCCGAACAAAGTGAAACCCATTTTTTTTTTAGCTACACTCAAAATAAACTTTGTTAAATTACAAGAAAATTTTGTTACTTTTTTTTGCTATTCCTATTTGACGAGAATTCCTAGTAATTTTACTAGGGTTTTACAAAAAAAAAATTGTAAATTTACAATTTTTTACACGATAAAATTTACAAGGAGGTTTTGTAGCTTTACTAGAATTTTTGCTACCTCCAATTTTACGACAATTCCTAGTAAAAACAAGTACGAAAGTTACAGTAGGTGAAGACCGACCATATGATACCCTACACCAGTGTTTCCCGGAAAATGTGATATACCGATTTGATTTATCGTTGTTAGATCTTTATTTAGTGTAGAAAACATACACAGGTCAAATTTTAGTGGAATTGGTTTATTTTTTTGTCAATTGACCGATTTAACTGAATATCGGTCCAAATTTGAATATGGGGGACTAAACCGAATCCAGCGTTCGTGGGGGGCTAGGTCTTAACATGGACCGATTTTCTCCAGTTTCAATGGGCTTCGGCCTTGGGCCAAAAGATGCTTAAGTTTCAAATCAAAAGTCAATTGATTGAAAATTGCGACCTGTATCGTGCTTGAACCGATAGATGGACAGACGGACGGACAGACGGACGGACGGACGGATGGACATCGCTAAATCGACTCAAAAAGTAATTCTGAGTCGATCGGTATACTTGAAGGTAGGTCTAGGACCAATATTTCTGGTAGTTACAAACATCATTATACCCTGTACCACAGAGTGGTGTAGGGTATAACAAATAAAAAAAATTTTGGAAAAAAAATAAAAAATTATGAAAAAAAATTTCGTTGTAAATCATAGTTATGCTACGTTTTATTCACCAGCCGGTAAAAACGTTGTTTTCACCAGTACGTGAATTATTATCCCATTTGGGAGTTGAATATTGGATAAACCGGAATTTTTCGCAAACTTTGAATAGCGATATCCCGACAACCAGTCAACCAATTTTTAATTTCATGTTCTGCGCATTAAAAATAATAAACAAATGTTTTAAAAAACATTTTTATATTTTAATTTTGAAAAATCCAAGAATTTGTGCCACATAAGTTTTAGGACTAGCAGAATAAAAAATAACTGGATGAAAAATTGGTTGCCGTATAAAAAAAATGCCGGTGTAGTGCCTATATCTGAAATATGTGCCAAAACTGTTGGCACATGTGTGATATACTTATTTAAGCACATTTTAAACGTGATGTGCAAATACTATTAATTGCTCATGTAAATGTTTCCACATGTAAGACACAACCAGCAAAATTTACCGTTTCTAACAATTGGTTCCAGATCCCATTATATGATCATGCAATCAATTCTACCTAACATTCCAAAATCAATAATATTTTTGATTGAAATTGTCCCAAAAGCAATCAGTAGTTTTTTTTAATTAGTTTACATGGAAAGTTTTGTTCTGATTACCGTAGAAAATATTCTAAAATATATTGCAATAGAAATCTGTTCCAAAAATTTTGTCTAGGGCATGTGTCATTCCCTACCGTCGTCAGAGTATTCAGAAAGCTTTAAATTTTTTTAGAAGAATTTGGCTTCATTTTTAAGAACATAAGTTTAAGGTTATGAAATTTGCAATTTCATCTTCTTGACTAACATTTGTTAACACTATAAAAATTAATATTTTCAAATTATCATTTTGTTACAAAATATTATTTTAAAACATCAATTAAATAGTTTTTGTTCATTCAATCAGAAACTGTAACAACCATTAACTCATTTTTTTTTTAAATGTCCATTTAAATGAAAGATAGTAAACGTTGAAACTCTTTTTCTATTTTAACTATCAAATCATTGCAACAATATTGTAAAAAAAAGAAAATGGGAAAAAAAATCTTTTTAACTAATTTTCATAAAATCTGCTACTATTATCATGAAGCAGGAGAAATAAATGCAGCATCCGTTAACATGGAACCAGCTCACATATACATACACATTCAAATACGTTCACGTTTACCCTTACATTTTCTGGTAATTTTAATTTTCAAAAATTTTGTTAAATTGCCAAGTGCAACAATGGTTTTTCTTAATTGGTTTCCTTTGTTATGAAATGCTTCCAGTAATGACAGCAGCAGCACAAAAAAGCACTTGCAATCAAAACATACATACACTTACACACACACACACACACCCACCGACCAACAAATTTCTGTTGAGACGCCATAGAGAGATGCTGGTAATGATGAAGATGAAGTAGAGATATTGTTATGGTTGTAGGTAGAAGTTCTAAAAAGGATGAAGTAAGGAGGGGTCCTTTATTTAAGAAAATTTTATCACTAAAACAGCTGTGAGCAGACATTAAACTAAAATATACAAACTGTATGTATGTATAGAGATTGCTTCTAGTATGCACGTTTAGTGTAAGAGTTAAAACTAACATTTGTTAGACATTTTGGATTATTTTACTTTAAATGAATGTAAATTATAAACTGTAAGGCGATTGAATAGAGACAAGATATTTATTGCAAAAAATCCTTGAACACACAAAAAAATTTAAATTTCAAATGAACGACTTTCATAGTATTTATGAACAAATTTATAAAATTTATTAACTTTTTCATAATGCTTATAAACTTTTTGATAGTATTTATGAATAAATAATAATATGTGAAATTTTAACTATTTAACATTTTTTCATAAATGCTATGAAAAAGTTCAAAAATTTAATGAAAAAGTTCGTAATTTTAATGTATTTATTTATAAATACAATGAATTTCGTTCATTGGCAAATATTTTTTTTCTGTGAACCTAAGATATTGTAATTTTTCTATAGAAAAAGAATCAGTTTTTTTATACCCTCCACTCTAGTGATAGAGGGTATATATAAGTTTGTCATTCCGTTTGTAACACCTCGAAATATTGGTCTAGGACCCCATAAAGTATATATATTTATGATCCTCTATCGATTTTAAGTCGATCTAGCAATGTCCGTCCGTCCGTCCGTCTGTCTGTCTGTCCGTCCGAAGAAAACACGCTAACTTTTGAAAGACATTACAGAGGCTACTGAACTTTGGCATATATGTTTGTTATTTACCTGGTCAGGTTGGTATTGCAATCCAGCCAAATCGGTCCAGTGGTTCAAAAGTTATGAGCAAAAGAGTAAATTTCGGCAAGGGTGTTTTGCGAATTTACGAGATAAAAAACACGATAACTTTCGAAAGACAATAGTGAGACTACTGAAGCTTGGAATATGTCTTTGCCGTTCCCCGGGTCTGTTTAGTATTAAATTTCAGCTCAATCGGTCCAGTAGTTCAAAAGTTATAAGCAAAACCCTGAATTTCAGATTAGTTTCATCTAAAATGCCACGTGTTTTAACAAGTTTTAAAAGCATTGGTGGTAACTAAACAATGCTTTTCAAACCTGTTTAATTTTAAAGCAATGCTTTTTAAACTTGTTTAGTTTTAAAAGCATTGGTAACTTAAAAATTACACTCGAAAAAAATTTTACACTCAAAAAAAATTTTAAACTCAAAAAAAAATTTACACTCAAAAAAAATTTACACAAAAAAAAAATTAGTTTTTTTTTTTTACAAATATGACAATATTTTGTGTACATACGTAAGTGCATTCACTCAGAAATATTTTTACAGTAAAAAAAACATTACACTCGAAAAAATTTTACACTCAAAAAAAAAAAAAATTGTAATTTTTCTTAAAAAAAAAAAAATGACAAAAAAAGAGTTTTTTACTCAAAATAAAATAGTTCTAATCAAAATTTTTAATTTTTTCACGTTAAAAAATGTACCACCCTTTAAAAAAAATGCATTGTGGAGGGTATTCATAGATTCAGCAACGTCGAATTTAACTTTTCTACTTGTTTTTTTTTGAAATTTCTCGTACAGAACAAGTTTAAGATTTAGAGACATTTTTGCGTTAGAAAAAGTCTACTATTCTAAGACATTTTTTGTCCACAAGAAGTGTCTTCCCTAACAAGGGAAGTCTCCCTAGTGTCACCCGCGGATCTTTATGGAATTGGTTTTATTTTGTAGAGCAGAAAAAAGGGGGTAAAAAGAAGGGGGCAAGACAAGGCCTTTTTCCTCCTATATTATGCAAAGAAACCTAGTCATGTTACATACCAAATGAAAGGTCTTTGGAAAACCTATCTACGTGTGCTAAGAACTTGTCCCAACATGCACAACTTTTCGTCATATTGATTAAAATACCAAAATTTAAGAACACTTTTGTTAATAGCTCGAAAAATATTAACTTCCTTGGCCCGTTGTTAGCACCACGAGATAGGTATTTTTAATACCTTTAATCTGATACCACACATGCCTATATTAATTTTGTTTAAATAGGCGTAAATCGTAAAAAACTAAAAAAGGTCAATTTCCCCCCCATTCAAATCGACCCCCCTAAAAATTAATTTTTGGGCCGCTAAAAAAAAAATACATGTTGAATTAATTTTCGTTCTTAACAACATACCCAAATTTCATAAAGATCGGAGGATGACACCAGGGAGACTTCCCTTGTTAACTGATATTGTTTCCTCTCGTGAGTTTATTAGATTTATAACAATCGTAGTTAAAATCCGACTCAACTTAATCCAATTAAACCCGACTCACCTGATATTATATTCACTCGTGAGCTACTTAGATGTATATTAATCGTATTTAGACCCCGACTCATCTGATAGTGTTTCTTTGCGTGAGTTACCAGCAGTCTAAACCTGATCCGACTAAATTCGATTTAACCTGTTTCTACTGATATTGTTTTCTCTCGTGAAGTTTTTTTGTTGTAAAAACCCGATCCGACTAAATTTTCTTTAACCCGACACATCTGATATTGCTTCCTCTCGTAAGTTACTTACACTCAAAATAATAAGTAACTAATTACCAGTAGTACATTAGTTTTTTAGTATCTTCAAATTACTAAAATTTGTTGTTTTTACTGGTTTTGAATAATGTTCGTAAAAAATTTTAGTATGGATTGCCAATTCCTGCACTAGGTCCTTTTGGACTAAAACATTAGTACTTTAGTTAAATTTTTAGTAATAAATACCCACGTTTTCTACACCCTCCACTCTAGTGGTAGAGGGTATATATAAGTTTGTCATTCCCTTTGTAACACATCGAAATATTGGTCTAGGACTTCATTAAGTATATATATTCATGATCCTCGATATCGATTTTAAGACGATCTAGCGATGTCCGTCCGTCTGTCTGTCTGTCTGTTGAAAACACGTTAACTTTTGAAAGACTTTACGGAGGCACCTGAAGTTTGGCACATATCGCTCCTTTACTTGTATAGTGTCACAACTCAAAATATTTGATTTTGCGGAAAACACGTTTAAAGTTTACTATTGAAACTGGTTTTTAATTGAAAAAGGCCGGTACATACACTCAAAATAATTACTCTGTTAAAAACTCTGTAAAATGACTGTAATCTCAATTCGACAGACATTTGACAAAGTTATCTGTCGAAATACAGATTTTAAGAATATACTTTGTATTTTCTTGTAACCTAAAAACAAAATTTTATCTGTAATTTTACTTTTTACTTTGTAATCTCTATTTTACAGATAATAAACAGAGTTTTTTGTTAAAATACAGATTTTATACATTTTCTCGTAACCAAAATACTAAATTTCAACTGTAATTTTACTTATTGCTCTGTAATACAGTTTTTAAATAAAAAACTCTTCAAAAAACTCCCAAATATTTCAACCGCTCTTTAAAAAGCGTCTTAAATTACAATAAAACCTGGTAAATTTTACGAGGATGTCGGGTAAAATTGGAGGTACTCGTAAAATACATCGTAATTTTCACAAAAATAAAAAGAAGTAAATTTACAATTTGGAAGCATTACAGCTGGCAAATTTACTCGGTGGCATTTTCCAATTGTCAACACTACTTGAACAATAAGGAAAAAGAAATTGATCAGAAATCAAATAGTAAATAAAATAGTAAAATTCTGGTCGCTTTTATCAATATTCTACAGATAATTCTGTAAATTTACAGGTTTTTTTTATCGAAATCATTTTACTGAGTTTTCTTCGTAAAATAACAGAAAATCTTGCTGGTTGGAAATCTATGGTATTTTCTGCTGGCTCAGCAGAGTATCTCTGTAATTTAACAGAGTGATTATTTTGAGTGTAAAAAATGTAATAATGGCGAGTACTCTTCTCAAACTTTGAGTTTAAAAGATATTAATACGACTTTTTGACACAATATAAAGCACGATATAACGAATAATTCTGCATCATTAACTCAAAAAACGCATTTTTTGAGTTATAACACTACACTCAAAATAATTATTCTGTTAAATACTCTGTAAAATGACTGTAATCTCAATTCGACAGATATTTGACCAAGTTATCTGTAGAAATACAGATTTAAAAAAAATACTTTGTATTTGCTTGTGACCGAAAAACTAAATTTTGTAAAATTGGAGTTACTCGTTAAAAACTCGTAATTTTCAATTTACAATTTGGAAGCATTAAAGCGGGCAAATTTAAAAAAAATTTTAATTTTAATTAATTTAATTTTTATTAATGCTTTGAAGCAAAGAAGTTTTACTCATAAAATGGATATAACTAAAACTTTGTAAATTTAACTAAAACTTTGTAAATTTACAGAGTTTTTTTGGTAAAATTCTTCTCGGTTTTATCAATATTTTACAGATAATTCTGTAAATTTTCAGTTTTTTTTTACGAAATCATTTTACAGAGTTTTCTTTGTAAAATTACAAAAAATCTTGCTGGTTGGAAATCTATGGTATTTTCTGCTGACTCAGCAGAGTATCTCTGTAATTTAACAGAGTGATTATTTTGAGTGTATACAAGTAAAGGAGCGATATGTTTGGGATTTACATGGTCAGGTTGGAATTGTAATCCAGCAAAAACGGTCCAGTGGTTCGAAAGTTATAAGCAAAAGATTGAATTTCGGCAATGTTTTTTCGTGAATTTACGAAAAACACGATAACTTTCGAAAGGTAATTCTGAAGATGCTGAAGCTGTACATATATGTATAGTTGTCATTCTCCTAGCCTAGTTCGTATTGCATTTCAGCCAAATCGGTTTAGTGGTTCAAAAGTTATTAGCAAACCCGTGAATTTCAGATTAGTTTCACCTTAAATTCACCTGTTGAAAACCCGTTAAACATGTTCTAAAAACATTGGTTAGTCACAAAAATATGTTACAACGTATTTTTGTCGCTCAAAAACATTTTTACATCAAAAAAAAAAAAAATACTTGAAAAAAATTGTGCATTAAAAAAAAATTTTACACTCAAAAAAAAATTTAGAACATTTTTTTTTGTTCAAAAATTACTTAAAAAAATTATTTTTACACAAAATAAAATATTTCTAATCAAAAATGTAATTTTTTTCACGTTAGAAAATTTACTATCATTTAAAAAGGGCATTGTGGAGGGTATTCATAGATTCGTCCAAGTCGAATTTAACTTTTGTACTTGTTTTAATTTATCTTAAATAAATTTAAACAATATTTGGAGAGGATGAAAAAGGCCCATAACAGTTTTTTATAGTGCCGCTGACCATTCAATAAAGCCAAAAATGGCACTATTGTGCGGCATTTCCCAACCGTGGTGTGTATCCCCTTCAAAATTAATAGGTAACTTTATTAATTTTAGAATATCTGGCAACACCGATTCTAATATAATTGACTTTTCAAGTGATAACGTAAAAATTGAACTCAAAAACGTAGTGATTTACAATATTGCAATTTTTAAGCCTCGCGTTCACGTAAGCGTTGGTAATGCGTTTAATGCGAGTGATTTACAAATTTATGCCCTTAATCTCTAGAATCAGAACTTCCTCTCAGATTCCTGTAATTTAACGACATTTTAATTGAATTTTTATACCCTCCAACCACAGTATCGGGGTATACTCACTTTGTCATTTCGTTTGTAACGCATCGAAATATCGGTCGGGGACCCCATAAAGTATATTTATTATTGATCCATGATCGATTCTAAGACAATCTGTGAATGTCCGTCCGTACGTCTGTCTGTAGATGGCACGATACAGTCCAAAATAAAAGAGATAGCCTCCTGCAATTTGGCATGAATATGTCTTATAGTCCTAGGCAGGTTAAGTTCGTAAATGGGCAAAATCGGCTCAGGGGGAAAAAAGTTCCCCCTTGAAGAACTGAACCAACCTCTGAAAAAACACACTTTTTTTACATGTTTCTTTTGTATTTTTGTTAAATAAATGAAACATTTGTCATATTTTTGGGATGGGTAAGTGCTCTCAACGTCCCCCACTGACCGCCAGCACCCACCATAAAACAAACGCCGCTGACAATTTTTTTTTACATTTTGGAGGCACAGCCGAATTTAACACTCTCACTTGTTTTTTTTTAAACCTTTCCGAGGATTTTTTTTTCAATTTTTTTGAGAAATGCAAAGAATACATATTACAAGATCCCAAACGTTTTTTTTTTTTCAACAAAATTTTGATCAAATCAAAATTTTCCGAATTGCAATAGGCGGCTGTTACATCCCAGCAAAAACAAGGTAATGAGCTGTGAAAAGTAATCATTACCAAGTACATTATTTATAATGAGTACCCATTACCATTAACATTTTTTTAAGCCCAAAAGTAACTACTTCTCAGTAATATGTTATAAAAGCACCTCCAAGTAATAACATCTTCTTGAACTTGCAGTTTTTAACCTTTACAATTCAATTAACTTAAAAAGTACTTAAAAACAAGTTAAAATTTTAAAGTTTTAATTAACTAATTATTTTACTTCTTATTGGTAATGGGTTTTTACTCCTTATTTGTAATCCGAGGCAGTAACTACTTCTTTATCTCCATACTCTTCACTAGTTATTTTTGTCTCACGCCCTTGTTAAAATAACACTACGTGACAGTTTTTTGACCAAATGTATCTGACACCTAATCTTTATGTACAATTGTCCACTGAATCCGAATATGAAGTCAGAATGGTCAAAAGTAGAACAGTTTTCGAGATATTAAGCGTTTTTTGTGTTTTTAAAAAAGATGATGTCACTTAAATGCAAATGTCTTCAAAGCTATTCGTCGATTTATGTATTTCTTTTTTTTTTAATGAAAGATAATAAAATTACTAAAATAACCATGGGTCGCTTGTGAAGATTAGTTAAGAAATGACAGAGTTACAGTGGACAAAAGTTCAAACTTCATGAAAAATTTGATGATTTTTTGCAATTTTGCTCTTTTCAAGTTATTGTTTTTAAACCAAACAATTAAAAATTATAATGTTTTATTACATAGGACATTATTTTATTTCAAAACGAACATTTTGCGCCCAACAAGACCCAGATTGGTGCAAAAATGACAAAGCTACAGAAGATTTAGTGAATTAATCCACCTTTCATTACTAACATTTAGCTTTGTATATTTACTTGTGTTTTTAAAAAAAAAATCGAAAAGTGGGATAATTCAATTAATCTACTGTAACTTTGTCATTTTTGCACCGATCTGGATCCTATTGGGCACAAAATGTTCGTATTGAAATAAACTAACGTTTTATGTGATAGAATTTTAAAAAAAATTTATTGTTTGATTCTAAAAAAATAAGTTGAAAAGAGCAAATAACGGTAATTTTCTCGATTTTCTCGTAAATATCTCGAAAACTGTTCTACTTTTGACCATTCTGACTTCATATTCGGATTCAGCGTTCGGATTTACATAAAGATTAGGTGTCAGATTCATTTGGTCACGACTTTGTTGAAAATTTGTGACACAGTGTAATTAGTGTTTCATTCAATAAGTAACTACTTATTAACATCTGTTTCGGATTACAAAACCCATTACTAGTAATGCCAATTTTTGCTGGGATGGATCTTGAATAGGGTTTTTTGACTAAAATTTTCAAACTCTACCTACCCTCTCTTACTCAACGAGTTTTTGACCGATCTCGATAAGATTTGGTGTGGTAACTATTTCCTAACAGATCTGCACTTCTGCGGGTTTGGACCGGATCGAATGGCATAGACCCAATACTATGAGTTATCTTGAAATTAAATAATTTTGGGCATTGTGAAGGGTTGCGGATTTGGTAAAGTCGATTTTAATTTTTTCTAGCTTTTCTTTTACAGAAAATAAAAAAATTTAATTTTGTAATTTTCCCTGCTGAAAAATTTCGTAGTATACTTTGTATTTAAATAACAAGCATTTAAAATGGTTAGTTTTAGGAAAAAGCTTTTACTTTAAGATAAATTATTAATCAAGCTTTAGTTTACCTTAACTTTGTGCCATTTTCTTATTGTTTTTCTAAAGAAAACTTTTTTTTTTTTGTGAGTTTTTGTAATATTTTGTGAAGCAAAATGTAGCAGAGCAAGATAAACGAATGAATGAATAAACCTTCAAGGTATTTTGTTGCATTTTAAGATGTTATGACAATTTATATTTGATTTTTACATTTCAGTTGGTTTTCGGAATGGTCCTTTAGATTTTTTGGTTTGTTTTTAATTTTTTTTTTTTTTCACAATTTCTTATCCTTGTTTTTTGTTTTTTGTTACAAAGTTTCCAGTTAAAATCTTAAGATACTTATGTTAGTCTTACATATTTTTGCCAGAATACATTTTTCTTAATTTCTGGGGTTTGCATAACAATTTTATTGTTTTAGTGTTTGCCATCCTAAATGAATTGTTTGCTTTTGAACAGTTAACTTGGGATAGTTGGATTTTTTTTTTTGAAAATATAAATTTTCTTTAAGGTATATGAAAAGGTATATGAAGACGGTGTTTGAGATAACTTTTATGACATTTCAGGATGATATGCTTCCAAATTTATTAACTATCTTGCTTCCAAAAGACGGACGGAGAAACAGATGAACGACATATTTAGATCACCTTTTAACACTTGAAGGATAATGGCTTTTTATACTTGCTGAAGATCGACACTCAAAAATACATTTTAAAATTACAAGATAAGTCTGTAATGTTTTTTTTTTGCTACCTCCTATTTGGCAAGAATTTTTTGTTATTTTACAATTTAAATTTACAATTTTTTTGGCGATAAAATCTACAAGGAGGTTTCGTGATTTATCTATATTTTTTGCTATGTACCTCCTATTTTACGAGAGTTCCTTGAAAATATTACAAATTTTTTGGTAATTTTACAAGATTTTTACAAATGAAATTGTAAATTTAAAACTTTTTTGGCGAAATACAACTTACAAGAAATTCTCGTTAATTTACTAGATTTTTTGTAAAAAATCTTGGAAATTTGTAAAATTACAAGAAAAACTGCTAAATTAAAAAAAAAATTTTAATTTCGATCGAAAATTATTTGTTAAAAACAAGGAAAACTTTAAAATATTGGTAACATGGGACTACGAGACTTTTTCTAGTAATTTGACAAGGTTTTTTTTGGAGTGTATACTTAAATTTCGATAATTACGAATTTCGTTGTATACCAAATGTCTGTCGGACCCTGCATTTCAGCTACATCGGCTTAGCGGTTCAAAAGTTATAAACGAAAATGTACACTCAGAAAAAAAACCTTGTAAAATTACAAGAAAAACTTGTAACTTTTTTTGTTTGCTACCTCCTATTTGACAAAAAATCCTAGTAATTTTACAAGCTTTTTACCAATAATTTAGTAATTTTACATGGATTTTACCAACGAAATTGTAAATTTACATATTTTTTGACACGATAAATTTTACAAGGAGGTTTCGTAATTTCACTAGATTTTTTGCTACCTCCTATTTTACGAAAATTCATAGTAATTTGACAAGATTTTTACCAACAATTTTGTAATTTTACAAGCTTTTTACCAATAAAATTGTAAATTTACAGATTTTTGGCGCAATTGAAATTCAAAGAAATTCTGGTGAATTTACTAGATTTTTTTTTTGTAAAATTATCTTGAAAATTTTCAAAAAAAATTTAAATTTCGAATTGTTAAAAAACAAGGAAAGGTGTCAAATATTGGTAAAATGGGATTACGAGATTTTTCCTAGTAATTTGCAAAGTTTTTTTCTTGTGTGTAAGAACACCTCGAAAATTTTGGTACATTTTTTTAGTCAAGACCGACCATATAATACCCTACACCTGTGTTTTCCGGAAAATGGATCCCATGTTTAAACATGGACCTATTAGATCTATATCTTTTCAAATCTTTAATAACCCTAGTAAAAATCATTTCGTATATAGTCATTTATAAATTTATACAAATATATCTTTTTATACATACTGAGATCTTATTATATTTAATTACATAAAAAACACAGCTCAACAAGAAAATGCGTATTGGATTCTGGTTAGTGATTTGGATAGTGTCTGTTGTGCTGATTCCAAATCCGGAGCCCAAATTTGTCTATCACGTCAGGATTTTGAGTAATTCGCGGTTAAAGTGCCGAAAAAGGGCATTTTTGACCCTTTTTAAAAGTTTATAAAATAAGATCCTGACATGAAAATGAGTTGGTATCAAGCTCATTCGAAAGCCTGTAATTTTCTCTTAAAGATAAGATAAAATGTTCTAAAAATTTAATTTTCTAAAATGGTCAAAAAATCATTAGCAAAAAACCTTCCATTTTTTAAATATTTAGTTTATTTACACAGTGTTTTTTAACAAATTTCCATACAAATTCATACGTAAATTTTAGATTTAAAGCACTTGTGGCTAATGATTTTTTTACCATTTTAGAAAATTAAATTCCAAGAAGATTTGATCTTGTCTGAAAGAGAAAATTACACACTTTCGAATGAGCTTGATACCAAGTCATTTGCATGTCAGGATCTTATTTAATAGGTGTTCAAAAATGGTCAAAATGGGCATTTTTTGACACTTTAAACGCGATTTTCTCAAAATTGTGACGTGATAGAAAATTTGAGTGACCATTTTGGAATCGGGGCACCAAACCCTATCAACTTTTTTTGGTTTCATCCAAAACGCAGCGACAAACCTAAGATTTGTAGAGCGGTGAAATCAATCAGATAAGACCAAATTTCGTATCAAATTATATAAAATTTGATATAGCTCCCGATAAAATTTTATAAAATTTGATACGAATTTTGGTCTTATCTGAGAAATTTTTTATATAATTTTATATAATAAGATCATTTTATGTAAAATTAGATATATTTGTATCAATTTATACATGGATAATATCCATTGGATATATACAAAACCATTTTTACTAGGGAAGTGTAAAAAAACACTTATAAACCAAATTTGAGTGAAATAGGCCAATAAACCCCTCTAAACCTCTTAAGTCCAAAAATGGATATGATTTGATCAGGTTATTCAAGATCGCGTTAAACACATGAAAAAAAAATTAATAAAATATTTTCTGTTTTCATGAATTTTAAGAAATTTATGTGAATATCGGGAAAGTGGTTTGTATGCGAACTACAATTTAAATTTCTCTGATTCCCTTAAAATTTAGTATGGCTATTACTGATTACAAAACACATTTACCAGCCAAATTCCAAAAGGACATCTATTATAACACGGCCGTTTGTGGGTTAGGTCTAAGCATTGACAGATTTTCGACAATTTCAATAGGCTTTGTCCTTAGGTAAAAAAAAGCTTAAGTTTTAAATTTCAGCTAAATCGATTGATAATTGTTACATGCATCATGTTTACAACCTTTAGATGGACGGGCGGACATCGTTAGAATAGCTTAAAAAGTTACATTAAGTCGATCGGTGTAACAAAAAATTTTCAATTTTTTTTTAAATAGTCTCTTTTACATTGTGAAGGGTATAAATACATTCGGCAATGCCGATTTAAAATTTATTCCTAGTTTTTTCCTAGGAATTGAAATTAAATTTAAGAATATTTATTTATCTTTGCTAAATAATTTCGTTAACCAAATTTAAATAACATTTTACGAAGAAAAATTTTTATTAGTTTGTAAATTAAGGCTATGACAAAAAAAAAAAAAAAAAAAAAAACAAGTAGAAAAGTTAAATTCGACCTGGCTGAATTTATAAATATCCTCCACAATGCCGTTCTTAAGTGATATTAAATTTTCTAAAGTGAAAGAAATAACATTTTTGATCAGAATTATTTTTTTTTTTGTGTAAAAAACATTTTTTTAGTAATTTTTGAAAAAAAAAAATAATTTACTAAATTTTTTTTTGACCGTAAAATTTTTTTTGAGTGTAAAATTTTAGTTTTAGTCTAAAGATATTTTTGAGGGACAAAAATGCGTTGTAAAATATTTTTGTGACTTACAAATGTTTTAAAAACATATTTAACGGGGTTTCAAAATGTGAATTTAATGTGAAGCGAATCTGAAATTTACGGTTTTGCTAATATCTTTTGAACCACTGAACCGCTTTAACTGAAATTCGATATAAATCTGCCTAGAGGAACGTCAAATATTTATGCCAAGCTTCAGCATCCTCAGAGTTGCCTTTAGAAAGTTGTCGTTATTTTTATTTTTATCTCGTAAATTCGCGATAAACCGCTGCCGAAATTCACTCATTTGCTCATAACTATAGAACCACTAGACCGATTTTGCTGGATTAAAATGGTAAATGCACAACATATATGCCAAACTTCAGGAGCCTCTGTAAAGTTTCTCAAAAGTTAGCGTGTTTTCAACAGACAGACAGACGAACGGACATCGCTAGATCGTCTTAGAATCGAACGAGGAACTATTATATATATACCTTATGGGGTCTTAGACCAATATTTCGAGTTGTTACGAACGGAATGACAAACTTATATATGAGGCATTCCACACCAAATGTCCAGCGAAAAAAAACATGTGTACCGTAAACTTCTGAATAGGTGATATGGATAGCCCTATATGGAACTTAGAAAATTGCGTTTTTGGTCTTTCAATTTTTCAAAAACTGTGCTTAGAAGGCGTGGTCAAATATTGGAAAAATGGTCAAATTTGTGGCGAGTTGCCTTGATTAAATATTTATCACATTAAAACGGAATGCACCACAATCTCAAAAATTTACAGTCTTATATAGTTTTATATGGGCTATCGATTAAATTATTTTTTTTTTTGGAAAATTTTCAGAACCCGTTCTGAAATTTTTCATTTTTTAAAAAAGTCAATTTATCAAAAATCCGGCCACTTTTTTTTCTTTTTTCTTTATTTTTTTAAAAGTTTAGATGTTTGTCCATCCACACAAAAAAAAACAGAAACACGTTCATCGTTTTTTTCGAGAAAATCGCATTTGAATTTTAAATTTCATAACAATTTAGTAATTTGCTTGTATTTTCTTGTGTCAACAGAGCGTATGACGAATATTTATGCAATTAATATTACTCATTCGCAACTTTAAAACAAAGAAATACAAGCAAATAACAAAATTGTTATGAAATTTAAAGTTCAAATGCGATTTTCTCGAAAAAAAAGATGAACGTGTTTCTGATTTTTTTTGTGTGGATGGACAAACATCTAAACTTTTAAAAAAATAAATAAAAAACAAAAAAAAAAGTGGCCGGATTTTTGATAAATTGACTTTTTTAAATAATGGAAAATTTCAGAACGGGTTCTGAAAATTTTCCAAAAAAATAAATTTTAATCGATAGCCCATACAAAACTATATAAGAACGTAAATTTTTGACATTGTGGTGCATTCCGTTTTAATGTGATAAATATTTAATCAAGGCAACTCGCTACAAATTTTACCATTTTTCCAATATTTGACCACGCCTCCTAAGCCCAGTTTTCGAAAATTTGAAAAACCAAAAACGCAATTTTCTTAGTTACATATAGGGCTATCCAAACAACCTATTCAGAAATTTACGGGACACATGTTTTTCTGTAGCGGGACATTTGGTGTGGAATGCCTCATATACCCTCTATTACCAGAGTGGAGGGTATAAAAAAGTAAACAAAAAAACTTATCCAGAGGTACTAATATAACATTTCGGGTTGTTTAAAATCCATAGACTACTGAAATTTTATGGAGAGTATGTTGAATTTTTATCTGGTCAACTACTTGGAGTCCAATGATCTTCTTAGCGACCGCCAATACGGCTTCCGTAGAAGTCGTTCTACCGGAGACCTAATGGCGTTTCTTTCGGAACAATGGACTCGTTCTATTCACCGCCTGGGCGAGAGTAATGTAGTTGCTTTGGACATTTCAAGAGCATTTGACCGAGTCTGGCAAATGCACTTATCTCTAAATTGATTGCTTTCGGTGTCGGGAATAAATTCACCCAATTTATATCTAGTTTCTTACATAAACGGACTATTCGTGTTGTTATCGATGGTTTTTCCTCCCGTGATTTTATATTGAATTCGGGTGTCCTGCAGGGATCCGTTCTTTCGCCATCACTCGTTTTGATTTTTTTGAACGATCTCCTGAATATGACATCCAACCCAATATATTCTTTTGCTGATGACAGCAACATTAGTCATTCATACTCATTTGACCACAGACCAGATCGTAGTGAGATTGATTCAATGAGGCTGAATATGAATGACACACTTAACCACGACTTAGAGACTATCTCTGAATGGAGTCGTGTAAATAGGGTTGATTTTAATGCTCGTAAGACCCAATGTTGTGTTTTGTCAAACAAACGGCTACCCAATTTAGCTTCGTCAACATTGTCAATTGGTGGTGTTAATATTGATGAGTCTGAATCCTTGGATGTACTGGGTATGAAAATACAGTGTGATGTACGGTGGAATATGCATGTGTTCGAAGTATCGAAAGAAGCTTTCAAGTGCCTAGGCTTCTTAAAACGTAGTAGAAAGTACTTTTCTCCATCTGATCTTTTGTGTATATACACCACATATATCAGACCAAAAATGGAATACAACTCTCATGTCTGGGCAGGGGCCTCAAAAACCGCTTTGGAGCTTCTCGACCGGGTTCAACGCAGGGCACAGGTCCTTATAGGCGATGACTGTCTAATTCCATGGACTCCTTGGAACACCATCGAACTGTTGGCAGTGTACCCCTGTTTTATCGATATTTTCACGGTAAATGTTCCGCTGAAATAAGTACTGAAATAAGTAATACTCGTCTCTCTGGTAGAGTCCATCCGTTTGTTTTGGAATGGGCTACTGATCGTACTACGCATTACAGAGTAAACTCATTTTTCGGCCGAACTGTACGTTTATGGAACGAATTACCTCCACACGTTTTTCCTGCTACATACGATATCATCAACTCCCTCTTTCCTCCTTCTCCTACCTCTATTTCCTAATATCAGCACAATGCAATGCATATATAGGGGGCATCCCCTGAGTGTTGGTTATTACAAAAAAAAAAAAAAAAAAACTGGATATAAATTGTTGTCTAAAAATGTAATATTTTCAAACTTTGACCGTTGGTTGGTAACTGAATGTGTCCTTGTAAAATTTGTTCACAAAAATTTTCACAATCAGCTATTCATTGGCCATTGTATGGCTGGTATTCCAAAAGTGTACAATTTTTTTAGTGGGCAACTGAACATTGTTCATTCGCATTCATGATTTTGTTGCTTTTTATGACCATACACATTTTTATGCAGGCGTATGATTAATCTGGAATATACCCAACTAAATGTTGCTCATTCGCCTTCGGTTTATTATAAAAACAGATTAACCCTTATGTATTCAAGTGACAAAAAAACACCATTAATAGATTGGTAGGGGTGCCCCGAATCGTACAGCACGTAAACTAGACGTAAAATTATTTTTGGTTTTTAGGATTTCCTCTTAAATATAGTAAAACCCGGTTATAAAGAACTCCAAGGGACCAGAAAAAAGTTCATTTAAGCGAAGAAGCGGGGTATATATTTTTGATCAACTTTTTTTGTTAAAAAAAAAAAAAAATCAATCCTATTATATTTTATTTGATTAAAATATTGTATTTCTTGTAAATAATCTACTTAAATAGGAGAAAACCTTAAAATTTCAATATATTTTATTAAAGTTACGTAACGTTTCCTATTTCGTTTATAATCTCCATTGAAAACGGAAATAACCCCCATGACTGTTAGACCATTTTAAAAGACAATTTTAAGGGAAATACTCGGCCACAATCCATTTCTCCGTTATGGGGCTAATGTCCGTAGGAGCTATGTCCGGGCACCGGTATAAATACACTCGTCAAAGGCCGAACTTAAGTTTTTTATTTGTTTTTGTTATTTTTGTAAAACTACATTTTACACGAACATGATTTTTTTGATCCTTTATATCTAAAGCAGACAGTCATTATTAAAAACAAAAAAAAAATATTGTGTTGTTAAAAAAAATTATAAAAATTTAATATTAAGCAATGTGTATTAACAGAGATGAACAACTTTAATAATTTTTTTATTTATTTAGGTAATCCAGCTGTTATTAATAGTTTCCTTACGAAAAAAATTATTAACTTCCAAACATAATTCAGTTTTAGCACATAGTTCATATGATATCATTGCTTGAGCAAAGCTTATTTATAGTTTCAGTAAAATAATCTTATTGTTAGTCGCGTGGGGATTCCATTGCAATAACTAAATACTAAATTGAAAACACTTTTAAAATTTTTAAAATTTTTAAAAACTAAATTTACCAAATTTTCAATTACTAACACGTAAGCACTAAGCACGGACCGTAGACGGGACTCTGTATATACTAATATTTTTTTTTGTGTTGACCTTTTTTTCAGGCATATTAAATGTGTGAGTATACCTATGTATGTTTAGTAAGTGCATATCGTCACCAAAAATGCAAAAGATCTAACTAACATTTTATGAATTTTACAGGAGAAGCAAAAAACAGTATAGTGTAAAAAATGTATTTCTAGTTGCGTTCATTGGCGATTTCGCAATTCACACGTTTTTAATTTTTGGCCATAAAATCGTTTATTTTTATTATGTGACCCTAATTTTTTGTAGAGACGTGTAGGTTAATAAAAATACACCAGAATCTTTAAAAATACTGATTTTGAATTTTTTGTTAGTTAGGGCGTTTTGCATTTTAGGTGACGATACATACGATTGTATGCATGGTACATTTTTGCTGCTAGCTAGTAAAATACGTACAACAATAATACAAAATAGAAGAGAAAACGTCAAGAGGCCACTTATAAAATGGAAGAAATATATAAATGTATACAGACTGCTTATGTAGTAATTTCTTATGTTGTTTACACTATGGAGAAAAATAGTCTAGAAAATTTTATTTTAACATAAATTCGAAAAGATATTTTAAGTACCCGGGTAAAAATGAATTAGATCTTATCTGATCTGTTTTTATCTATTCATATATGAGCATGTTTGATTGAATATAATTATATCTGAAATGCCCAAAATCAAGATCTAACTATATCTCGGAATTGTTCAACATTGTCACAAACTTGACATTCCTTTACATATTATCAGATACAACTATATACTATTAGATGCAATTTTATATTGTTAGGTCAAAGCAGATCTGATAAGATCCAATCTATTATTACACGGGTAAATAATTGTTTATGATTAAATTTCCCCAAAATTTCTTGTTTAATACTAAATAAAAATCTCATAAAAAATTAACCCAACTAGGCTAAATCTCTTATCATACAAAATTTTTAATTGAAAGATTGCTATTTGGAAAAATATAAAGCGGGTTTAATTTTTTTCTAATGAAAAGTTTTAAACAAAAATATTTATTGAATTTTTTTTTAATTAATATATTAATATTAATTAACATTCGTATTTTTGTTTTATTTTGGGTTTGCATTGACATGTTAAAAATTTTCTAAAAAAATGGATTTTTTAATGGCTTGTGGTCTCGAAAAATTTAAAAAAATTCCTTATTGATTTTTATACCCTCTAACCACAGAATGGGGGTATACTCACTTTGTCATTCCGTTTGTAACGCATAGAAATATCGGTCGGGGACCCCATAAAGTATATATATTATTGATCTATGATCGATTATGTCATTCTATGAATGTCCGTCCGTCAGTCTGTATAAAACACGATTCATTCCAAAATAAAAGAGCTAGACTCTTGAAAATTGGCACGAATGTGTCTCATGGTCATAGGCCGGTTATGTTCGGAAATAGGTAAAATCGGATAAGGGGCAAAAAAGTTCCCCCTTAAAGAACTAAAAAAACCTCTATAAAAACGCCATTTTTTACTGCTTTTTTTCATTTTTGTTAAACTAATGGAACCTTTTTATGTCAGAAGGAATTAAAAGTCATACACTTAGACCCCAGGGGGCTACAAAATATTGTTTTTGTCCCGCCCCTTTTTGTGGGCGTGGCTTAAAAAAAACATAAAAATTATGGTATAACTAAAAATTATGGTATAACTAAAGTTCAGAAAGCACAATAAATAATTTAGTAAACATTTATCGGTTTGGGGAAGGTATCCCCGAGTACCCCCCACAGAGCCCCGCTCCCCAAAAACGCCTCTGATTTTTTTTTTATATATTTTAACAAGTTGGAGGGTATCAAAGATTCGGCACAGCCGAATTTAACACTCTCACTTGTTTTTATTCAATTTGATATTTCTTATCTCATTTACAGAGATTTACAACATAATAAAAACATTCTTAAGGAAATTTTTATTTACCCAAATTAATTTTGTTAAGATTTTTTGACATTTTGGCCTCGAAACATTGAAAACTTCTTTATTACATTTTTTAATCCACTCTAGTGATAGAGGGTATATTTAAGTTTGTCATTCCGTTTGTAACACCTTGAAAAATTGGTCTAAGACCCCATAAAGTATATATATTCATGATCCTCGATCGATTTTAAGACGATCTAGCAATGTCCGTCAGTCTGTCTGTCTGTTGAAAACACGCAAACTTTTGAAGGACTTTACGGAGGCTTTTGAAGTTTAGCATATATGTTTGGCATTTACTTGCTCAGGTTGGTATTGCAATCCAGCAAAATCGGTTCAGTGGTTCAAAAGTTATGAGCAAAAGACTGAATTTCGGAAATTGATTTTCGTGAATTTTGGAGATAAAAATAAGCTAACTTTCAAGATACAATTCTGAGTATGCTTTTATATTTATCGTTGCCCTAGCCTAGTTCATGTTGAATTTCAGCCCAATCGGTCCTGTGGTTCAAAAGTTATTAGCAAAACCGTGAATTTCAGATTAGTTACACCTTAAATTCACGTGTTAAAAAAACGTTTAACATCCCAGTTGGCAACGTCTTCGAGCCATCCTCAGTGACGGAGCTGTGATATGTCAGAGTCACTGCTGACATCCACAAGACATCTCTATGTACTGGGTTGAGGACAGTTTCATACAAATTTTAAAAATGTTCTCTCTCAAAGTCAGCAGTGGTCAGGGCTGACCTTCTGGGGATATGTCCCCTAAGACTTCTTTGGGGAAATGTCTGACGTAGGTCATGCGAAAATACAAAAAATATTCGCATTTCCTTTAGTTCTTACTTTTATCCATTTTCCTTTATTAAGTGTCTTTCTCATATTTAGAAAAAACTTTTCGCCTTTTTTAGTCCCAACTGGATTTGAACCTGGAACCTCCAGTTTATTAGTCCCACACCTTACTACTTGTTCCAAACTTTATTTTGAAAATTTTTTGTATATTTATTACTTTTATAATACGTGTTAGATTTTGATTTTATTTTAAATAAATCGATAATATTGCCATCTTTTTGTTGGAAACTAAAGAGTTGGCCAGATTTAAAATTCTAATTTACCATACTACTATTCTGAAGACATTTCCTTTTAGACGTCCTAAAGGAATTGTCAACACTCTTAAAGAAACATTCGGTGCTGACAATGTTAGGACATGTCATCAAGGATTACCTATGATTTGTCAGAACCTGAAGACATTTCCTCAAGGAATCACTGAGGAAATTTCCTCAGTGACACATTTTCCAACTGGGATGTTTTAAGTCACAAAAATATTTTACAAAGTATTTTTAACACTCAAAAACATTTTTACACTAAAAAAAATACAATCGAAAAAAAGATAACACTCAAAAATTTTACACTCAAAAAAAATTTTACACTCAAAAAAAATTTTACACTCAAAAAAAAATTTAGTAAATTATTATTTTATTTTACATTACTAAACAAAAATAGTTTTTTTACACAAAATAAAATATTTGTAAAATGTTATTTTTTCACGTTAGAAATTTCTACTATCACTTAAAAAGGGCATTGTGGGGGGTATTCACAGATTCAGTCAAGTCGAATTTAACTTTTCAGTTAATTTTATATTTTTATTTTATTTTGGTTTTCTTTAAGATTTAAAAAAAATTAATTCTTAAAGAAAATTTTCTTAAGAAAACTTGATTTTTTCCACTCATGTTTATTTTAGTTTTATGTTTTAAAAACAAAAAAAATATTATGGAAAACTTTCTTAAGAAAAATAGATTTTAAATCGCTTTTGACCATTTAAGCCTCGAAAAAAATTAAAAATTCTTTAGCGAAATTTAATTTTTTTAAGTTAATTTTATATTTTTATCTTAATTTAGTTTGATTTGGGATTAAGAAAAAAACAAAAAATCTTAAAAAAAAAGTAAAAAAAAATCTAAGTGAAAATTTTCTTAAAAAAAATCCTAAACAAAAAATTCTTAAGCCAATGTAATATAAAAATATATAATTAAAAGTATAAAATTAATTAATTAATTAATTAATTTTAAATTCCATGGGCGTTTTTTTGGTGGGGAGGGGTCATTGGGAGACGTTGGGGGACATCATCCTCTCTTGCTATAGATAAAATAGATTAAAATGATCTAGCATTTCTTTTTTAACAGAGACGCCTACTTTTAAAGTACAGTGTACACAAAGTGCTATGCATCTCAATTTGCTCTCACATGTTACATTGACATTTACCTTTTAACTTATGGATAATATTTTTACAGTTGAAACACTTTAACAAATAAACAAAAAAATGGGTCTACAAAACCAGTTAAAGGAACCCCGCTGGTAAATATTTTAAACGGGCAGGAAACTAATCAAAAGGAAATGTTTAAATTTTTTAAATATGTTATACAATAACAGAGGCCCGGTTCTTCGTTTTTGGAAAATATTAAATACCAAACAATATTAGAATTAGAATCTTAGGATTTTTTTCAAAGAAAAATTTCCTCAGAATCTGAGACTTTTTTATAGGAAAACTGTCTCAGAAACTGAGGCTTTTTCTATAGGAAAATGTTTCAGATTCTGATGCTTTTTCTATAGGAAAATATTTCAGAATCTGAGACTTTTTCTATAGAAAAATTTTCTCAGGATCTAAGAAATTTTCTATAGGCAAAATGTCTCAAAATCTTTGGCTTTTCGCAAAGAAAAATTTCCTCAGACCCTGAGACTTTTTTTTAACATGATAATGTTTTTAGGCTGGTGTCTAATTTTAAAAACAGTTGCAGTACGCCACCTCAGTTTGACTATATAAGCTAACAATTAACGAAAAAGAAAATAAGAATTACTATTTTCATTTTCTTAAAACCCAAAATTTTAGTAACTTGGGTTTGTAACTTGGATAATAATTCACCTCGTGGTGAATAAAACCGTTTTTCACCAGCTGGTGAATAAAAAGTAACATAAATATTTTTCAGCAATTTTTTTTTTCATCAAATTTTTTTTTTACACTATTTTTTTTTCATAATTTTTTTTTATGAAATTTTTTTTTTCATAAATTTTTTTTTTCATATTTTTTTTTTTTCATAATTTCATCAATTTTTTTTCATCATTTTTTTTTATTAAATTTTTTTTCATCAATTTTTTTCATAAAATTTTTTTTCATCAAATTTTTTTTTTTTCATAAAATTTTTTTTTCATCAAATTTTTTTTCATATTTTTTTTTTTTTTCATAATTTTGATTTCATCGATTTTTTTTTTATAAATTTTTTTTTTATCAAATTTTTTATTACATAAAATTTTTTATTATTTTTTATTACATAAAATCTTTTAATATTTTTTTTCTCATCAAAAATTTTTTTCTCATCAAATTTTTTTTCATAAATTTTATTTTACATCAAAAAATTTTTCTTTTCATCAAAAAATTTTTTTTTTCTTTAAAATTTTTTTTTCTCAATTTTTTCCAAAAAAAAAATTTTTTTTTCATCAACATTTTTTTTTTTTTATAAAATTTTTTTTTTTACCAAAATAAAATTTTTTTCACCAAAAATTTTGTTTTCTTTTAATTTTTTATCATTATTTTGGTTTTCTATTTTAAGGATGTTTTTTGTTTTTCGTGAAAATTTTTTTTTTTAATTTTTTTACCAAAACTACTTTTTCACCTAAAAAATCGATTTGTTAATCAAATGTACATAAAACAAGTGAGAGTGTTAAATTCTTCGGTGCCGAATCTTTTATACTCTCTAAAATGTAAAAACACTTTTTTGCACTCGTTTACCAAATGTACAGTTTTTATACCCTCCACTCTTGTGATAGAGGGTATATACAGGGTGATTCAGTCACGACCCGCCGAATTTTACCAGCGTATTCCTTGGCTCATTTCATGAAAATATGTCCATCACGACCATCCCCAAAAAATGCAAGTGTGCGAAATGGCAGCGGTTTGAAAATTTTCGGAATGTTGGTTGGAGGGTAGTAGGGTAAAATTGATAACTTCTGAACCTGTGGTCCGATTTTTTGTTTTTGGGCTTGTTGGAAAGTTTATTAGGAGGCCTTTCAGAACCAATAACAAAAAAATTAATATAAAGTGAAATCGTCGAGATACAGAGCTTTTAAAAATAAAATTTGAAAAAAAAGACATACAAATTTGCACAAAACCTCAATTTATTCAGCCAGATGGCAGTTAACTTATATTTTTTTTCTCTCTTAAAAGATAGCCCTACGTCTTACCTTTCCAAAATGCCCTAAATGAAGCCCAGAGGTCTTTCTGTTCTAAAGTTATGACCATTTGACTGAAATGCAAACATTTTTTTTTTGGGGTTTGGAGGCGAATAACAGCACATATTCATTTGTTTTTGTAAATTAACAAGTTTAAAAATTTTTTTTTTTTTAATTTTTGGAAGGCATATGGTCATAACTTTGGAACGGTAAGACCTCTGGGCTTCTTTAAGGGCAATTTGGAAAGGTAAGACGTAGGGATTTCTTTTAAGAGAATAAAAAACATAAGTTACCTGCCATCTGGCTGAGCAAATTGAGGTTATGTACAAATTCGTATGTCTTCTTTTTCAAATTTTATTTTTAAAAGCTCTGTATCTCGACGTTTTCACTTTATTTTTTTTGTTATTGATTCTGAAAGCTCTCCTAATAAACTTTCCAACAAGCCCAAAAACAAAAAAATCGGACAACAAGTTCAGAAGTTATCAATTTTACCCTACTACCCTCCAACCACCAATCCGAAAATTTTCAAACCGCTGCCATTTCGCACACTTGCATTTTTTGGGGATGGTCGTAATAGACATATTTTCATGAAATGAGCCAAGGAATACGCTGGTAAAATTCGGCGGGTCGTGACTGAATCACCCTGTATAAGTTGGTCATTCCGTTTGTAACACTTTGAAATATTGGTCTAGGACCCCATAAGGGATATATATTCATGATCCTCGATCGAATTTAAGTCGATCTAGCGATGTCCGTCCTTCCGTCTGTCTGTCCCTCTGTCCGTCCGTAGAAAACACGCTAACTTTTAAAAGACTCTTCAGAGACTACTGAAGTTTGGCATATATGGTGGTCATTGACCTGGTTAGGCTGGTATTGCAATCCAGCCAAATCGGTCCAGTGGTTCAAAAGTTAGGAGCAAAAGAGTAAATTTCGGCAAGGGCTTTTCGCGAATTTACGAGATAAAAAACATGATAACTTTCGAAAGACAATAATGAGACTGCTGAAACTAAACATGTATCTTTGCCATTCCCCAGGCCTGTTTGGTGTTGAACTTCAGCTCAAGCGTTCCAGTGGTTCAAAAGTTATAAGCAAAACCCCGAATTTCAGATTGGGTTCAACATAAATGTGAACAAGTTTAAAAAGCATTGGTGGTAACTTAGCAATGCTTTTCAAACTTGTTTAGTTTTAAATCAATGCTTTTTAAACTTGTTTAGTTTTAAAAGAATTGGTAACTAAAAAATTAAACTCGAAAAAAATTTTACAGTCAAAAAAAATTTTACACTCGAAAAAAAATTTACACTCAAAAAAAAATTTTTTTACAAAAATGTCAATATTTTGTGTACATACGTACGTGCATTCACTCAGAAATATTTTTTACACTAAAAAAACATTACACTCAAAAAAAGGTTTACACTAAAAAAAAAAATTAGTTATCTTTCTTTTTTTTTTAAATGACAAAATAAGAGTTTTTTACTCAAAATTAAATATGTCTAATCAAAATTGTTAATTTTTTTCACGTTAAAAATGTACTATCCTTTAAAGAAGGCATTGTGGAGGGTATTCATAGATTCGGCAAAGTCGAATTTAACTTTTCTACTTGTTTTGGTTTTTTAATGGTGTCCTCGACTGTTATTTCAGTTCCTTTTGCATGTAATAGCAAAATAATAGTAGTAAAACATTATTTCATCAAGAAGAACTTTGGTTTGGCAAGTACACCCAAATCTTCCTCAAAATATTATCATGATTTAAATTTTTGGGCAAAAGTACAAAATTCGCTGGCATTTTATAGAAAACAATGTCTCAGAATATGAGTCTTTTTCTATAGAAAAAAAATTCTCAGAATCTGAGACTGTCAAACTGTCTCAAAATCGGAGAATTTTTCTATTGGAAAAATTTTTTTGAATCTGAGACTTTTTTCATTGGAAAAATGTCTCAGAATCTGAGATATTTTCGATTCGAAAATTGTGTCAGAATCTGATACTTTTTCTATACGAAAAATTTCTCAGAATCTAAGACTTTTCTATAGGAAAAATATCTGCGAATCTTAAACTTTTTCTATTGGAAAAATGTCTTGGAATCTGAGACTTTTTCTGTAGGAAAAATGTTTCAGAATCTGAGACTTTTTCTACAGGAAAAATGTCTCAGAATCTGGACTTTTTCTTTAGGAAAAATGTCTTAGAATTTGTGTCCTTTTTTATAGAAAAAAAATCTTAGATTCTGAGACTTTATCTATAGAAAAAATGTCCCAGAATCTGATACTTTTCAAAAAAAACAAGTGAGAGTGTTAAATTCGGCAGTGCCGAATCTATTATACCCTCCAAAATGTAAAAAAAAAATTAAAAACAAAAATTTTTCAGGGGCGTTTCTTTTTTTTTGGGGGGGAGGGGGGTTGATAGGGTCAGTGGGGGACGTTGAGAGCACCTTCCCATCGCGATAAATATACCAAATGTTTCATTTAATTAACAAAAATACAAAAAAAAACCCGTAAAAAAGTTTATTTTTTTAGAGGTTGGTTTAATTCTTCAAGGGGGAACTTTTTTCCCCCTGGTCCGATTTGGCCAATTTCCGAACTTAACCTGCCTAGGAACATAAGACATATTAGTGCCGAACTTGAAGGGTCTAGCTATTTTATTTTGGACTGCATCGTGTTAACTACAGACGGACGGACGGACGGACGGACGGACGGACAGACGGACGGACGGACGGACATCGCTAAAATGTCTTAGAATCGATCACTGATCAATAATATATATACTTTATGGGGTCCCCGACCGATATTTCGATGCGTTACACACGGAATGACAAAGTGAGTATACCCCCATACTGTAGTTGGAGGGTATAAAAATGTCTCAGAATCGGAGACCGTTTCCATAAAAAAATTTCTTAGAATCTGAAACATTTTCTATAGGAAAAATATCTCAGAGTTTGAGAGTTTTTCTATATGAGAAATATTTTAGAATATGAGAATATTTCTAAATCAGAGAATTTTTTCCAACAAAAAAAACTCTCAAGGTCTAAGCAATTCAGTTTCTTTATGAAAAATGAGTTTGAACCATTGACTTTGTATTTAAGGATTAATAATATAAAAAAAAAACAATTAGTTCTTACCTTCTTAAAGTCAACTAGCTAAAAATTTAATTTTGTGTACCAATTTTCTTGAAATGATACTTAAGATTTCAATTTTCAAAATAACGCGCTAAAATTACAAAATATAATATTCGTACTTAAACACTTCTTAAGCACCACCAATGTTTTAAAAAAGGCTTTTAGACATATAACTATAGGCAACAGCAACCTCAAAGTAATATTAACTTTTCTACATGTGTAAGTAGTAGTTATGTCAACATATTACAAATACATATGAGCAAAAAAAAAAAAACTACTTACATACATATGGACCAGGGTTGGCAACCGATACCCACCTAGAATAACGGTATTTGGCTATTGTACCGCAACCAATAAAGATATGGACATTTTCAAAAGCAATTATGAAAGCTGATGAAATTTCTAGTATTTTAAATGTTTCACTTCGTGTTTCTACCGGTTCGTTTTCGAAATATAGGTCAATACCTTTATAATACCGTTTGAAACGGTATTATAACGGTATTGGCCTATATAACTAAAACGAACCGGTAGAAACACGAAGTGACGGATTTAAAATACCAAAAATTTTATCAGCTTTCATAATTGCTTTTGAAAATGTCCATAACTTTATTGGTTGCGGTACAATAGCCAAATACCGTTATTCTAGGTGGGTTTCGGTTGCCAACCCTGATATGGACATTTCCATTTAACTTTTCATTTCTTTGAAATTTTGGTTTTTTGGCCAAAACTTTTTTTATTTGCATTCAAATGGCTATCTACTGATAGAAATGCATAAAGGACTTCTTATGCAATTAGCTTACAAACATTAAAGGCCAAAATCTTAATTTGCGGTAGTTAGGGACAATCAAACTTCCGAAATGTGGAAAAGTCGATTGAAATTTCATAAAAATAATGTACTCTATGGCCTATTGTACTTGCGCCGTCCAGCGTATTCTTCGAAGATTTCAAATATATAGACCCTCTACTTGTTCAAAATAGATGTATTTATGAATTTGATGTGACATCAATAACAAAAAAGTTATTTGGTGGTAACGGTTTGAAATTAAAATTTCTTCATTTTCAATTTTTCGTCGTTTTTTGATCAAGAAATTTGCGCCGCTTCATACTTTTCAAAAGCTAATACGAAAAATGATAGCTGTCGTAATTCCCTACAGTTTGAAATCGGTCTCATGAATGTGCCCTCAATAGGAGCGGAGTACTACCTAGACAAAGGTTGAGAGACAAAACGTGAAAGTCATCAAAAATCCACTTTTTTGCGAGGCACATTCGCAATATTATTTAAAAGTGGCCTGCACATCGCGTGATCCAAATATTTTTTGATTTTTTATAATAAAATCGATATAGCGTGTTAAAATTTTGATAAGCAAAAATTTTGCAAAAATCTGACATTTCACGATTTTAAACTTTTGCTTGTATTTTCGCGCGAAAAGAATTTAGATTTAAAATATACCCGTCAGACGATTGCTTGTAATGCGTATTATGGATCGTGTGCAAAAATTGAGACTGAAAACGCGCCAATTTTGTCCTCAGATAAACCGCCAGGGCACACCCAAACCGCTAATAGAAATTAATTTCTATAAATGGCAATTGCTGGCACTTATAAAGCTTTATTCCAAAACTGAGCGGCATTATTAAATTTTGAAGATTGTGGATTTTATGCATCTTTCAAAATTTGATTAATTAGAAATTGCATCACTTTTAAAAATTCCCAATTTTGCATAATGCACAAGTTTTTTAACTAATTTGAGGGTGCTTAATCCGAATATGACCTTTAATTTGGTCCATCGTCATTAGATTTCGCGTAAATTGCATATCAAGTATTAAAAGAGCAACTTTTTAAAACATACTTTTAACGTAAAAATCTGATTGTATATCCACGTTAATGGACGTAATTTATTCGGTTGTTAATGGGGATAGTATGAAACATTAATTAACGTTGATTTTGTCAATTTCTAATAATAATTGTAATTTTGAGATTTTTTGTTTTCAATTAAAATCTTTAAACCGCCATAACTTTCGCGCCGTCAGCTGAAAGTTCTTCACGCGAACGGATTTGAACTTACTAAATGCATGTTTATACGCGTACTAAACGATTTTGATGTGCCTTCAAAAAAAATTTGAATATTTTTTAAACCTTAAAATCAAAAGTTAAATGGAAATGTTCATATGTACTTTGTAACAGGAAACTATTATTAGGATTTTTGGAAAGGCTTTTAAATAAATGAGTCGGTTGAAGTAAATTTGAATTTTTCCTTTAGATATTTACTAAAAGATTATTATTGCTGTTGTTGGTGTTTTTTGTTTTGGATGGTAGAGATGGTAATGTTGTTGCTGCTGGTGATGTTGTTTAGATTTTGAAAAACCACTTTAAGAAAAAGGGGTATATTAGGAAATGTGTCAGAAAAAAAACTCTCACACACACACTCACACTTACCCACTTATAAACACCAAATACAAATAGAAATGGCGGATTATTAACACAATGGTAAACCGTAGTTCATTTACACATACATATTAAAAACACTTAAAAGTAATATTCCTGCCCTACTCCTTAAAATTTCTCACCATTAAAACTTGTTTGTTTGTTGTACTTAAGAAAATTTACACGTTTTAGCAGCACAAAAAATTCATTTCATTCATTTAATTTTTTTTTTTTTTAAATCGTGTAAAGTGTATAATGATAGAATATGAAAACCAACACCGTAACAATATAAGAAATTTTTAGAAAAATTTGGCTTATATGATTGTTAAACTACCTCTATGATGCTCTTAAGAAGGTATAGGAACTCTTAACAAGTTTTCACAAGTGAATGAGTGAAGAATATAACGGGTTTAAATGTCAAGTTATTTTATGAAGTAGAGAGAAAACCAGCAAAAAGGTAACATTTACAAAATAGAAGTGTTAAATTACAGTTGTAATATCTTAAAATGAAAAACTGCGACATTTAAAAATACATGATTGCATACATAGACCGTAGAAATGTGACCAACTTTTTATTTTTATGGTTGAAAGTTTTAAAAGTTATAGAACAAACAAATTAACGTTGCTTTGATTTAAAAATAATATTTTTCGATAAGAAAAATTTCTCAACAAATCAAACTATATCTGAGATTGCTCTACAGAAAATTCATGATAAAATTGTCAGTCATGACTTCAAAACTTTTTCAGTTAGCGTAAAAATTTATAAATCACATAAAAACAATTTTAGTGCTCCCAAATCATATGTTTTTTGATGACAATGAAAGTTTCTCAACCCTTATGAACCGTTTTGCCTGAAAATTAAAAAAATATATAAAAGAGACAATTTTAAGGTTGATGTTCCTAAGCTTATCGGCCATATCAATGTTTACACTTTCGTAAAGAAAAATCTCAGATATTTTTGCAATGTTCCCTTTAAAAAAAACCCCAAAAAAAAAATTCCTATATTCCTATAGAAGTTCTCAGATTTAGTGACTTTTTCCTCATAGAAAACTTTTTAGGTTTTCAATATTTTTTTCCTTTTGTATTTTTCTACAGAAAAGTTCTAAGATACCGAAACATTCTATCTACACCATAATTTTCAGGTTTTGAAACACTATTCTATATAAATTGACTGAAATTAGAAAAACGAAAGACTTTAATGTTTTTTTAATTTTATTAGGTAATTTAATAGATTCTGAGAAATTTTTTTATAGAAAAAGTATAGTTTTCTGAGACACTTTTTTTTAGAAAAAGTCTAAAATTCTCAAATATTTTCTGAGACATATTTCCTATTGAAAAGTCTTTTTTCCTACAAAAAAGTCCAAAGGTCTCAGCTTCAGAGACATTTTTCCTTAAGCAAAAGATTCCTACAGAAAAAGTTTAAGATTCTGAGACATTTTTCAAATAGTAAAAATCTCGGAATCTAAGACATTTTCTTAGATTCAGGAATACTTTCCCTAAAAGTCTCAGAAGTCATATGCATTTTTTCTACAGAAAAAGTCTCAGATTCTGATTTTTTTTCATTAAGAAAAAGTCTCAGACTTTAGAACAGTTTTCTTAATAAAAACTCACAAATTCTGACACATTTTTCCAATCGAAAATATCTGAGATTTTTTTTCTAGGATTCTAAGAATTCTTTCCTTACGAAAAGGTTCATATTTTCTATGAACCTTTTCCTTGTCTTATATTCTTAGACATCTTTCAAACAGAAATCATCTCAGATTCTGAGATATTGTCTAAGAATATAAAACATTTTTCCTTTTAAAATGAGTTAGATTCTGAGACATTTTTAAATAGAAAAAATCTCAGATTCCGAGACATTATTCCTATAATATAAGTCGCATATTCAGTGCAATTTTTCCTATGGAAAAAGTCTAAGATTCTATCTATTACATTTATTCTATAGAAAAATTCTCAAATTTCCCTTAGGAAAACTTTCTTATTTTTACTTTACCATACATCATTAATTCGAAAACATATATGATCATATAAGAACATATATTAAAATTGGCGCTTATTCAATATATGACCATATATTGTAAAACATATGATAACACTGTGCAACAAGAAAAATGAGCCTCAATGGCTTCAAGTAGACCATCAAATAGACAAAATCACCAAAGGGTTTTGCAAAGTCAGTTCGGATTTCTTTTTTATAGCCCACTGAAGTTTTCATTTTTTTTATCAAAGGCGTTTGGAAAACGTCAAAAATACTATAATAAGAACACATCTGAGCTTCAAAAAATGATTTGATGTGTTCATTGAAATTTTATGGCGGTTCTTTTCTTAGAACATTTTAACCCTCTAACTGCCATTTTAAGGGGTCATTTTAGTCCTTTTTCAAAAACTAAACACAGAAGTCTAATAACACGTCCATTTAGAGGGTTAAAATGTTCTACAAATATTTTCCTCATAAAATTTCACTAGGGGTTGTCGAATGCTCAAAGTTTGTGCGACATGCGCAAAGTGCTTAAAAAGGGTCAAGTATAAATAATCAATGTTTGTTATTTATTTTAACCAAAGCAGTGTTAAAAAATATCGACAAAAAACAGTGCAAATATACTTTTGAGCTAAAAATGATATTCTGATGTGTTTTATAAAATTTTATGATGATTCTGTTCTTTGACCAAGTTAACCCTCTAGCTCCCGTTTTAATGGGTCATTTTTGTCCTTTTTTAAAAGAAATACAAAAAAGTCTTTAAGAAAAGGCAGTTAAAAGGTTAAAATGTTTTACAAATATTTTCTGCATCAAATTTTACTAGGGCACGTCTAAGATGAAGATGACCATCGATGTTTGGTCGAAATATCGGATGGAAAAATAAAACAAAATTAAAAATACAAAAATTCTAAGATTTTTTATTTATAATTTTTATATGACCTTTTTTATATTTTTTTTTTTTTGGCCGAAATAAAAAAACAAGTAAAAAAGCTAAATTCGACTTTGTCGAATGTTTTAAATTAAAAAAAAAAATCCCCCAAAAAAATTTTTTGGTAAAAAAAAAAAATTCTACGAAAATGTTTTTTTTCTTCTTCATCCTCAAATATATTTTTGCTCCGCCAACAAATTTCCGCTAGAACGGCATCACGCGAGTGTTTCCCAAGATATCTGAAATGGTGATCACGGCCAAAGTATTAAACAGATATAACAAAGACTTAGCGCATTTACTTGTTGTTGCTTTAAGCAGTTTGGTATTGCATTTGAACGAAATCGGTTCAGCGCACATTGGGTTCAAATGGTACCAAAGTGGCGATTAATTGAAATTTATAAATGAAGTTTATGTTATAAGTTTTGGTATGGGGTAAAAGTAGATAAAATTCTGCAAAGCTAGTTATCAAAATCAATAAACTAAGTTGTTTTCCTTTTTTTCGGTGAGCTGTAAAAGTTAGAAAATTATTGCAGTCTTTGAAAAAAGTAAAAAAATTAAAATATTTCACAATTCAAGCGATTATTAGTAGTATTAAATCTTTTAAAAGAAAATCTTTTATAATGGAATCTTAAACAAGAGGTATTAAACTAAATTGCAAATTTTTTTTTGTTTATAAAAATTGGGTCTTAACATTTTTAATAATTTTTTTAAAAAGGACCCGAAATTGGGATATTTTCCCCATTTAATGGGCCACACATATTAAGTTAGTAATAGTTGGATTTAGTTTTGTGGTTTTTAAAAAAGTATAGGATACCAGCTTTTATTTAAAAGAAAAAAAAGTACAGACAATGCCCGGCCCTTTTTTTTATTCCCGTTTTTGTGTAAAAAGTCTGGGTATCGTTTATTAAACAAGACCATTATATGTGTGTTTATACCCTTCAACTACAGTATGGGCTTACACTCACTTTGTCATTCCGTATGTAACGCATCGAAATATGGGTCTAGGACCCCATAAAGTGTATATTATTGATCACTGATCGATTCTAAGACATTCTGTGACTAACAGTGTGTCCGTCCGTCCGTCTGTTGTTGAGCACACCATAAAGTACATAAAACAAGAGCTAGAATCCTGAAGTTTGTCACAAATATGTATAATGGTCATAGGCTGGTTAAGTTCTTGAACGAGCAAAATCGGACCAGGGGGGAAAAAGTTCCCCCTTGAAGAACTAAAACTACCCCAGAAAAATATTTTTTTTACAAGTTTTATTTGTATATTCAATCAATAAATGAAACATTTTAATGCCATATGAAGTTCATCGACCTGAATTTGAACCAAGGGGGATCAGGAAAGCGAGTTTTTTCGGTCCGCCCCTTTTTGGGGGCGTGTATAGAAAAAATAATTTAAATAATGATACATTTTTATTAATTAGGTGCAAAAAATGACATCTATTTTTTTGAAAACTTTTATCGCGAGGGGAAGGTGTCCCTCATAGTCTCCCGGTAAACCCCCCTCCCCCCACGCCAAAAAACGTCCCCTCCATTTGTTTTTTGTAGCTTTATTACATGTTCAAGGGTTTCGTGTTTTTTTCCAAAAACAAAAAAACGACTAAAAGATTACAAAAAAAAAACATTTTGTTAAATTTTTTTTCTCAAATGCTGTGTTCTTATGTGTTTTTGATAAATCGTTAATAAAAAACTACAATATTCCCATAAATCACTTTTTCCAGATAAATTTGTACATTTATGAGATTTTGTGAAAAACAAAAATTGGATTTTAAATAAAAGTTATAATAATATAAATACATATAATGCGTTCTTTCTTTGATTAATTTGATAGAACATTATGTACACTTGAATTTCCATTTTTTTTTTATTAATTTATCGCTTTTCATTCCAAAGTAACAGCAAAAATTGTGAACTATAACCCTTTTTTCCGAAAAACAAAAAAACGCCTAACAGGTTAAAAAAAAAAAATTTTCCAAATTTTTTTTTTTCCAAAATGTGTATTTTTAGATGTTTATATTAGTTCATTAATAAAAAAAATATAATATTCTGAAACTACTGCTTATCTGAATTAATCGCCATTTTGGGTACCATCGAACCCACTGTGCAGCGGTTTAAAAGTTATGAACGAAAATGTAAGAACACCACGAAAATTGTGGTACATTCAACATAACCTAAAAACACAAAATGCTTAAATTCGGTGGCTAGTTGACACATTTGAACAGAATCGATCACCGAATGGTATTTAAACAAGTCCAAACATATTTAAAAAAACATTTTCGTCGAATTTTTTTTGTACCAACAATTTTTTTCGCGGATTATTTTTTTTTTTTTTTTTTTTGCAAATAAACTTTTTTACATTGTGGAGGGTATTAATATATTCGACAAAGTCGAATTTAACTTTGTTACTTCTTTTTTTTATTTCGGCGCAAAAAAAAATATAACAAAAAAATTTGAATACTTTAAAATTTTTAAGCATTTTCTATATGCTGGACGAACTATCTGTCTTAGACGTGCCCTAGTAAAATTTGATGCAGAAAATATTTGTAAAACATTTTAACCCTTTAACTGCCTTTTTTTAGACTTTTTTGTATTTCTTTTAAAAAAGGACAAAAATGACCCTTTAAAACGGGAGCTAGAGGGTTAATTTGGTCAAAGAAAAAAATCATCATAAAGTTTTATAAAACACATCAGAACATCATTTTTAGCTCAAAAGTGTATTTGCTCTGTTTTTTGTCGATATTTTTTAACACTGCTTTGGTTAAAATAAATAACAAACATTGATTATTTATCCTTGACCCTTTTTTAGCACTTTGCGCATGTCGCACAAACTTTGAGCATTCGACAACCCCTAGTGAAATTTTATGAGGAAAATATTTGTAGAACATTTTAACCCTCTAAATGGACGTTTTATTAGACTTCTGTGTTTAGTTTTTGAAAAAGGACTAAAATGGCCCCTTAAAATGGCAGTTAGAGGGTTAAAATGCTCTAAAAAAAGAACCGCCATAAAATTTCACTGAAGACATCAAATCATATTTTGAAGCTCAGATGTGTTCTTATTATAGTATTTTTGATGTTTTCCAAACGCCTTTGATAAAAAAATGAAAACTTCAGTGGACTATAAAAAAGAAATCCGAACTGACTTTGCAAAACCCTTTGGTGATTTTGTCCATTTGATGGTCTACTTTCATATGGCGTTGAAGGCATTGAGGCTCAATGCGATGACCCAAAGTTTGTTGCACAGTGTAATATGCGATCATATATTGGCCCATCCTTAACATAAATTATCATATATGATCGTACATGAGCTTGTATACATTATTTTTAGCCGGGTTAAAAAAAATTTTCATATAGAAAAATTTTGAGATTCTTGGACATTCTCACATAATTTCCCTTTCTTTTTATTTTTTCTTTTTACCCATGTTCTTCTCAGAATTTTTTTTTTAAGAAGAAATATCATATTTTTTCTTTAAAAAATTCTCAGATTTTCCTAAAAATTGTTATATTTTTCTTAAAAAATTGTTAGATTAATTCTACAGAAAAATTCTCCTTTTTTTTCCTAAAAATTTTTTAGAAAAGTTCACAAATTATTCCTATTAAAAAAGTCCAGTGCAAAAATTCTCATGTTTTTCGTTTAGAAAAATTCCCAAATTTGTTGTCTAAAAAAATGACCAACCTTTTCTTCTAAAAAATTCCCAACTTTTTCGTTTAGAAAAATTTCCACCTTTTCGTCTAGAAAAATTCCAAACTTTTTCCTCCAGAAAAATTCCCAAATCTTTTGTCGAAAAAAATACTCTTATTTTTTTTAAAGAAAAAATTTAAAATTCAGAGACTTTTTTTAACATAGAAAAATTTTAACATTTCGAGAATTTTTTCCTAAACATTCCTAAAAATTTTTCTATAACAGAAGGCAAAAACAAAAACTGTGTTTAACAACTACCGAAGGTAGTATATGCAGTAACCAAAAAAACTTGCTTTCAAATTATATTTGGTGTAATGCTGGTGGAACTTCGAAAATCATATTTGCTTTCTCACTAAGTTGAGATTATTTAGAATATGAATATTTGATGTTTGCATGCTAACAGTATTACCTTATTTTCTAAAGAATTCTGATGATGGGGGAATTGGAACACCCCCGAAACGATCGTCAATTCATTCCTGAAAATTGCCAAAATTTTTGAAAGCAAGAAACTCTATGAGTATTTAATGGGAGAATATCCTAATAAAGAAAGTAGAGTTATCATAAGTACTTGTTATGTTAATTCATAATGGGGAACATGAAAAGGCCTCGAATCAGAATAAAACTCTTAATAATAAACTCTTTTTCATTGCACAATTAAAAGGTCGAATAAATAACTAATTTTTATTATTTAATAAAAATTAAAACACACTTCATTCCTAAAAATATTTTTTTTTGAAGAATATTAAGACTCTTAGACATTTATCAAATGAAAAAAAAATCGTTAGGCACGAACTGGATAATATACGTTTGAAACTAGAGACTAAATGTAGTAAAACTGCATTTACAGTTTTTCTTTTCGTTTCTTTTTGACAGAGGAGGATTTCCCCTAATTTTCCTATTTTATTACTTTTACATATCAGAAAAAGAAGGTGAGTTCCTTTTAAAAATGTTTTCTTCAATATCATTCAAAATTTTCAACAAAATGCTTTGATAAAGTTTTCAAATGAATTTTTTCAGATCCTTTTATCCTGACATGGCAAAATAAAAACATGGAAAAATTAGAGATCCTCCGCTTTTATTTGACCTCACCAGCAGCATCCTAGGATAAGTACAAATATTTCAGAAATATTTTACGAAATGAATCCTTTTAAACATTGAATCCTTTTAAAAGGAAACAGGATCACTACATTAAAAACTGTAAATGCAGTTTTACTCCATTTGATCTCTTCTTTCAGACGTATATCATCCGGTTTATGTTTAATATTGGCTGTCGGATGGTTTCATAGAATATTTTCTATAAAAAATTTCTCCAACAGAAAAATTTTCAGTTGTTTCCTACAGAAAAATTCGCAAATTATTCCTATGGAATTTTTTTTTTAAATTTTTCTATAGAAAAATTTAAAAATTTTTTCATGAAGAAAACTTTTAATATTCCAAAACATTTTTCCTTCAGAAAAAATTCTTACATTATTTCATTTCTTTTTCCCCTCTTCTTTCCTTTCCTTTTTTCTTTTTGCTTTTTTTTCGCCTGGTGTCTAATTTAAAAAAAAAAATTGCAGAACGCCACCTCAGTTTGATTATTTAAGCTAACGACTAACAAAAATTTAAATAAGAATTACTGTTTTCGTTTGCCTTAAACCAAAAATTTTAGTATCTTGGGTTTGTAACTTTTATAATAATTTAACTCCCCGCCCGGGTGAAAATGACCATGTATGTTCATATATGATGCATATATGGATGTCCATACAAGTGCATATCCGTAATTTGAGGGTACATGTACATTAATGATCATACATTGTCATACATGAATTTGTATGTAAATTTTTTTTTTGTATTTTCTTCCATAAAACGTCTATTAATTGAAATTTTTTCAAATATAAATAATTTGTACTAATTTATGACACTGATTTTTTAATAAAAACTAACGAATATTTAAAAAATATACTTTGGACTTTATGCTACTTTAGGCTAATCAAAGCTTCGAAGAATTAACCACTTTTTGAATGAATTCACAAATAAAATACATTCGATTTTTATAGTCACTGAATACAATTATCTTTAAATATCAATATTTCTTGGAATGGATTCGATTTTTACCATTAAATCGAATTCTTGTTTATAAGAATTTTAAAAACTGAATGCATTCTTTATTTCATTTATTTATTATTCATGAGACTTTTAAAAATCGAATTTATAAAAACTTACGCATTCAATTTCAAAGTCGAATGAAAAAGAAACCGAATTCATTCTATATTTTAAAATCAAATGTAAATTCATTCGATAAATTGTGATTGGGGAATGCAATCATTAAAGTTTAATTCAGAACACCAAATCTTATTAAGGGATGAAATCCTTTGCAGCTCTGACAGTAATACCGTCAGAGTGTTCGAATTTTCTTCTAAATTTGGTTGTTTACGTTAGTGCCGTTCATATTCGCCTATAGAATACAAAAATTATAATCAATCTTGATGATGTATAATCATTATTGCCCAACCGAACGGTTTTTTCAGACTGAAACCATACATGAACTTCGTCCAATTTTGTAAAGTTCTGCCGAACCCAACCTTTAAAAAAAATATTTTTAAGACATGTATGATATGCAGATGCATAGCATATATGAAGGAGTATGACATATCTATCTACACGTAGTTGCATACATTTACATATATGGAATATTACATTACTTGTGTATGTTCATATATGCTCCCATATATGACATACATTTCCATATATTGTTCATATACTATCATACATGGAATCATGTATGAGCATGTATGAACATACATGGTCATTTTCACCCGGGCGGGTAAAAATGAAATATATATGATCATATATGAAGATATATGGATCATATATGGATTTATATAACCATATATTATCATATATGCCTCCATATATGTTCATATATGATCTGATCCGAAAATTGGCCCGATATGAGGTCATATATGAACATATATGGAGGCATATATGATAATATATGGTTATATAAATCCATATATGATCCATATATCTTCATATATGATCATATATATTTCATTTTTACCCGGGTCGTGTTGAATAAAAAAAATATTCACCAGCTGGTGAAAAACAAACAAAAAGCTCGTGAATAAAAAAAATATTTTTCATCAATATTTTTTTAATCAATATAATGTGTTTTTAGGGATCTGGGACTTTCTGCAGAGGTGCACGTAGTGCGGAAAGTTTCTGACCGTCATTCACTTGGGAGTGACCAGAAATGATTCCTCTGTTGACTGTCCAAGCAGCTCACTACTTCCGGTCCTAGACCAAGTATTTCCCGGGCAATGGCTTACCAGCATCCGCTAGAAGCTAGCTAGAGTGAGAAGGCGACCAGTCATGTAGCCTGAATGGTCATGGTAGATCCTGACGTCTCAGGCCAGTAGGTAAATAAAATTTTGCTGAAGCATGACTGCAACGTGGGATTGGACGCGAAGATAGCAGCCCTATCACCAATCTAAGAAAGGAGGGCTAGCAACCCACTTTTCCGAAAACTTCATTGCTAACGAATCGCCAAACAAACAGCCTCTAAATGATAAACCGAAACCTTTGATGACGACCTTTGCATATCGAACAAGGACTATGATTGGATACTGGAACGTAAGAACCCTAAGGGACAGCGATAACATCAGCGCTAATATGAACTCCAAATACCTGCAGGTGGAACGTGAAATGAGTAGGTATGGTCTTGCTATTTTAGGATTGAGTGAAGTGCGATGGACAGGCTCAGGAGAATTTTCGTCCCCTACTTCCCAAACAACCATGTTATATTCGGGAAAAGAGATTGGTTGCAACCATGAATCTGGTGTTGGATTGATGGTTACAAAAAATGCTCTGAAAAGTCTAATTAGCTGGAAGCCTGTGTCTGACCGAATACTGCTAGCTCGTTTTGCATCTAAGATCAGAAATATTACTATTATCCAGTGCTATGCCCCAACTGAAACTGCCAAAGATGACGTAAAAAATACCTTTTATGGACAGTTAAATGCAACTTACGATACTGTTCCACGTGGTGATATTATTATTGTAATGGGTGATATGAATGCTAAAGTGGGAAATAATAATGAATCTTTAGAATATATTATGGGTAAGCATGGCCTCGGCACTCGAAACGATAACGGTGAACGTTTTATTGATTTTTGCAATGCCAGAAAACTAGTCATTGGTGGCACACTATTTGAACATAAAACGTGCCATAAACTAACCTGGCTGTCTCCTGATAGACATAACACAGCAAATCAAATTGATCACTGTGCTATAAGCCACCGTTATAGAAAATGTCTCCTAGATGTACTTAACAAAAGAGGGGCAGACATAGGCCAATCTCGAGATCACTATTTGGTGGTTGCAAAAATTCGCCTATGTACAGCAGCAATTCAAAAAAGGTCGAACAACATACGGCCTAAAAAATATGATATTGAACGCCTTAATAACAATAATGTCAAAATAGACTTTACAACACAGCTACGTGAAGCATTAAATATACCCGAAGTCGAATCACTTACTACAGTAACTTCAAAATGGGACCACATTAAAACCAAAATAAAATCCTGCGCAGACCGTGCAATCGGGCCAGCACCCAAGGGGAAACAAGAATGGATGACCGATGAGACGTGGAATATAATTACAGATCGACGAAAACTTAAAGAAGAAGTAGCATCAGCGAATGACCACGAAGTAAAGACCAACCTGGAAATTAATTACCGTAACCTGCATAAAACAGTTCAACGAGCGGTACGAAGAGATAAACGGAACCATATTGACCGCATGGCTGAAGAAGCCGAAAATGCAGCACAAGCTGGTGACACGCGAACAGTATTTAAAGTCACAAAACAGCTAGCAGACCGTAAGTTGCGTATAGAACACCCTGTGAGAGATTTGCAAGGGAACCTGCTCAATACCGACCAAGAACAACTCCAACGATGGAAGGAGCATTTTTCCACTGTGTTAAACTGTGTTATAGATGAAACTCTTGAGCCACCTATTTTAGTTAATCCGCAACCAGTCACAAATTCGGGAATAAGAATAACACCCCCTAGTATAGCAGAAACTATTGCTGCCATAAAACAACTCCCAAATGGAAAAGCAGCTGGAACTGATGGTATACCACCAGAAATCTATAAATGTGATCCCGAACTCTCAGCACAACTTTTACACCCTCTGATCACCGAAACCTGGGAAACCGAATCCTTTCCAGAGGAATGGAAAGATGGTATCATTGTCAAAATCGCGAAAAAAGGAGACCTCAAAAATTGCACAAACTGGCGGGGTATTTGTGTCTTGCCAACTGTAGCCAAAATAGTTGCAAAAATAATATTAAATCGCATCAAAGAGCATTTGGAGCAAACCATCAGCTCATGCCAAGCCGGATTTCGCAGTGGTTCCTCGTGCGCAGACCATGTTAATTCACTACGCATTATTATAGAACAAAGCGTTGAGTTCAATTCCAAATTACATCTTCTATTTATAGATTTTGAAAAAGCGTTCGATTCAATTAATCGAGAATGTATTTGGTCCGCCCTGCGAAAGAGAAATATACCTCAAAAAATAATAGCTCTTATTAAGGAAAGCTATAACCGTGCAAAATGCTTTGTTCTCCATAAGGGGAAACTTTCTGACCCGTTCATGGTAGAAAGTGGAGTCCGTCAGGGCTGCATATTATCACCTCTTTTGTTTCTTGTCGTTATGGAAGATGTTCTCAGTAGTATTGAGAATAAAAGGCAAGGAATACAATGGAAAATCAATAATCAATATCTTAATTACCTGGCCTATGCTGACGATATCTGTTTACTTTCGCATAATCTTAATGACCTTAGACACACAACTAAAGAACTGCAGGAAAAACTACAATACACAGGACTCAAAATTAACGCTGGCAAAACAAAAACACTAAGTGTTGGTACAACAACAGTTCCAATGACCATCAACAACCAAACTTTTGATGCATGTAAACAATTTTGTTATCTTGGATGTGAAATCTCACCTAATGGAGGAACCGAACTTGATGTTGATGCTAGAATTAACAAGGCAAGAGCGTCTTTTGGCATACTAGCTCCAATATGGCAAAGTAATAAAATTTGTCAAACCACTAAACTTAGAATTTTTGAGGCAAATGTCAAGTCTGTCCTATTATATGGGTGTACAACCTGGAAAGTCACCAACAGCATCACAAAACGTCTGCAAACATTTGTCAGCCGCTGCCTAAGAAGGATATTACGTATCTTTTGGCCTCAAACAATAACGAATGCCGAGTTGTTACTAAAAGCAAAGCAAATGGAAGTAGCAACTGAGATACGTAAACGGAAATGGCAGTGGATTGGACACAATCTCCGTCGAAATGATGATAATGTATCCAAGCAAGCTCTTAGATGGAACCCATTTCATCAAGATGGCAGAGAAAGCGGAAGGCCGCGTATAACATGGAGACGATCAACAGAATCCGAAATGAATCAACTGGGTGTATCTTGGAACGAATTAAGGTCTATTTCTCAAAACCGAGTCAGATGGAGATCTGCAATTATTGGCGCCCTATGCTCCAGTGGGAGTTAGAGGAACATATATATATATAATGTGTTTTTATTCAATTTTTTTCTTCATCAATATTTTTGTTCATCAATATTTTTTCATCAATATTTTTTTGTTAATCAATATTTTTTTTCATCAATATTTTTTTCTCATCAATATTTTTTTTTCCATCAATATTTTTTTTTATCAATATTTTTTTCATCAATATTTTTTTCACTAATATTTTTATGCCCTCCACTTACAATTAGTGATAGAAATATTGGTGTGAGACCCCATCAAGTGTATATATTATTCTAAGACATTCTACACTCAAAAAATTATGTCATTAACTGTTTGTAGTTTATTTAAAAAGTTTTCCGTTTAGTCGTTTTTAAAAGAAACAAGTGAGAGTGTTAAATTCGGCTGTGCCGAATCTTGTATACCCTCCAACGTTCAAACAAAAAAAAATAAAAAAAAATTCCAGGGGCGGTTTTTTTCGGGTGGGGGGGGGGGCTTGTCGGGGTCCTTGGGGACACCTTCTCTCTGGTCAAAAATTTTTACAAATTTAATTACTATGATTTTTGTACAAAAGATATACAATTTCATCATTATATGAATTATTTGCTAATATCCACGCCCACAAAAGGGGGCGGACCAAAAAAAAGGTCATTTTCAAATCCCCTGGGTCCAATTCCAGGACTTTTAACTTTTTTAAGCATAAAAATGTTTCATTTGTTTAACAAAAATACAAAAAAACCTATAAAAGTTAGCTTTTTTTAGAGGTTGGTTTACTTCGTCAAGGGGGAACTTTTTCCCCCCTGGTCCGATTTTGCCCATCTCCGAACTTAACCAGCCTATGAACATAAGACAAATATGTGCCAAATTTGAGGAGTCTAGCACATTTATTTTGGACTGTATCGTGTCTTCCACAGACGGACGGACAGACGGACGGACGGACGGACAGACGGACATCGCTAGAATGTCTTAGAATCGATCACTGATCAATAATATATATACTTTATGGGGTCCTAGACCGATATTTCGATGCGTTACACACGGAATGACAAAGTGAGTATACCCCCATACTGTAGTTGGAGGGTATAAAAACATTTATTTGATGTTCAGTTTTTATTAATGACTACTTCAGTCCTTTGTTTCAAAAATAACGCACTAAAAAATAAAGACTTTCATTAACATTTAATTTTTAAAGTCATTTATTTTTGTTCTGTAAGTAAAAACTACTGATTATTCTTTTGATTTTTAATGATTTGTGTAAGTAATTTTTTTTTAAATTGTTGGTATTTTTTAATGAAATATCATTAGTTTTTACCTACACAAGTCAGTTATTTTTTTGTAGAAAAAAAAATCAAAAAATTATTTATAGAAATATAAAAACATGTTTGTATCAAGTGGCTTTGGCACGATGGGTAGAGTGTCTGGCCAGAATGTAGTTGATTGCGGGATCGATTCCCCAAAATTTTATTAAAAATTTTTAAAAAAATATTTCAATAAAAAATTGTAAAAAATTACCTACGAAATCATTAATTTTTAATGTTTTCGTTGGTTATTTTTTTTTCGAATTTGTTGGTAAAAAAGAGTGAAAAAAACTTAATTTTTTAATATTTAATGTTATTTATTTTAGAAAATTTTGTCAACAGTAAAAAATAAATGTTGATGTTTCTTAAAACAAATGAATAATTACTGGGATGGTTTTTAATTCTTTTTTCATTGGTTTTTGCCTACAAAATATTTTGATTGTAGCGATGTCCGTTTGTCTGTCCGTCTGTCTGTCTGTGGAAATGCTAATCACGGCCAAATTAAACATATATGACTAAGAATTAGCACATTTACTTGTTGTTTTCCTAAGTTGTTTGGTATTGCATTTGAGCGATATTGGTTCAGCGGTTCAGAAGTTATGAACGAAAATGTAAGAACACCTCGAAAATTTTAGTACAGTCTACAAAACCTAAAAATACAAAACGATTTAAATTGGCTGCTGGTTGGCATATGTGAACAGAATTGGACACAGAGTGGTATTTTTACAAGTACAAACCTATTTTTACAAAAAAAAATAGGGGATTTTTTTTTTTACCAAAAAATTTTTTCCGCGATTTTTATTTCTTTTAAATGAAATTTTTTTCGAAAAATATATTTTTTTAGATTGTGGAGGTTACTATACGTTCGGTAAGTCCGAACTTAACTTATTAACTTGTTTTTCATTAACTTTTTTTCATTAATATTTTTTTCATCAATTTTTTTTCATTAATATTTTTTTTTCATCAATATCCTTTTTTTTTTTCATTAATATTTTTATTTTATTAATATTATTTTTTTTAATACATTTTTTTCCATACAAAAATCGAATAACATAGTTGATTAAAATCACAATTTTCAAAATTGTATTCCAATGCAAACTCAATACAGCACATGCAAGCGATGTCTGTACATGACACGATGCAGTAAATTTGCCAAGAATATTTTTTATGGTAATAGGCTGTCCAGTTTTGGATATGATAAAATTGGACCAGTTGGAAAAAGTTTCCCTTGAAAAACAAAACCAACTCAAGAAACGCTCCATTTTGTTGTTATAGAAAATAATAAAAAATAGTGAAACAACTTTATTAAGTATGCGTATATACCATATTAAATAAATTTGTAAATAGTTTTAGCAAGGTAGAGGATGTCCCCCGACCACGCTCTCACACCAGAAAAAATCCCTAGAATTATCCATGCCTAATATATTTGTTTTATTATTCGCAAGAAGAAAGGCGTACCATTCCCCTTCTGCTTCGAGTATTGAAATTACAAAAAAATCAAGTTTTTAAAGGTTTTTTTTTATATTTTTGGCATTTTTTTCCATACTAATACCAATTCGTTCCAGTATTGACGTTTCGGCATCGGTATAACCGTAACCGGTTCAACTTAAATACCGTAATCGATGCCGATATCAAAATAAAAAAAATTGATATTAATACCGATACCAACACCGTTATTCGTTAGGGTTGCAAAGCTTATTTTTTACACCATTTTACAATTATGGAATTGCATTACAAAAAAATATATCTTTTGTGGATCTAACTTGGCCTGTGCTATGATAAATAAGTCAGAGGCTATTCAGTCAACTTTTTTATATATTTATATAGAATGTGTAGTTGGTCACATTTCTCATTTAAATATATGTACATTAGAGTGTCCCTTATTTTGGAAATGTTGGAAATCTTGAGACGGTACCCGCTCATTTTTTTCCTTTTGACTTAAAAATAACTCAGGAAAAATTTTACGCCCCTAGGACCACGCCTTCCCTACGCGACGGGGCCTTAAAGAGCGGGGCCTTAAAAATCATTTTTCCATACAAACCAAAAAAATTTTTTTTTGATTTTTAATTTTTTTGTTATTATTTATTATATTACTTGGTTTGCTTATTCACGACAAAAAATTTGATTTTGGTGGGATAAGTCTTTCAGCGCTAAAAAATTTTTCGCAAAAAAAAATTTTGAGCCGCCGGGGTCCTACAGTAAAAAATTTTTAAAAAATATTTTTTTTTAGTTTTGACCAGCAAAGGTTTTAGCTGCTATGTTGCTTTAAATGATATATATTCCAAAAAAAAATTATTCATATCTGTGACATCTTTATCTTTTTCGAAAAAAAAAAATTGAGCCGTAGGAATCCTACGGTAAAAAATTTTTAAAAAATATTTTTTTTTTAGTTTTGAAAAGCAAAGGTTTTAGTTGTTATGTTGTTTTTAATGATATATATTCCAAAAAAAATATTTTTCATATTTGTGACATTTTTATCGTGTATTGAAAAAAATCAACAATGCATTTTTTACCCTTTTTTAGAACACGATAAAGATGTCACATATACAAAAAATATTTTTTTGTGAATATATATCATTTAAAACAACATAGCAGCTAAAACCGTTGCTGGTCAAAACTAAAAAAAAATATTTTTTAAAATTTTTTTACTGTAGGACCCTGGCGGCTCAAAATTTTTTTTTGCGAAAAATTTTTTTGCGCTGAAAGACTTATCCCACCAAAATCAAACTTTTTGTTGTGAATAAGCAGACCAAGTAATATAATAAGTAATAACAAAAAAATTAAAAATCCAAAAAAAAATTTTTTGGTTTGTATGGAAAAATGATTTTTAAGGCCCCGCTCTTTAAGGCCCCGTCGCGTAGGGAAGGCGTGGTCCTAGGGGCGTAAAATTTTTCCTGAGTTATTTTTAAGTCAAAAGGAAAAAAATGAGCGGGTACCGTCTCCAGATTTCCAACATTTCCAAAATAAGGGACACTCTAATGTACATATAAAAACATACATGCTAAAATAGGCGTATAAGTATTGTATTGTTAGTTGACAAAATTAAATGTTAAATTTATGCGTAACTATGCGAAGCCTGGTTAAGACAGAAATTTTAGCAACGCAAAAAATGTTTACTTATACGCACATACACATAAAGTGTAAATTTAAATATATGTGTGGCCCCAAAAAGATATTTTCTAAAGTATTTTTCATACTTTTGTTTAGTTTTGTTGATAAGTTTTTCTTTATACCCCGCCCCTTGTCTTTTTCCCAAAAGAAGAAACATAAGGTAAAAACTAAATTTTGCTACACTGTTTCATTTTTAGTTTTTGGACTTTATAAACTGTGTAAACTTACACAGTAAAAAGTTTTGGGTTAAATTTAAAACCTATCGGAACACATTTTAAACCACCTTGGAATTAAATTGAAAGTTAAATCGGAAATGGTGTATATGTTAAACCATATAGGAATTAAAAATTTGTTTTTCTTTATGTTATTTCTTTTAGTTTTATTTTAATGCCAAAAAATAATTAAATTTCTCTCTCTTAAAAAACTAATAAAAAATAAACGTCATCAACAATTGTATTTCATCAAGTTTAAAATAAACACTTAACAAGGAATTAAAAACAGCTGTTGTATTGAGTGAAAAAAAACTTATTCATTCAATGAAAGTGTGGCAAAATGTTTGCAATGTACGCAAAAATAAAAAATTTATTTTATCAAAATTTGTGATCCAGAAATTGAAGTTTTGACTCCGACCGGAAAATTAATATCAAGTAAGTATTGACTACAAACGTTTTACAATCGTTTTTAATTAATTTTTGTTAAACCTTACTTTTAGACCAGCTGAATCTTAAAGCAGAAGGCAGAGACTGGAATTTTTGATCGGGCAGTACATTCATTAACTTTGAAAACCTTCCATAAATAATTAATTTCACAATACTGATCCAGCAGCTGCTTTTGTTTTGATGGAACGACATCAACAAACCGTGCCGAAATTGATTTGGAAGACCCCAGGAATGATTTCGTAATATAGAAGAATTATCACTTTTCCATGTAGTTTTACTGAGTTTGGGTGAAAAATGCATCAACATTCCTCTTCATTTTAACTTTATTCAGGTATTTTATCTGTATTTTAAGTCTTCTTATTTATTCAATACACAAAAATATTAAAAAAAAACATAACCTTTGTTTTATTTATTTTTGGGTAAATTTTATGAAAGGGGTACTAATTTTAGTCCTGCCTAGATTAAAATTAACACCCGTTTAGGTATAAAATTGTTTACATTAATAAGACTATTTGGGAATTATTTTAACACCAAAAAATAGGTTAAAAAGCCACTCTCTCACTCTCTTTTTATCTCTTTAAAATTACACTTTTAAAGGAATAAATTTAATTCTTTTTGTCTTTGATATATATACACACCAGCTAGGAATTAAAATTAACCCAAAACTTTTTACTGTGTAACGGACTTTTATTAAAGGGGACATGGATTAGGATATGCGAAACATACATATTTGGGAAAATATTTTACAATCGATTTTTATAAATTCAGTATAACTGAAGAGAACTCCAAACTTATGTTCTGTTAGTATTTTTTTTTTAATTCTTTTGGAACTTGTGTAGTGGGAACTTTGCTTTGTATGTTCTATATGATAGGAAATCTTATGCACTAAAAAAAATAAATGTTATAATCTTTATAGTGGAGTTTAGTAACTGACTGAGCTAGAGAATTGAAAGTTTGGTTCACCCCGCAAACTCCCCTAACTCCAATTCTTAGGAGGTAAAAAGTGTTACAGAGATGAACTTTGGTATCTATATATCAAGAAATCTTTTTTAAATTTCAACTCAGTGAAACTGAAATAAATGTTATAAAAAACCGGCAGTTTTTGGAATTAAGAAAAACTGTAAATGCAGTTGTGTAAACAAGACCTTGAACCATCACTGAGCAATGTTTAAGGATTACCCCACTTTATCCGTAAAAGTTACAGAGAGTTAAAGTTGAAAAATCGATAAAAATGGCTTGAAATTATCCATAGTTTTTACATTATTTCGCTTTTTTTTTTTAAGTTCTCCTTATATTTCAATCTTTTCCGGCATAACACAAAGTCAGTACATATAAGAGATTATTTTAATGTTGGTTTGATAGATGCTTCATCGCTTGGTAAGAAGTTATAAGACGGTTAAATTTTGAAACCAAAAATTAAGAGTTTTTAAATTTTCGAGGTTTTTTGATCAGGGATTTCGGCCCCCTCTATAAAATGAAAAAAGTTGAACTAGAGTTGGTAGCTGTTGTAATTCTTAACATTTTGGAATTAATCCCGTTAATGTGCCACGAATAGTTAAGTAGTTTCAGCAGATCAAAGTTCGCAAGAAAAAACGTAATTTTTTTAAAATACCAGTTTTTCGCGAGGCACATTCGCGGTTTCATTCGAAATTTGGTGGACTCTTGCGTAAACCGAGTTTTTTGTGAGTTTACATAAAAAAATCACTGGCGGGTTTATAAAAAATAAATTGCAAAAATTTTATGGCATTTTTGAAAATTGTGCGAAATTTGCAAATCTGTTTCCTATTTTTTTTAGTAGCAATTAATGCATCATGTTCATTTTAATACACCAAAAGACGTGCCTTAACGAGTAGAACTGATTTGCTTTTTGACTTTTTACTTTAAGCCATTCTGAGCGGAAAGCGCGATGATTTTATCTAAACCTGTTTTGATCTGGCACATCCAAGGCTTTACACGAAATCGGATAAAATTTTTTTTAAATGAAAGCCCACTTGATGTGTCATCATAAAATCACAGGCGGGTTAAAAAATTTTGATGATTATAGATTTTTTGGACCATATTAAATTTTCTTGTTATAAAAAAGCATCACCGATTTTTTTTAACTACTGGTACAATGATACGATTTTCCGTGATTTTCTTCAGTAATACCAACGCGTATTGCCTAAATATGTTATAAAAAATTGTGAAACTTTTCTTTTACCGCGAATTAATCGCGATTTTAGGTACTTAGATATTTTTTTTTTTAAATCGTTTGGTCATTAAAGGGTTAAATTTATATCATATATTTTAGAAGAAATGATATATCCTGGCATGTTTTAATAACGCATGCAACAAATGTGTAGAAAATAAAATCTTTAAAATATTTTTAAGATTTTTAAAACCGCTAAATCTTAAAACCGCCATAACTTTTGACCCCCTTGCGCGATTTAATTGACGCGAACGAATTTCTTATTCTTAAATAGCATCTAATATTTATGCCAACTTTCATCGATGTGCCATCAAAAGAAAAATCACATCTTTTTTAACTAAAAATTTAAGTCTAAAACGGAACTCCTCATATATAATTTCCCTATTTGTGTGTTCCTCTTTTTTTGTCTATCCAGAGCTTTTTGAAGCCCACTGATGAGCTACAAAGCTGAAAATTGGCATGCATATAGTAAAACACCTGCGGCAGATCCTAACGTAGCCGGATTTTCGATTTTTTGCCTCTGGGCGGAGAAATAAGCGGAAAAATGGGCGTGGCAAAACTCAACTTTTTGACATTTTTGCTTAATTTAAAGCCCCCTAATGACTAAGGAAGCTTAAAACTTCCTAGAATATAGTCCTAACGTTGGCGCATATCACCAAGTAGTCGGATTTAAAATTTTCGCAAAGTGGGCGTAGAATTTAGGGGAAAAGTGGCGTGGCAAAATTGAGATTTTTTAAAATTTTTACTTCTTTTGAAGCCCCCAAATGAATTAGGAAGCGGAAAATTGCATAGCATTTAGTTCTAACAATGAAGCATATCCTGAAGTAATCGAATTTCAATTTTTTAGACTGTGGAAGGAGAATTAACAGAAAAATGGGGCGTGGCAAAATTGTGTTTTTTAATATTTTAACTAATTTGAAGACCCCCAATGACTTATGAAGATGAAAATTTACATTTTTGCATATTTTAAAGTCCTCTAATGACTTAGGAAGCTGAGAATTTCCTAGCATATACTCCTATCGATGAAGCATATCATGAAGTAGTCGAATTTTAATTTTTTTTGACTGTCGGCGTATAATAGAAAGGAAATGGGGAGTGACAAAATTGGGATTTTTAACATTTTAATTTCTTTTGAATCCCCCAAAAGAAGCGGAAAATGCATAGCGTATAGTCCTAACGATGTAGTATATCCTGATTTAAAATTTCTCGACTTTGGACGGAGAATTAAAAGATAAAAGAGCGTGGAAAAATTGGGATTTTTAATATTTTAACTAATTTGAAGACCCCCAATAACTAAGGAAGATGAAAATTTGCATGTATATAGTAGGTTTCATGGGAAAGATCAACACGAACCTGTATTTTTGATATCCAGTGTATGTGTGGAGAAAAAGAAAGGCAAATGGGCGTGGTAAATTTATTTCCATCTATTTTCTGTATATCACAAAATCCACCAGAAAACACATAAAAAATGCTATTTTCTGACCTTAGGTCTTTAGATTTTCTTTATATTAACGGTATGCATTCTCAATGAAGCCAATAAAACATATCCATTTTCAGTTTTTTTAATTTTAAAAAAATCGCGATTTTTTCGCGAATTTAATTTTCTTCAAAAATTTAAAAAATAAAAAAAGTATGTTAATTTGAAGAGCCATATCTTCTAAAGTATCTATCGGATTTCTACGATTCAAAAAGCATTTGATTCAAACGTTCGTCTTTTTTTATACCAATGGAATAAAAAAAAGTTTTTCCAAAAAAAGTGCATTTTTGATGCAAATGCAATTTTTAGATGCATTTTTTAAACTTTCTCCCCCTTCAATTTTTTTGAAACCTGCATAATTCGAAAATATGGCATTTTTTACACAAAATTGAGTACCGTTTTTTTTGTGACAGCGTTTCAAAAAATCTTCGTGATTTTTTTAAAACCATTTTAATGTTTATTTTGCAATTTTATCAAAAAAGTATGTAACTTTAAAAAGCCATTTCTTCGAAAGTATCTATCGGATTTCTACGACTCAAAAAGCATTCGATTCAACTGATTATCCGTTTTTATACCAATGCACTAACAAAAAATATTTTTTTAAAAAAATGCATTTTTGATGCAAATGCAATTTTTGGATGCATTTTTTAAAACTTTCTCCCCCTTCAATTTGTTTGAAACCTGCATAAATCGAAAATATAACATTTTTTACATAAAATTGGGTACATTTCTTTTTGTGACGGCATTTCACAAAATTTTCGTGAGTTTTTTAAAAAATGCTTATGTAGTTTTTCCTTAGACTAAAATTTTTTTTTGTTATTTTATGAATTTTATGAAAAAATTGTATGGAAAAACCAATAAGGTATTTTTAAAAAAATTACAAAATTTTTACGAAACTCCGTCACAAAAAAAGCGGTACGCAATTTTGTGTAAAAAATGCCATATTTTCGATTTATGTAGGTTTAAAAAAAATTGAAGGGGGAGAAAGTTTTAAAAAATGCATCCAAAAAATGCATTTGCATCAAAAATGCACTTTTTTTTAAAATATTTTTTTTTATTACATTAATAAAAAGTAAGACTATCGTCTGAATCGAATGCTTTTTGAATTGAAGAAGTCCGATAGATACTTCCGAAGATATGGCTATTCAAAGTAGTATACATTTTTGATTTTTTCAATTTTTGAAGAAAATTAAATTCGCGAAAAAATCGCGATTTTTTTTAAATATAAAAAACTGAAAATGGATATGTTTAATTGGCTCTATAGAGCACATGTGTACAAAAAATTAGATAAATTTGAAGACCCTCGGTCAGATTTTATAAAATTTTTGCTGGATTTCATGATATATATATTTTTTTTGTGTGTTTCTCTTATTTTTTGTGCGCCTTTTGAATCTTATTGATGGACTTAAAAGCTTAAATGTATAAAGTAAAACACCAGAGACAGATTCTTACGAAGCCGGAATTTTTGCCTGTAGGCGGTGAATTACGACAAAAAAGGGGACATGGCAAAATTATTTTTTTTTTAACATTTTAGAGTATTTTGAAGCTCCACCCCAATGAATTAGGAAGCTGAAAATCCCTAACATGTAGTCCTAACTATGAAGCATATTCTAAAGTAGTCCGATTGACCTTGAAAGATGAAAATTGCACTCAAAAAATTATGTCATTAACTGTTTGTAGTTTATTTAAAAAGTTTTCCGTTTAGTCGTTTTAAAAAAAAAAACATTTGTTTGATGTTCAGTTTTTATTAATGACTACTTCAGTCCTTTGTTTCAAAAATAACACAATAAAAAATAAAGAATTTCTTTCATTAACATTTAATTTTTAAAGTCATTTATTTTTGATCTGTAAGTAAAAACTACTGATTATTCTTTTGATTTTTAATGATTTGTGTAAGTATTTTTTTTTTAAATTGTTGGTATTTTTTAATGAAATATCATTAGTTTTTACCTACACAAGTCAGTTATATTTTTGTAGAAAAAAAAAAAATCAAAAAATTATTTATAGAAATATAAAAACATGTTTGTATCAAGTGACTTTGGCACGATGGGTAGAGTGTCTGGCCAGAATGTAGTTGATTACGGGATCGATTCCCCAAAAATTTTATTAAAAATGTTTAAAAAAATATTTCAATAAAAAATTGTAAAAAATTACCTACGAAATCATTAATTTTTAGTGTTATCGTAGGTTATTTTTTTGAAATTTGTTGGTAAAAATAACAGAACTATCATTAATTTTTAATGTTTTTGTAGGTTATTTTTTTCGAATTTGTTGGTAAAATAGAGTGAAAAAAACTTAATTTTTTAATGTTTAATGTTATTTATTTTAGAAAATTTTGTCAACAGTAAAAAATAAATGTTGATGTTTGTTAAAACAAATGAATAATTACTAGGATGGTTTTCAATTGCTTATTCACTGGTTTTAAGTGTGTTTTTCATTTGTTTTTGCCTACAAAATATTTTGAGTGTGTGATGCATATGGTACGGACTATGGCAAAGATCAACACTGACCTGGAAAGTACGGAGATACAAAAAAATCGGTTGTGAATTTTGTTCAGTTTATATAATCTGTAACGTAGCCGGATTTTCGGCCTTTAAGACAGGGGGAGTGGCGGAAGACGGCGAAATTTAATTTTTAAACATTTAAACTATTTCTGAAACCCCTAATGACTAAGGAAGCTGAAAATTGTAAAGCATAAAGTATTGACAATGGATCATATCCAGATTTAATATTTAAACTGTGTACGGAGAATTATAAGGAAACATTTAAGTGAAAAAATTGTGTTTTTTAACATTTTATCTAATTTTAAAACCCTTCATGACTACGAAAGATAAAAATTGCCATGTATATAGGAGTGACCATGGGACAGATCTTACGATGGATTTTTGATATTCGGTTTAAAGGCGGAGAGACGAAATGGGCGTGCTAAATTTAGTTCTAAATTTTATCAATAAACCCCTTTATACTCATTAAATTTTTTTCCAGCTTGGGAAATATATTGATGTATCTCAACCTAGCAATATTAAATTTTTGAAGCACAAACATAATTTTTATAAAGTTTGGTAAAAAAAATAGAATTATTGAGAAAAGTGAATTGGTGTTCCACCTGGCAGGGACAGGCTAATCGACTAGTATTTTTATATTTTCTAAACAAATCGTCCAAAAAAAAATTAGGAGGTAGAGTTCTCCGGCGAAAAACACCACGTCGAAAACATAGATTTTTGGAAATTCCGATTTAAATTGGCAAAAGTGGATTATCTTTTAAAAGAATGGAACCATGAAATTTTAAATGTTAGATCTTGCTGGCGAAAAAAATCTTTTTAAAAAAATAACATTTTTGAAATTCCAATTTAATGGAATAAAAAGTGTAAAAGTCATACTTTGGCACTCTTTCTATCTCCTGAAATAACAAAATCTTGTAATTTGGAATGAAAGATCCACCAACGAAAGAACATAATGACAAATGTTCTTTTTAAAAACTTTCGATTCTTAGAGGGAAAGAAAATGCATTTTGGTACTTTATCTAGTCTGATCTGTCAACATGTAAATACACAGTACAACACTAAAAAAACGGGCTTTCGACGATTGATTCTAGTAGTTGCCTGCCTTAAATAATTATAATGTTTTGCTGAAGATTTTGGTGTACTTGCCAACGCAACGGTTTTTTTAGAAAAATAATGTTATTTGCCATTCCATGCAAAACGAATTAAAATATCGGTTGAGGAACCCATTTAGCTTACAGCTACATCCGCCCATCTGTATTTGGAAATCAAGATGCAGTTTGATAAATGAGTGCATACAATAAATTTGTTAAATGAGTGCATTACTTTATTTAAGTTGTAAAAAAGTTTTTTAGATTTTGGAGAGTACAAATGAATCGGCACATAAGAAATTGACACTCTCACTTGTTTTATGTCATTTGCTAAACAAATGGAACATTTTTATAGGAGAATTTTAGATTTGGTTATAAAGTAGTTTTGGAAAAAAAAGAAAAAAATTAAAAGAACAATTTTTTTAAGAAAAACAAAGTTTGAAGTAAAAAAAAATTTTGATGAAAAAAAATAAATTCATAAAAAAAAAATTATGAAACAAAAGTTTTTGGCAAAAAAAAAAAAATTTGATGAAAAAAAGTTTTTGATGAAAAAAAAAATTTTGATGAAAAAAAGTTTGAAGTAAAAAAAAATGTTGATGAAAAAAAATAAATTCATAAAAAAAAAAATTATGAAACAAAAGTTTTTGGTAAAAAAAAAAAAATTGATGAAAAAAAAGTTTTTGATAAAAAAAATTGATGAAAAAAAGTTTTTTATTAAGAAAAAAAAAAAATTTGATGAAAAAAAAAAATTTTGATGAAAAAAAAATTTGATAAAAAAAAAATTTTGATGAAAAAAAAAATTTGATGACAAAAAATATATAAAAAAAATTTATGAAAAAAAAAAATAACAAAAGAAAATTTTATGAAAAAAAATGTTTTTCATCAATACATATATGAAAAAAAAATACATTGATGAAAAAAAAATTACGAAAAAAAAAATTGGATGAAAAAAAAATTTGATGAAAAAAAAAATTGATGTAAAAAAAATATTAATGAAAAAAAAAATTTTGATAAAAAAATAAATTTTGTTGAAAAAAAATTTGATGAAAAAAACAATGAAAAATAAATTTAATTAAAAAGAAAAATAGATGAAAAAATTTTTATAAAAATGCCTGCGAAATTTTGTACTCTTGCCCAAAACATTAAATCATGATAATGTTTTGCGGAAGATTTGGATGTACTTGCCAAAGCAAAGTTTTTTTAGAAAAAATAATGTTATATTACTTTGCTATTTATTTCATTCAAAACGAATTGAAATATCAGTCGAGGACCACATTAAAAAGCCAAAAGAGCTGTACATTTCGTAAGTGAGTGAAAAAATAAGTACAAAAAAGTGTTTTTACATTTTGGAGAGTATAAAAGATTCGGCACCAACGAATATACCACTCTCACTTGTTTTATGTACATTTGATAAACAAATGGAACATTTTTATGCGAAAAGCTTATTAGGATTGGTGAAAAATTAGTTTTGGTAAAAAAATAATTTTTTTTTTCACGAAAAACAAAATTACGTTAAAAAAAAATTTAATGAACCCAGAATTTTTGGTGAAGAAACATTTTGATGATGCGAAAAGCTTTGACTTGGGGAAAAAGAAGTTTTGGTAAAAAAATAATTTTTTTTTTACCAAAACCAAAATTATGTTAAAAAATATTTAATGAACCCAGAATTTTTGGTGAAAAATCATTTTGATGAAAAAAGTTTTAGATGAATTTTTTTGATGAAAAGAAAAAAATTTTGACGTTAAAAAATTGATGAAAAAAATATGAAAAAAAAAAAATTTTTGTAAGAAAAAAATTGATAATAAAAAATTTGATGAAAAAAAATTGATGAAAAAATATGAAAAAAAAAATTAATAAAAAAAAAATTGATGAAAAAAAAAATTTTATGAAACAAAAAATTTTTGATGAAAGAACCAAAAAAATTGCTGAAAAAAAAATTTGATAAAAAAAAATGATGAAAAAAAAAAAATTTATGAAAAAAAAAAATGATGAAAAAAAAAATTTGATGGAAAAAATTGATGAAAAAAAAAAATTGATGAAAAAAATTTTTTTTTTGTTGAAAATTAATTATGTTACTTTTTAGTCACCAGCTGGTGAAAAACCGTTTTATTCACCACTAGGTGAATTATTATCCAAGTTACAAACTCAAGTTATTCAAATTTGTGGTTTTAAGAAAATGAAAATATTAATTCTTGTTAAAAAATGGATGAAAAAAAAAATTTTTATAAAAAAATTTTATGAAAAAAAAAATAAAAAAATTTATGAAAAAAAAAGTTTTGTTGAAAAATAATTACCTATGCTACGTTTTATTAACCATCTGGTGAAAAACCCTTTTATTCACCAGCAGGTGAGTTATTATCCAAGTAACAAATCGAATTTGCAAACCTTTTTGGTTTTAAGAAAATGAAAACAGTAATTGCTATTTTTTTTTTATACCCTCCACTCTAGTGATAGAGGGTATATATAAGTTTGTCATTCCATTTGTAATACCTGGAAATATTGGTCTAGGACCCCATAAAGTATATATATTCATGATCCTCGATCGATTTTAAGACGATCTAGCGATGTCCGTCCGTCCGTCTGTCTGTCTGTTGAAAACACGCTAACTTTTGAAAGACTTTACGGAGGCTCCTGAAGTTTGCCATATATGTTGGGCATTTACCTGGTCAGGTTGGTATTGCAATCCAGCAAAATCGGTCCAGTGGTTCAAAAGTTATGAGCAAAAGACTGAATTTCGGCAAGGGTTTTTCGTGAATTTATGAGATAAAAAGCACTATAACTTTCGAAAATCAATTCTGAGGATGCTGAAGCTTGGCATATATATATTTCGTTCCTCCAGCCTAGTTCGTATTCAATTTCACCCAAATCGGTCCAGTGGTTCAAAAGTTATTAGCAAAACCGTAAATATCAGATTAGCTTCACCTTAAATTCACGTGGTGAAAACCCGTTAAACCTGTTTTAAAACCATTGGTAAGTCACAAAAATATTTTAAAACGTATTTTTGTCACTCAAAAATATTTTTATACCAAAACACAAATACACTCGAAAAAAATTTTACACTCAAAAAAAAATTAGTATATTTTTTTTTTTTTTAATGTAAAATTCGAAAAAAATTTTACACTCAAAAAAAAAATAGTATTATATTTTTTTTTTTAAAAATTACTAAAAAAAAATTTTTTTACACAAAATAAAATATTTCTAATCATAACTGTTTTTTTTCACGTTAGAAAATTTACTATCACTTAAAATGGGCATTGTGGAGGGTATTCATAGATTAGGCCAAGTCGAATTTAACTTTTGTACTTGTTTTTGTTAGTCGTTAGCTTATATAGTCAAACTGAGGTGGCGTCCTGCATCATTGTAAAAATTAGACACCAGCCTTAAAACATTATCATGTTAAAAATTGTAAATTTGCTAAAACAGTAAAAAAAACAAAAGTAATCAATTTTTTTTTTAATTTTTATTAAATTTTTAAGAAAAAAAAATGAAAATAAGACTACAACGTCTTTTACTTTTTAAGTTCTTACATAAACTGTCCTGTAAATTGACATTATTTTTTTTTTGTTATTTCACAGAGTTTTCTTTCAGTGTATTAGTGTATGTGTTAAAATTCATTAAACTTTATTTTATTTTTATTGAACCATATTCATAAAAAGACGTTAGTTAAAAGACGTGGTATAAGGTTCACCTTCATTTAAGTTTAATGTGCCAAAAACTAATTTAAATTTATTTGCATTTGTTGAAAATTTGTTTAAAACTTTCCCCGCCTCTTTAACTCATTTTACTCTTTACATATTTTGGGCTTGAAAAAACATTGTGTTTTATTGTATAGTTTCTTAGAAAGGGAAGGGGGGAGGGTGATGTAGTAGACAGAGTATTAAGTTGAAACAGCATGGTTGGACATTTATTAGTTTTTGGGCAAAAAGTTATAACATAAAATATGATTGGGTTTAATGTTTTTGAATATGTTTTCAGTGTTTTTTTAATTCCTTTTTCCATAAGACTGTTATAAATATTTAAACAATTAACGAGAAAATTTAAGTTTTTGACCCTTTTTTGTTGATATTGTTGTTGTTACAGTATGGAATAGGAAACATAAAATTATAGATTTTTGACGTTGTTAAGACCAATTTATTTTGGCAGGAGTAGTAATATTTTAATTAAATTATATTTCTAATACTCATATATCAACAGTACCTTTTATTAAATATAAAGGGTTTTAAGTTAATTGTTGAAATAAAATTTGTAACTTGTTGAACTTTTAGGCATGTCTAAATGGAACGGAGAATGTATGGGTTTGAAAAAAAGGTTTTTTTTTTAATAATATTCTGTAACTTTTGTCTACATTTCTCTGGAACATTTTTATGTCAAATGAAGATCAGACTACTAACATTTTTTTTATGGCTTCTTAAAATTTTTTTGATAAAAAAAAAAGTTTTTGAAGAAAAAAAGTTTTTGAAGAAAAAAAGTTTTTGAGAAAAAAACAAGTAAAAAAGTTAAATTCGGCCTTGCCGAATGTAGTGATACCCTCCACAATTTCAAAAAGATTATTGCAAAAAACTTTATTTAAAACGAAATTACTTTTGAAAAAAAAAAAAAATTTTGAAAAAAAATTTCCGCGAAAAAAAATTTTGGGAAAAAAATCCGCGATTTTTTCTTTTTTTGTCAAAAAATATGTTCGTACTTGTTTAAATACCATTTGGTGTTCACATATGTCAACCAGAAGCCGAATTAAACCATTTTGTATTTTTAGGTTATGTTGAATGTACTGAAATTTTTGAGGTGTGCTTACATTTTCGTTCATAACTTTTGAAGCGCTGAATCGATATCGCTCAAATGCAATACCAAACTTCACGGGAGAACTTCCAATAAATATGTTAAGTTTCAGTCATCTCTGTGCAATATTATGTCCGTGACAGCATTTTCCACAGACAGACAGACGGACATCGCTAGAATGTCTTAAAATCGATCGGGCATCATGAATATAATATATACTTTATGGGGTCCCAGATCGATATTTCGATGAATTACAAACGGAATGACAAACTTATATATACCCTCTATCACTAAGTGGAGGGTATAAAAATACGAAAAAATTTCTCAAAATTTTTTTGATAAAAAAAGTTTTTGAAGAAAAAAAAGTTTTTGAAGAAAAAAAAGTTTTTGAAGAAAAAAAGTTTTTGAGAAAAAAAAAATACGAAAAAAAATCTTTTTTAATAAATAAAAATTTTTGAAGCCAAAAGGGTTTTAGAGGACCCAAAGGATTTGATATTTTTTTTTTATAAAAAAAGATAAAATAAACAAGTGAGAGTGTTACATTCGGCTATGCCGAATCTTTGATACACTACAGCAGCGGTTACCAACCTATGGTACGCGTACCACTAGGGGGTACGAGAAGCTGTTCGCGGGGATACGCCAAATTTTAGTAATTTGGACATTCGTTTAGATTAACCTTTCAATGCTGGCTCCGCATCTTTCTTCCAAAGTTTTCCATAAAGTCAGGTTTTCAAGAAAGTTGTGTTCAAAGTTCACAAAAAACGTATTTTTGTGTAATTAAAAGAGCATTTTTTTGCGAATTTTTTGGATGATATTTTGAGATCTGACTTGTTAACGATTAACCTTTCGATGCTGATTCCGATTAAGGTTCCCAAATTTTTCTATGATGTCAAGTTTTTGAGCAAATTTATGTGAAAGTTCTCAAAAAACGTGTATTTGGGCATTTTTGAGACGGGTTGTAATAGAGTGGAAATTTTGGTACAATTTTGTTAAGCTCAAAATGCCCTTTCATTGTAATTAGGGGTGTTTCATTCAAAAAGTACGGAATTATTGATCTGCGCTCGTATTACAAAAAATATTTAAAAAAAAAAAAATAATTATATTTTTTTTTAAGAGTTCAAAAAACGTCAGTTGTTTTAATTTTTGACGTAGAATTGACTGGTGAAATCAGATTTACAATATTTTCAGCCGTTTTTGCTCTGCAGAAAAATCAGCTTAAAATCCGCGTTTTCAGATGCATTGAACCAACCATCCAAATGAACGAACATTTTTCCAAAAAAAATACCACCATTGTTTTGATCTCCCCTAAATCCTTCAAAAAAATTATAATACCCGCAGATATAAAATTTCAGAATTAACTCTAATATTTATATGTGAAGTTTTTTTTAACGAAAACAAAAAACTCGTTAGGGGTACGCGGCTGATAAATTTTTAAATTAGGGGTACATGAGCCAAAAAGGTTAGTAACCGCTGCACTACAGCATTAGACTGGCATTTTTCTGTATAGCTAAATTTTTTCTTCTCCGATTTTCAAAGTCCGGGCACTTTTTTATTTTACTAGGCGTAAATCTCATGTGGTACCAATTTGAGGTCAATCGGATTAAATTAACCCGTGGCGCCCGGCGGTCAAAATTTTGGATTTTTAAAAAATAAAAAATAAATATGTCTTTCGACACATCATATTTGTTAATTTTGATGTGCTGAGGACGAATAACAAAAAAAAAATTAAAATCGGTCTAACAGTTTTCGAGATATCGCTATTTGAAATTTGCAAAAAATTACGGTTTTATCCTACGTTCAAGAAATTTGTTAAAAAAAGTCTCAAAATTTGATTCGGCCAACCCTTTTGTAGAGCTGGAGACAGTCTTTCATTTGAAACTAATTTGAGCCAAATTCGATTATTTTAACCCGTGGCGCCCTTTGATCAAAGTTTTGGACCTTTGGAAAATTTTCACCAATATTTTGGATTTTTGAAAATGAAAAAATAAAAAATAAATATTTTGCGATACATTATTTTTAATAGCTTTAGCATGCTGAATACGAATATCAAAAAAATTATAAAATCGGCCAAACGGTTTTCGAGATATCGCCATTTAAAATTTGTCAAAAAATTGCAAAATGGGCGGTTTTTTCCTACGCTTAAGATTTTTTTTTTTTAAAAACTCTAAAAATTTATTTATTTTAACCCTTTCATAGAGCTTGATACAATCTTTCATTTAAGCTTAATTTGAGCCAAATCCGATAATTTTAACCCGTGGCACCCTTCGATCAAAGTTTAGGGTTTTTGGTAAAAATTTTCTAAAAAGCCAAAACTTTGATCGATGGGCACCACGGCTTAAAATGATCCGATTTGTCTTAAACTACTTTTAAATGAAAGATTGTCTCGAGCTCTACAAAAGGGCCGGCGGAATGAAATTTTGGGACTTTTTTTAAAAAAATTCTTGAACGTAGGAAAAAAACGCAATTTTCTACAAATTTGAAATGGAGATATCTCGAAAACCGATCGAGCGATTTTAATTTTTTTTTATATTCGTGCTCAGCGCATCGAAATTACCAAATATGATATATCAAAAGATAAATATTTCTTTAATTTTATTTTTAAAAATTTTCCAAAAATCCAAAACTTTGACCGCCGGGCGCCACTGGTTAATTTAACCCGATTGACCTCAAATTTGTACCATATAAGTTTTATACCTAGGACACTTCAAAATATCTAAAGTTGACAAAAAAATGCCAGTCTACTCCAACATGTTAAATAATATAAAAAAAATACAAAGCCGTTTTTTTTGGGAGGGGTCGGGTGGGGCTTGTGGGGGATACCTTCTCCATCGCGATAAATCTTAACTAATTTATTTATTATGCGGTTTGCAATTTATTAATACCATTTTCTCATTATTTTATTGATTTTTTTAAATCCTCTCTCACAAAAGGGGGGAGGGCAGAAAAAAACTAAATTTTCCAGCCCCCGGGGTCTAAGTGCAGGAGTTTAAACTCCTTCTGACACAAAAAGGTTTAATTTTTTTTTACAAAAATGGCAAAAAAGATGTAATAATGGCGTTTTTTAAGATTTTTTTTTTAGTTCGTTAAGGGGGAACTTTTTTCCCTCTTTCCCGATTTTGCCCATTTCGACCCTTAACCGGCCTATGAACATTAGACATATTCTTGCCAATTTTCAGGGGTCTAGCTCTTTTATTTTTGACTGAATCGTGTTTTATACAGACGGACGGACATTCATAGAAGGACTTAGATTTAATCATAGATCAATAATATATATACTTTACAGGGTCCCCGACCGATATTTTTATGCGTTACAAACGGAATGACAAAGTGAGTATACCCCCACACTGTGGCTGGAGGGTATAAAAATTTGACGAAAAAACGAAAGTCCTTCTAAGGGTTGACAACAATGAGAACACATTCCGTCAAAACTAAAAAATAAATTAAATTCAGCCAAACAATAACATGTGTCTAATGTGAAACAAAGTAATCCATTAACAAGACAAACCGACATTTAAAATCCTACTGATGATAACACTAACTGGAGTGTTTGAAACCGGTATGGAAATACATGAAATGTCTAGAATTTTTAGAAATTCAATTTTTCTTCTGAATTTTTCTACTTAACCCCTTGTAATTCTCTTTCTTTTGTTGTAAAATGTTTTAAGCTGCACCATCCACTTAAATTTCTTAATCCTTAATTTTATCCCAGCTTTATCAATAATTATCACAGTTACATTAAAACAATATTATTGCCGTTCGTTAACGTTTGAAGAAATAAATAATTAAAACCTTTGCAAAGTTTAAATTAATACTCATCCAAATTAATAAATTTCTAATTTTATCTTTACTTGTAAATTTTCTCATCTAGTTAAGCTTCTATGGATACTAAAATGATTTGATAGAAAATGAATAATATCATTGTAATGGTCTCTTAATGAAAATCTATTTTCAAAATGTGCATATGGCAATGTTTACCAAATGAATGCGTAAATACAGTATGGGATCAAAGTATTGAAATTGTAAACCAGTAAAAAAAGTTAAATTCGACTTCAAAAATTTTAACATTTAAGTCTTACTCGATTTTTTTTTTAAATGTAATTTTGTTGAAACATATCTTAGGATATACAAGAGACTAAAAAACTCTCTCATAAGCTAGTTTTCTGTTTCTGAACGCATTATAACGGCTTAGCTCAATAGGAGTGTAGGAAAAATTTCATAGTCCAATGATACGCACCAACTGAAGTGATTGACATCCAAACAAAGGAACATTTCTAGCGAAAAGACGCTTTAAAATGTTGCCAGATGTCAGAGTTCTCACGATTCGAAAACACATACATTTGCAGATCTCAAACCAACTACACCGCAAGACTTTCAATATCAACAAACAAAAGCTGATGAAGTTAATAAAAGATACGTTTCTAGTAGAGATGGGCGCGTGAGTAAATTTTGACACATGCACGCTCACGACATAAAAATATTGCTCACGCGCGATCACGCACGAAATTTCTTTTTATCGCTCATGTTAACGCATGCTCACGTAAGTAACTAAAATTTTTCTCACACTCGCGAAATAATCACGCTCACGAAGACTCACGGAATTAAAATAAACATTGTTTTTTTTACTTTTTTTGATTTCTTGCACAAAAAGAATTTAAATTCCTAAAAACAATCATAAACAATTGTTTAAATCACAATTTGGTATTAATTACCATCTAAATTATATATGAATATGATTTTTTACTTGTTTTCTGTTTCATACAGCACAAAACAATCACGCAAACTCACGTGAAAAAATTACTCACGCACGAAACTATTTTTTCTAATCACGCGCACTCACGAGCACGTGAGTTAAAATAAATTTCACTCACGCTGAATAACGAAAAATTTGTGTCACCCGCGCATCGCTAGTTTCCAGCATTGCTGGTAAATTTCAAGCTCTCCTATCAACATCACAATTTAACTTAAACGTAGACGAAGAGTTGATGAAAATTAAAACAATCCTCGGCAAATCTGATAAATAACGACACCATCGGCTTCTGTCCTAAGCAAAATATTGAGTGACTTTCCGTTGAATTCTGGAATGCAGTATGAAAAAGACAAAAAACCAAACAAATGTTACTATCGGAAAATGACCCTTCCGGAAAAGAGAGCTTCAAGCAAATGTATCTTAAATCGTTAAAACATTAAAAAGACAAGCCAGAAATGATAAACTTAACTTCTTCAGCAAACCAGAAAGCTCTCCGGCAAGAAACCCAACACCACCATACGCGTTAAGGATAAGAACGGAAATATGATCACATCAATAGACGATCAACTCACCCGATGGAAGAAACATTTAGAAGAACCGTTCAACCACCCAAGTTAATAATCAACTGCCATAACACAGCTTGAAATCGGTAAAGCTCCTGGGATTGATAATATACCTACAGAATTCTTAAAATCAAACCAACCGTCACAGCGGAAATTTTAACATCCCTTTTTTTTATAAAATCTGGACTTATGAAACAATTCTGGTAAAATGGAAAGAAAGCGTAATAGTCAAAATACCAAAAAGGGGTGATCTAAAATCGTGCAGCAACTATTTTTATTATAAAAATATTTAATAAATTTCTTCTTAGCAGTATGATTGAATCACTTGACAAACACCAGCGAAAAGAACAATCTGGTTTTTGGCCAAACCGCTCGTGCGTTGACCAAATCAACAGCCTTCGCCTTATAATCGATCCGTGTAACGAGTATAGTACAACATTATTTTTAAAATTCATTGACTTCAAAAAAGCTTTGATGCTATAAAAAGTCAAAAAATTTCGAGTGCTTTAGACGACAACGGAGTTCCGAACAAGATAATCAACCTTATTAAAGCCCAATACACTAACACGAAGATGAGAGTCTTGCACTGGTAAAACCAGCCAGCCTTTCAACACCCTTAGCGACGTAAAACAAGTATGTTTACTTTCCGCGATTCTTTTTATTACAACCCTTGGCGTCATATTGGCTTACACTAATGGACATAACAGAGAAATACAATGGAGAATAAATTAGAACCTTGAAGATTTAGAAAACGCAGACGATATAGTTCTTCTTACAACTACAAAGGAAAACATTAAAAAAAGATCGACGACTTCTCCTAAAGAGCATTAGACTTCGGATTGAAGATAAATGCAGCAAAAACAAATTTCATGGCTATAAAAAGTCAATTGGTAAGGTTAGGTTAGGGATGGCGGATCTCAAAATTAAGAACTCCTCGCATAGATCAGCTGTTCAATAGCTATACCATATGTTTCTTCAGCGATGAGAATAAAACGCGTTAGTCTATATTGCAAGCAGTTTAACGGACATAAGGTACATAAATGCGATTTCTTCAAGATTCTCGAGTTCTGATTTGCCCAAAATTCGCGCGCGATGTCTGGCCAATGCGGGGAATTTGCACAGTATATAATTAACTGTTTCATCCGTATTCGGTTCATAACATCTTCTACAATTGGAATCAGAGATGAGTCCAATTGTTCTTGCTTAGAAAGCAATAAGGCAGTGTCCTGTGTGTGGTCCCAGGACACATTCCCTTCTGTTGAGAGAAAAAGGGTAACGAGTTCTTCTGAGGTCGTTACGCGACCAATTGTTCTGTTGTACTTAACCCTCTCCATTTCCTGTTTGCCATAGAAATGCAGTGACAGTCACTTCGCGATCTAATCAATTGACAATATTAGCTTTAAATAACAACCCAATTCGGAACGTAAATAATTTCATCTTTTATCATTTTAAAATTTTAAAAACGTATGGATATCTAACGCTCTTTTTTTTCCAAAAACGAAAGTACACATATCACAAAATCTTTTTTTAATTTCAACTCAGTGAAACTGAAATAAATGTTTAAAAAAAACCGGCAGGTTTTGGAATTTAGAAAAACTGTAAATGCAGTTGTGTAAACAAGACCTTGAACCATCACTGAGCAATGTTTAAGGATTACCCCACTTTATCCGTAAAAGTTACAGAGGGTTAAAGTTGAAAACTCGATAAAAATGGCTTGAAATAATCCATAGTTTTTACCTTCTTTTGCTTTTTCTTTTAAGTTCTCCTTATATTTTAATCTTTTTCGGCATAACACAAAGTCAGTACATATTAGAGATTATTTTAATGTTAGTTTGGTAGATGCTTCATCGCTTGGTAAGAAGTTATAAGACGGTTAAGTTTTGAAACCAAAAATTAAGAGTTTTAAAATTTTCGAGGTTTTTTGATCAGAGATTTTGGCCCCCTATATAGAATGAAAAAAGTTGAACTAAATTTGGTAGCTGTTGTAATTGTTAACATTTTGGAATTAATCCCGTTAATGTGCCACGAATAGTTAAGGAGTTTCAGCAGATCAAAGTTCGAAAGAAAAAACGTAATTTTTTTAAAATACCAGTTTTTCGCAAGGCACATTCGCGGTTTCATTCGAAATTTGTGGACTCTTGCGTAAACCGAGTTTATTGTGAGTTTACATAAAAAAATCACTGGCGGGTTTATAAAAAATCAATTGCAAAAATTTTATGGCATTTTTGAAAATTGTGCGAAATTTGCAAATCTGGTTCCAATTTTTTTAGTAGCAATTAATGCATCATGTTCATTTTAATACACCAAAAGACGTGCCTTAACGAGTAGAACTGATTTGATTTTTGACTTTTTACTTTAAGCCATTCTGAGCGGAAAGCGCGATGATTTTATCTAAACCTGTTTTGATCTGGCACATCCAAGGCTTTACACGAAATCGGATGAAATTTTTTTTGCATGAAAGCCCACTTAATGTGTCATCATAAAATCAGAGGCGGGTTAAAAAATTTTGATGATTATAGATTTTTTGGACCATATTAAATTTTCTTGTTATAAAAAAGCATCACCGATTTTTTTTTAAACTACTGGTACAATGATACGATTTTCCGTGATTTTTTTCAGTAATACCAACGCGCATTGCCTAAATATGTTATAAAAAAAATGTGAAAACTTTTCTTTTACCGCGAATTAATCGCGTTTTTAGGTACTTTGATATTTTTTTTTTAAATCGTTTGGTCATTAAAGGGTTAAATTTATATCATATATTTTAGAAGAAATGATATATCCTGGCATGTTTTAATAACGCATACAACAAATGTGTAGAAAAAAAATCTTTAAAATATTTTTAAGATTTTTAAAACCGCTAAATCTTAAAACCGCCATAACTTTTGACCCCCTTGCGCGATTTAATTGACGCGAATGAATTTCTTATTCTCAAATAGCTTCTAATATTTACGCCAACTTTCATCTATGTGCAACCAAAACAAAAATCACATATTTTTTTACCTCAAAATTTAAGTCTTAGACGGAACTCCTCATATACAATGCGTGTATAGGAAAATTTTGCTATATAGCTCCGAAATATGGCTCGTTAATGACGGCCTTAAACGCAGAATTCAAAGCTTCACAAACAGATGCCTTCGTAACATATTAAAAATCTGGTGGAACAGTTTCAAACGAATTACTGCCACAACTTACTGAACAGGAACCAATTAATAGGCAAATAAGAAGAAGAAAGCCATACGACGAAATATGCCATTCTACACTTTAGTGAAAAACACAAGGCGTCCAAAACCGTGGAAGACCAAAGATCACTTGGAGAGACTGGTATGGAGATTCTATGTAAACAGCTTGTATTCCTGATGGAATACGCTAATAAATATATGAAGTGACACGTTCACACATACCGAGTGCCTGCGTAAAATCGACTTGATCTTATCTGATCTAATTTTATCAGAAATTATATATTTGCATCTGATTGTATTTAATTGTTTCTGATCACATCTTATAAGTTGTCGAATATGTCCCAATGTTGGTCAAATTCGAGATATAGCCAGATCTCGATTTTGACCATTTCAGAATTAATTGTATGGAATCAGATACTTAATATATGAATAGATATAATTATGTTAGATAAGATCTAATCCATTTTTGCACCGGTGCACAGTGCCACATTTGGCCAATCTAGGACGACAAAAATCCAACTTTAATTATATTGACTTGAAATTCGGTATAAATGTTCGTTTTGACTTTGAAATTAACATTATGAAAAATGTGGGAGGCCAATTAAGGGCCACGCCCACTTTTTTTAAAATTTGTAATTTTGGTTATAATTTCTTTAAATTTGGTATGTATACTCTCAATGACTGTAGAAATAATATCACAAAAAAAGGGGGCGGTCAGACAACTGCCACGCCCACTTTTTTAAAATATATTTAAAAAATATGTAAAAACAAGGTTTACATATCGCCCCACTGTAGTCGGCGTCGCAGACGGTCGCAAAAGTTAGCCGTTGAAATAAGTACTATGGATATTGGTCAATATATCCGAAAAAGTCCGGCGACCAATACGGACCAAACACAAAAGTTCTATTCCATCAAAAAAAATAAATATATAATTTTCTTTTAAAAAATTTGTATTTTGTTAAAAATTTAATAAAAAAATGGAAAAATTTGTTTAAAAAAAAGAAAAGATATGACTTAAAGCATTTAAATATCCTTTAAAATTATCAAAAAAGAGTGGATAAATATCTCTTTTTGTTCAAAAGTTACAACAGTTTAAACTCAACTTAATTTATGCGAAATAATGTACACTAGTTACAGGATTTTACAAGATGCAACTTTATGCACCCACCTGTTAGTAACGAACAGAATTATCGATCTTATATGATTATTTCCGTACTATAAGGAATGTTCTATAATACATACAAATATATCATAAAAATCGTGAAACTTTTTTTTTTGATTTTTGTCGTGCTAGATTGGCCAAATGTGGCACTGTGCGGTGGGCAAAAATAGAAAATAGGCCACAAATTTCGGAATTTTTATACAAAAGCATTAACTGATTTAATCAAGAAATAAATGATTTTTTGGAAAAATCGGAGCAAAGATACGCCTACCTCCCATATATCCTAAAATATAAATATGTGATTAAAACTAAAAAAATTGTCACAAAATTCTTCTCCCCTATCAAAACTATTTTGTATTTATTTAATATTCTAATACCCAACCCCCACTACTGTATGCACACATTAATACTGTTTAATAATGTTTGCTTATATTCCTCATCATCGATTGCTTTAAACATTTAGTTATTAATATATGTTTGTTTATTTTCACTTGTGTATGTATAAATGAATTCATAGATAAGTATGCGTTGCGTGTGTGTTCTAAATTTGTGTTTGTGTCCAAAACGTTTGTTTTTGTAGATGTGAACGTGCTTTTGCATTATAATTATGATTATTATATGTGAAGTAGTAGTTGTAGTAGTAGTAGTGGTGCGTTTTAGGTAACGTTATGATAAGATACAGAGAGAGTAATATTTGTTTTAGAAATGCAGTTATTACTACAATTTGTATGTATAAACGTTGTTTAAAATAATATTGATTTAACACTATAAGGAGCATTTGATAAAATGCAAAACAATATAAAAAATTGATTATAATAGAAAATTTTTAATAACTAATTACACTGTGCAACAGTGAAATTGGGGGGTGAACCAAACCAAGACAGAATGATAGTATTTGGTTAGTATAGTAAAACCCCCAAAGGTTTTGGCGCTGTGTGGGTACAGTCAATTTTTATGTCCCACTGAAATTTTTACTTTTTCTCAAAGGGGTTTGAGAAAATTCGATAAAAATGAAGTTTATATTAATCTGAGCCTAAAATTAAACTCAGATAACTTCAGTAGAATTTTATGGGGATTATTTTTCTAGAATATTTTAACTCTCTATCTGACTTTTTTTTGGGTCATTTAGGTCCATTTGTTAAGGAATGACTTAAAAGTCTACTAAGATATGCGTTTAAAGGGTTAAAATATTCTAGGAATATTTTTTGCATCAAATTTCACTAGAGGTCATCACAGGCAAAACGTTAAACCGGTCTGTAGAAAATGTCTAAAAATTAAAAATTGTAAAGTCTTATTAATTTTTGATATATATGCCGGAAACTGTTCACGATTGTATGCAACAAATATAGGGTAACGGTCTGGGGGGTGGACCCTTTCAGCACAGGATGACAGTATTTGGTTAGTGCAGTAAAATCCCCAAAGGGCTTGGCACTGGGTGGGTACAGTAGGTTTTTATGGCCCACTGATTTTTTGTTTTATTTGTCCAAAGAGGTTTATACAAACGAAAAAACTAATGCTTATGTTACTCTGAGCCTAAAATAGAACTCAGGTGTCTTCAGTAGAATTTAATGGGTATAATTTTTCTACAATACATTAACAATCGATCTCCACTTGTTGGGTCATTTTAGTCCTTTTGTTAAGAAATGACAAAAAAAGTCTCCTTAGATTTGCTTTAAAAGTGGTTTACAACACACTGCGCAAAGCCCTTTGGTTGCCTTAAATTTAAAAAACTTATAAAACTAGTGTCCGTTTTTTGGTATTTTTGGTAAGCTGGCAAATTTAAATTTTAAAGATCTATATTGAAATTGGATAAAAAAAAAAATACATTCGTAAAACCTTTTTAAAGCAAATCTAAGAAGACTTTTTTGTAATTTTTTAACAGAAGGACTAAAATGACCGAACAAGTGGAGATAGAAGTTTAATGAATTTTAGAAAAATTGTACCCATTAAACTCTACTGAAGACTTATGAGTTAAATTTTAGGTTCAGAGTAACATAAACATTATTTTTTTCGTTTTTAAAACCTCTTTGGACAAATAAAACAACAAATCAGTGGGCCATAAAAACCTACTATACCCATCCAGCGCCAAGCCCTTTTGGGATTTTACTGCACTAACCAAATACTGTCATCCTGTGCTGGAAGGGTCCACCCCCAAACCATTGTCCTTTATTTGTTGCATACAATCGTAAACAGTTTCCGGCATGTATGTATATCAACAATTAATTAGACTTTACAATTTTAAATTTTTTGGCATTTTCTATAGACCGGTTTAACTTTCCGCCTGTGAAGACCCCTAGTGAAATTTGATGCAAAAAATAATCCTAGAACATTTTAACCCTTTAAACTCCTATCTTAGTAGACTATTAAGTCATTCCTTAAAATAAGGACTAAAATTACCCAAAAACAAGGCAGATAGAGGGTTTATATATTCTAGAATAATAATCTCCATCAAATTCTACCGCAGATATCTGAGTTCAATTTTAGGCTCAGATTAATAAATACTTAATTTTTCTCGACTTTTCTCAAACACCTTTGGGAAAAAAAAAATTTTTCAGTGGGCCATAAAAATCGACTGTACCCACACAGTGCCAAACCCTTTGGGGATTTTACTATACTAACCAAATACTATCATCCCCAGCTGGAAGGGTCCACCCCCCAGACTAATATCCTATATTTGTTGCTCACAATCGTAAACAGTTTCCGGAATATATATCAAAAATTAATAAGGCTTTACAATTTTAAATTTTTAGGCATTTTCTGCAGACCGCTCGAACTTTCCGCCAGTAAAGACCCCAAGTGAAATTTTGATGAACAAAATATTTGTAGAATATTTTAACCCTTTAAACGCAAATCTTATGAGACTTTTGAGTCATTTCTTGAAAAAAGGACTAAAATGACCCAAAAACAGGGTAGATAGAGGGTTAATATATTCTAGAAAAATAATCCCCATCAAATTCTATTACAGACATTTGAGCTCAATTTTAAGCTAAGATTAACATAAACATAATTTTTTTCGACTTTTTTAACCCCCTTTTGAAAAAAAAAATAAAAATTTCAGTGGGCCATAAAAATCGACTGTACCCACACAGCGCCAAACCCTATGGAGGTTTTACTATACTAACCAAATACTTTCATTCTGTCTTGGTTTGGTCCACCCCCCAGACCAAGACCTTCAAATTGTTGCACAGTGTTATATGAAGTGTAATTACAGGTTTCACAAAAATTTAATTAAATTAAAAAATATAAATTAAGAAATCAAGGAACCTTGCACTCTAATAAAAAGAGTAAAGTTTCCTACCATAAATTGGGTAAAATTTAACAAATTCCTATTGTTTCCGACCATAAATTTAGTAAATTTACACTTATTTCACGAAAAATTACACAATATGTTTAAATTTCGTCTTATATGGTAATTTTTCTCATTTTAATCAGAGCGTAAAAAATTTTTCTTAAATATATCATCTTAGCTGCCATTTCCCTCCAGTTTTCATGGGTTAATTAACGTGCGTTTCAGTTCATGTAAAGATTCAAAATACACTCGTATCATTAATGTAAAATGATGTATGCCGTATGTTTGTAATTCTATGATATTGTTTTTGTAAATTATTTTGTCTTAGCTTTAGGTTATACTAACCGAAGTTTATACAAATGTTACACTGCATTGCAATTACAAAATTTCCAATCACTGCATGATGATCAATATTTTGTTAATTTTGCCTTTGCGGTAAGTGCAGTATAATGAAATGCTATTTAATAGTAAGAAATATTAAATAAAGAAATATCATTAAAGTAAAAACTAAATGCAACAACACAGATTGTTAACAAACATTCAAAAGGGATTAAATGAGAAAAAATAATAATATAATTTGGGAAAAACGTATTGGGAATTTTTCTATACGAAAAATGTCTCAGAATCTGAGAATTTTTTTTACGAAAAATGTTTTAGAATCTGTGAATTTTTCTAAACGAAAAATGTCTGAGAATCTAAGAACTTTTCTATACAAAAAATGTCTCTAAATCTGGAAATTTTTTTAACAAAAATGTCTTAAAAATTAAGAATTATTATATACGAAAAATGTCTCAGAATCTAAGAATTTTTCAATACTAAAAATGTCTCAGAATCTGAAAATTGTCTGTACGAAAAATGTTTCAGAATCTGAGAATTTTTCTTCACGAAAAAAAAACTTTTCTATACGAATATATAAAAAATATATAAAAAATGTCTCAGAATCTGAGAATGTCTCAGACTCCGAGAATTTTTTTATAAGAAAAATATCTCAGAATCTGAGAATTTTTCTATATGAAAAATGTAGATATTTTTCGAACCAAAAATGTCTCAAAATCTTAGACTTTTCTATACGAAAATTGTCTAAAAATCTTAGCTTTTTTTATAAAAAAAGTCTGAGAATCTGAAACTTTTTCTATAGGAAAACTGTCTCAAAATCCGATATTTTATGAGATCTTCTCTTTAAAAAAATGTCTTAGAATATAAGACTTTTGTTTTACAAAAATTTTACAGAACAAACGAATTTTTCGATAGGAAAAATATCTTAGAATCTGAGAATTTGTTTGCTCGAAAAATATTTTAAAATCTAAGAATTTTTCTATACGAAAAATATTTTAGAATCTGAGACGTTTTCTATGCAAAAATGTTTTAGAGTCTAAAACTTTTTATATACAATAAATGTCCCAGGATCTGAGAATTTTTTGTCTTAATATCAGGGACTTTTTCTGTTCAAAAATATCTGAGACTCTGAAAATATTTCTATACGAAAATGTCTCAGAGTCTGTGACTCGCAGTGTTGCCATAAGAGAATTTTGAAAAAGTGCTAAATAGCAGAAAAAAAAGTGCTAAAATGCTCTACAGACCAAAAAAAAAGTGCTAGATTTTTTTTTAATTTTTATACCCTCCACTCTAGTGATAGAGGGTATATATAAGTTTGTCATTCCGTTTGTAACACATCGAAATATTGGTCTAGGACCCCATAAAGTATATATATTCATGATCCTTGATCGATTTTAAGTCGATCTAGCGATGTCCGTCCGTCCGTCCGTCTGTCTGTCTGTCTGTCCGTTGAAAACACGCTAACTTTTGAAAGACTTTATGGAGGCTCCTGAAGTTTGACATATATGTTGGGTATTTACCGGGTCAGGTTGGTATTGCAATCCAGCCAAATCGGTCCAGTGGTTCAAAAGTTATGAGCAAAAGTGTAAATTTTGGCAAGGGAATTTTGCGAACTTACGAGATTAAAACCACTCTAACTTTCGAAAGACAATTCTGAGGGTGCTGTTACATATCTTTGTCGTTTTCCAAGTCTATTTGGTTTTGAATTTCAGCAAAATCGGTTTAGTGGTTCAAAAGTTATAAGCAAGGCTCTGAATTTCAGATTTTTTTCACCTTAAACTGTTGAAAACTCGTTAAACAAGTTTTAAAAGCATGGTGAAATACCAGTTTTTTTTTTAACTTGTTGTTGTTTGTTTTCCTGCCGTGGGGTGCAGTTTAGTTGTTAGAAAAGTAAATATTTGTTATTGTTTTTGTAACTGTATATAACGGTGTATAGTAAGTATTTTTGGAAAAAAATCAAATATTAGTTTGTTTTTGGTTTTTAAAGACGATGATGGTAAAATAAAATAAGGGAAATATGTGAAAAATATTTTACAAAGTAATTTTGTTACTCAAACAAATAGTACACTTAAAAAAAATATTTACACTCAAAAAAATTTTACACTAAAAAAAAAATGTTTTTTTTTTTTTTAATTTTTAATTTAATTATTTTTTTTTTAATGAAATTCACACTCAAAAAAAATGTTGACAGTCAAAAAAAATTTACACTCACAAAAAATTTTACTCAAAATAACATATTTCTAATAAATATTCACACTCAAAAAAATTTTACACTCAAAAAAAAAAAATGTTTTTTTTTTAATTTTTAATTTAATTACTTTTTTTTAATGAAATTCACACTCAAAAAAATGTTGACAGTCAAAAAATTTTACACTCACAAAAAAATTTTACTCAAAATAATATATTTCTAATAAAAATTTGTAATGCATTTTTTTTAGAAAATTACTATCAGATAACATTGTGGAGGGTATTCATAGATTCGACCAAGTCGAATTTAATTTTTCTACTTGTTTCTTTTATAAAATCCACAAAATATGATTTTTAATAATAATTCAGTTTTCTGAATTTCAATTTAATTTTTTTTTTGTTTCAATTGCGTTTTCTTAATTTCAATTGGGTTTTCTTAATTTCCTTGAAAATTTTTAAATTTCAATTAACCCTTTGACGACCACAGGCAAGTATACTTGCCAAAGGGTTTTTGGCGACTATTTTTTTGCTGGTAAAAGATAGAGTAAATGTGCAAAAGGATGAATTGTAGAGTGGAGTTAGAGCAACAAAAGTCTAGTTTTCAGAAATTCTCTTTCTATATCTACTTACTGTAACTCCCCAAAATTTGTGAAATAAAAATTTGTATTTTAGAGACAAATTTTTATTTAGTTCTCACGCAAAACAAGGGTCATAAGGTCGGTTTGGAGATGCAAATTCTTGCAGTATAACTATTTTTGAGTTGCAGATCATAAAAATAACCGCGGTTACCAAATTGCTTTGGCCAGAACTGCGTAATCGTCATAGGGCAAATTTCATTTTAATTTTCTGTATTTCTAGTGGATTTTCTAAATTTCAATTATGTTTTCTAAATTTCAAATTGAGATTTCTCAATTAGTCTTTAATTAATTTCAATTTGGATTTCTACATTTCAATTGGGTTTTTTGAATTTTAACTGGATTTCTAAATTTCAATTTATATTCCCTTATTTTCTTGGGATTCAAGAATTTTAATTGGGCACCATGAAAAAAGTCACAAGAAAAAAATTAAATAAGGCCCAAAAATTCCATACGATTTGGAATTTATTTTTTTTTTTAAATAACTCCCAAATCTGCTGGACCTACTTAATTTTTTTTGAAAGTTCCCAGCAGAAATTTTGCTGAACGTTCAGCAGCTTTTGGAAGGGGAACTTGAGTAAAGGAGCGCATCCAATTGCGCTGAATTCATGCATGATTCCCTAAGGCGATGTCCCACTTTAGAGCGCTAGTTGGATACACAGAAACAGCGCTCTTTAGATGCACTGAAATCACGTGTCTTTAGAGCGCTGATTTAAGCAGAATAAAGATGCTGTAAATTCATGTATCTTTTTAGCGCTGATTTAAGCAGATTAAAGATGCAGTGAATTCATGTATCTTTGTAGAGCTGATTTAAGCAGAATAAAGATGCTGTAAATTCAAAGTTGAAATCAAATAACTAAAATTTAAAAAAAATATAACAAAAAAATTCATTCGTTTTACTTTACAAAACTTTATTTATGTGAAACAAAATGAAAAAAAAAAAATCGGAAGTGAACGTCAAAAAATATCGGAAATTTTCATTTTCACATTTTTTATGGGATTTTTTTTGGGAACAGCGGTCAAAGATGCTATGATTGAAGCGCTCTTTGCAGCGCTGATTAATGCGCAATAATGATGCAGTCAAATCATGTGTCTTTGTCTAAAACTCATGTTTTTTTATTCAAAAAGTGTTAAAAATATTAAAAAGGAAAGCAAGTGTGAAATTTTATCAAAAAATAATTACACATTATAAGTTTTATATAAAAAATCTTAAAAAAAAAATTTAATTTTTTTCCCCTTCCTTTTACTGCATCCCTAAGAGCGCTCTTTGGATGCGCTACGGTATGCTATAAACAGATGCTGTGTCGCCAAAATCTCGATTTATTTCTGCTGGGTTATTACATTTTTAAATTTGAGAGTTATTTCATTATGAAATAACTTCCAAATTTGTTTAACAATTTGTCTCAACAATTTTTAATTATGAAAATAGAAATTATTTACTTTGAAATTATTGAACTATTTTGTAAATAAATTCAGAACAATCATTATTCAGAATTACAACAATGTTAATCAATATCAGTAGAAAATATAACATTTTCTGCAATCCGCGAGTAATTGCTAAAAATGCCGAGCTCTTCAAAACAATATATTATGGCTAACTAAACCCACAACCAAGTAAGAAACATTTTTAGGGTCCTGGAAGTTGGGCACGCGCATTGAATTATTTAAAGTGTAAGCGAAATTTTCTTGAAAAATTAGCTTTCGGTCTGTCTGCTCTTCTTAATTGTAAAATTAATGTTGTTGGAATGTGATGGTAAAGAAAGCGCCGCAGGCTAAAAATTTTTACAAAAGATTTTAACAAAAGTACAGATGTTGAAAAAAAAAAATGCTAAAAATGCTAAAAAATTTTAAAAAAGTGCTAAGTTAGCACTTGGCACTTTTTTCCAAAAATTTAGTGCTAAGTCCAAAAAAAAAGTGCTAGATCTAGCACTAAAAGTGCTAAAATGGCATCACTGGTGACTCGATACGAAAAATGTCTTAAGACTCTGAGAATTTTTTATACGAAAAATGTCACTGGATCTGAGAGGTTTTTAATACTACTTATAAATGTCGCAGAGTCTGACCATTTATCAAAACGAAAAATATCTCAGAACTATTCTATACCAAAAACTTTTTAGAATCTAAGAATTTGTCTATTCGTCAAATGTTTTAGAATCTAAGAATTTTTCTATAAAAAAAAATTTTTATTCATTTCGAATACTGCCGAAAGTCCTTTTCTATAAAAAAAATGTTTTAAAATCGAATACTTACTTTACCAATGGGTAAGGTTGCCATCCGTCCTCTTTTTCCCGGACACCGTCCTCTTTTTTAGGGCTTCCGGGCTGTCCTATTTCTTTTTTAGAAAGTGTCCGGAATTGTCCTACTTTTTGGACTTTTCACCATAACCTTTTTTTATTGCTTTTAAACTAATCAGCAAAACGCGAACAAAAATTAAAAAAAATGCTTAAAAATTCGTATATTTCGAGTAAGAAAGCTCTATATGTAGTGCGGAAAATACTACGTTGGCATCACTTCTTATAAGCTGTTGTGTCTTAAGGTTTGCTCTCAGAAAAAAGATTTGTACACTCAAAAAATTATGTCATTAACTGTTTGTAGTTTATTTAAAAAGTTTTCCGTTTAGTCGTTTTTAAAAGAATAAACATTTGTTTGATGTTCAGTTTTTATTAATGACTACATCAGTTCTTTGTTTCAAAAATAACACACTAATAAATAAAGACTTTCACTAACATTTAATTTATAAAGTCATTTATTTTTGTTCTGTAAGTAAAAACTACTGATTATTCTTTAAATTTTTAATGATTTGTGTAAGTAATTTTTTTTTAAATTGTTGGTATTTTTTAATGATATATCATTAGTTTTTACCTACACAAGTCAGTTATTTGTTTGTAGAAAAAAAAGTCAAAAAATTATTTATAGAAATATAAAAACATATTTGTATCAAGTGGCTTTGGCACGATGGGTAGAGTGTCTGGCCAGAATGTAGTTGATTGCGGGATCGATTCCCCAAAATTTTATTAAAAAATTTTAAAAAAATATTTCAATAGAAAATTGTATAAAATAACCTACGAAATCATTAATTTTAATGTTTTGGTAGGTTATTTTTTTGGAATTTGTTGGTAAAAAATAACAGAACTATTATTAATTTTTAATGTTTTCGTAGGTTATTTTTTTCGAATTTGTTGGTAAAAAAGAATGAAAAAACCGTAATTTTTTAATGTTTAGTGTTATTTATTTTAGAAAATTTTGCCAACAGTAAAAAATAAATGTTGATGTTTTTAAAACAAATGAATAATTACTGGGATGGTTTTCAATTGTTTATTCACTGGTTTTAAGTGTGTTTTTCTTTTGTTTTTGCCTACAAAATATTTTGAGTGTATTTCAAAAATTTCCACTTGCATTTTAAAATTTTCTTAATAAGTTTAAGAAAATTCCTTTTGAATTTCTAAAAATTCCTTTTGTGTTTAAAAGTTTGCATTTGTATTTTATAAATGCTTTTCAGAAAAATCCATTTCATATAAACTGCAAGTACCAAAGGGAATTTTAATTACAAATATCTATTGTTAAAACAAAAATATTAATACATATTGATCTCTTCATTCATTGAGAAATAGAAGAAGAAAATTGTATAATCTCTTAGTAAGATCATGATCGTGTTGGTTATTTGACGATTGCGATCTTACTAACAATAAGAGATTATACCATTTTTTTCTTTTAATTCTCAATAAATGTACAGTTGACAATGGAATCTGACAAATTTCGAAACACGTGTCGACTTAGTCCTGCAAAAACGACCAACATAAATAAATTTAAATCAGAAAAATAGTTTTCTTGAAAATTATTCTATGAGAATAACATAGAAACAATTTTTGTTTTTTAATAAAAATTTATCGGAATTTCCATTTATATTTTAAAAATTTCTGAACACTTTTCAGAAAATTTCAATTATTAGTATGGTACAATTTCTTCGTCTTTCTAATTCTCATTTTGAATAGAGGCGAATATGTATTAACATTCTAGTTTGTGCACTAACGATGCTAAATAATCTTGACAATGGAATCTTGACAAATTCCGAAAAACGTGTCGATTAAGTCTTGCAAAAATGACCAACATAAATAAATTTAAAACAAAACAAGTAGAAAAATTAAGTTCGACTTGGTCGAATCTATGAATACCCTCCACAATGTCATCTGATAGTATTTTTCTAAAAAAATTTCCAAAAATTGCATCACAAATTTTTTATTACAAATATATTATTTTGAGTAAAACTTTTTTTAATCAATCAAATTTTTTTGAGTGTAAATTTTTTTTGACTGTCAGCATTTTTTTGAGTGTGCAATTTTATTAAAAAAATAATATGTATACACTTTTTTTTGAGTGTAAAATTTTTTTTAGTGTAAATATTTTTTTAGTGTACAATTTCTTTGAGTAACAAAATAACTTTGTAAAATATTTTTGTTGTTTTATACCTATATGCAATACAAAAAAAATATTTCACATATTTCCCACTTTTTAATTTACTTCATTTGATTTTTTTTTCCAAAAATTCTTACTATACACCGTTACATACAGTTACAAAAACAATAACAAATATTTACTTGCCTAACAACTAAACTGCACCCCACGACAAGAAAACAAACAACAACAAGTTTTAAAAAACTGGTATTTCACCATGCTTTAAAAACTTGTTTAACTAGTTTTCAACAGTTTAAGGTGACACAAATCTGAAATTCAGTGCTTTGCTTATAACTTTTGAACCACTAAACCGATTTTGCTGAAATTCAAACCCAAATAGCCTTGAGGAACGACAAATATATATGCTAAGCTTCAGCCCCCTCAGAATTGTCTTTCGAAAGTTATAGTGGTTTTAATCTTGTAAATTCGAAAAATACCCTTGCCGAAATTTACTCTTTTGCTCATAACTTTTGAACCACTTGACCGATTTCGCTGGGTTGCAATACCAACCTGACCCGGTAAATGGAGAACATATATGTCAAACTTCAGGAGCCACCGTAAAGTCTTTCAAAAGTTAGCGTGTTTTCAACGGACAGACAGACAGACGGACGGACGGACGGACATCGCTAGATCGACTTAAAATCGATCAAGGATCATGAATATATATACTTTATGGGGTCCTAGACCAATATTTCGATGTGTTACAAACGGAATGACAAACTTATATATACCCTCTATCACTAGAGTGGAGGGTATAAAAATAATTTTTTTGAAAATTATGCTATGAGAATATCATGGTTTTAATTAGTAAAGAAAATAATGACCTCGAGCCAGAATAAACATCCTCAAAATATAAATTTCAAATATATTTAAAAAAAATTGTATTTTTATTTTAGAATTTTACAAATGTTTTTCAAAAAACTTTGATAAACAAATGGATTTTTTTTTGAATAATTTAGAAATTTAAAATGAAAATGTTTGACGTAAAAATTTAATATTCTGATCAACTTTGATATAAAATTAAAAATGTTTGATTTATATATAGAAATTTTTGAAATATAATTGGAAATAATTGAGAACAATCTTTCTCAAGATAAAATTGAAAATTTTAGAATTATAAGTGGAAATAAAAATTTTTTTCCTAATAAAAATAAATTTTATTTGTATATTGAATCGCGTTGTTGATTTTCTTTAAATTAATCTATATATAAATAAAAATCAATTGTCGTTCGTTGGTAACAGCATCAGTTAAGAACGGATGGACCGATTTGAATGATTTTTTTTTTGAAATGTTCGTCATAGTCCAACTTAGGTTTTTACGTAAAGAAAATTTGACCACGCCCACTTTTACGCCCACTTTTTTTGATTTATATAAAATCGGAAAACGGCTGCACCGATCAGGGTAATTTTTTATTTTAAGGTTCATAATAAAGTATTTTAAGTTTTTACTGAAAGAAAAATCGACCACACCTACTTTTTCAATTTATCTAAAATCTGAGAATTGCTGAACCGATTTGACTAAATTTTTTTGTAAATGAATTATCAACACATTCCAACTTTGGTTTTTACGAAATCAAAAATTGAACACGCTAACTTTTGCTAATTTTTGTTGAAAATGTTCGTCATAATTCAACTAAGGTTTTTACGCATAGTAAAATTTCCCACCCTCACTTTTTTTATGTATCGAAAAAACTATAACGGCTAGCCCGATTTGGTTATAGTCCGCAAAAGATTTTTAAGGAAAGAACAATTGTCCACGCCTATTTTTACGCTCACTTTTCCCGATATATATATTTTCAATCATGGAATTGCTGGATCAATTTGTCTAATTTTGTTTTTAATGTTCGTCATAGTCCAACTAAGATTTCCGTAAATAAAACAATTTTCCATTTCTACGCCCACTTTTAAACGGATGGACCGAGTTGGTTAAATTCAAATTAGGTTTTTATGCTATAGAAAAATAAAATATAGAATAATAAAATATAGAACAATAAAATATAGAATAATTAAATATAAATTAAAATCAAATGTACATAGTTCGTTCTTATCGCATCACTTGAGAACTGACCGATTTGAATAATATTTTTTTAAAATGTTCGTTTTAGGGTTTTTCGAAAAAAAAAATAATCACTCATACTTTTACGCCTCCTTTGATCGATTTGACTAAACAATATTTTTTATAGTCATAGTCCAACGGAAATAAAAATTTTTCACGCCCACTTTTATTTCGATATATCTAAAATAGAAAAAACGGCAGGGCCGATTTGGCGTATTTGGTATTTGTTGACGTTCGTGATAGTACATTTAAGGTTTTAACGAAAGGAAATGTCCACTCCCACTTTTCTCAATACATCTAAAATCGGCGAACGATTGGCCTGATTTGCTAAATTTTTTTTTATGATCATTATAGTCCAAGTAAGGACTTTACGGAAATACTTATTGTCCTGAGAAAAGTGTCACGGAAAAGCGGAAAATCCGGGAAAACTATAAAGGTTTGTTTGAACTTAAGACAATAGCTCTCGATAAGAACGAAGAATATGCGTAATTTATTTTTGTGTTTTTCGTAATGATACTAAAGAAGTTTTAAATTTAAACAGTTCGCAAAGTCGAAGACATGGTATTTTTTTTTTAGTTCCCAAAATACAATTTGAAGATGATTATCTGCCTAATCGGGTCTTTAAAACCACGCCCACAAATTTTTCTAAGCCAAGAAATTCATTACTTTTTTTGCAGGGCTATAAATTTAAAGCGAGACGAAATATAATACTTATCTTACATTTGGGCCAGCAACGCGGACCGGGCCAGCTAGTTTATAATAAAAATTGTCCTTTTTTTTGTGACAAATGTCCTCCTTTTTTGAGGTTGACGTCCTGTTTTTCGCAAAAAGGAAATGGCAACCCTACCTATGGGTCAAATGTCTTAGACAAGGGTACGTATGATGAATATTTGATTTTAATAAGAAAAGTTTACAACACTCATACGCCCAGGTATACAAACTAGATAAAATTGATTATTTTTTTTTTATTTAATGTAAATGGGGGCATTCCAGGAAAATAAAACATTTTCAGACACGACCCTGTGACGACAAGTTTGCTCGCAAACTTGTGTCACAGACAGTGTCCGTATACTTACCGTACACAGTTTACAAATACCCTGATTAATGAAATAACAATAACAACACAGTTTTAAAATAGCAGGCACACAAGCAACAGAACCCAACAGTAGAAATATTTTGTAACAGACAAGTAGCACCAACATACAGTGGGCTTTTATTTTTGTAATAAACAAGTAAACAAGTAGCAACAAAATATAGGGACTTGTTTTTAATATTGACCGTTAGGTAAATAAAAACAACACACAGGAATAATATTTTGTTGGTAGTTTTCTATAAGCTTAGATTTGTATAAAAGACGCGTGTTTTAACAAAACGGTCTCATTCTTTGATCAGCAATTCTGTGTGTAAGTTCTGGTAATTATTTTAAGGCAGACACTTTATTCGGTGGTTAGCGAACACCTTATGAAGTTATAGTTACTATAAGTAGTAGTGAACTTTCACTGGTAGTTATCGAGCACCAGGGAAAGACGTAGTAAATCTAAGTTAAGTATATGCTTCGACTGGTTGTTAGCGAGCACCAGGCCGAAGCTAGGATAATCCTCCGACGGTGGACACTAGTGGGTTGTCAGTAGTGAGTAGCACACTTCAGCCGGTGGTTACCGAACACTGGATGAAGTTAGCCATAAGTTTTAGATTTAACGAGCATTCCCGAAGGTGGTTAGCGAGCACCGGAGGGAATTAGATTAAGCCGTAGTCTAGCAACTATTCCGCCCGGTGGTTACCGAGCACTGGATGGAATAATTTTACCTTTTAGGAACTAAGTATCCACTTCGGCTGGTGGTTACCGAGCACCAGGCGAAGGTTAGAAAGTAGACGAACCCAGGAACACTTCACCGGGTGGTTAGCGAGCACCCGTGGGAGTCAGATTCCGAGGGCGTGTGGTGAAAGGTAGCGTAGTATTCGTTTCAGGTTCGGCTGCGGGTTAACCGAGCAGCTACCGAAGGTGTTCCGAGTGCCAGGACAAGCGAGTTCCATCAGGTTTAACACCCGAGAAGAAATTGTGGCGTAGGATTGTGCGGGAAACGTTGGCCAGTGATCACGGGTCGGATGTACGAGGGTTCACGAGTGGTTACCGAACACGAGTGGACCACTGGACAGACGATTTGTGAAGGCAATTGGGTTGGAGACTGGGAGTGGTTTCCTAGCACGACCAGTAAACAACCCCGTATAAAAATCGAAGCACGAGCGAGGTGACCCGATCAAAGCCGAAGGTTAACGAGTGTAACGGGGGACCCGAATGGTATCCCTTGGTGATAATCTGTTCCAGTAGGATACCCAGAACAAAGAACCGGCCACAGGAAGCCAAGGAGGTGGCCCAACGAGGATTGCCGAAGAGGAGCCGAAGAGGAACGAAGCAATTAATACGATATCTTTGAATGAAATATATTATTAGAATGATAAATAAAACCGAGAGTGAAAACTAAAACCAAAACGAGCACGTGTACATTATTTTCTTGTAGCGGAACCTGGACAAAGGCTGAGTATTTTACCCTAGCAAAACAAGTCGTTACAACCCCCTTGAATATCGCTTTTTTGATATTTAGTACGTTAGTACATGAACAATAGGGAGGAGCAAATATAGCCATTTTTTAAATTTCAAAAGCTTCGGATAGGACAATGGATTTGGTTCTTTTTTTGACTTGAAAATCGAAAAGTTACGAACAAAGTGAAAAAAAAAAATTTTAACTTTTTTTTGCTTAAAATACATATTAGTTTATACAGCCAAACCCTGTTATAACGAACTCTGAGGGACCAGTAAAAATAGTTCGTTATAAGCGAAGTTCGCTATAAGCGGGGTATATTTTATATTAACCTAGTTTTATTTCCAAAAAAAAGTTCCACCTATATTTTATTTGACGTTTATTTTTTTTAAGTTATCTTCATATTGATAAGAAAATATTCAAAAGATAAATTAATTTTATCAAAATAATAATATTAACCAAAAATTTCTAACTTTTTGAGAGTTTGGTAAACATAATTGCCGCATATTTCAAAATATTTATGAGAGTTCGTTATAAAAATGTAAATATACAAGAAATTGTGGTCGTGGGACCATAATAAGTAGTTTGTTTTACCGAGGATTCGCTATAACCGAGTTCGTTATTAAAGAAGTATTTTGTGTTGCCAAAACGTGGGGACTTTGTAAATAGTTCGTTATAACTGAGAATTCGTTATACCCGAGTTCGTTATAACCGAGTTCGACTATATTAGGACAACACTGCAAAAGTGTTTATATGGTAAAATCAAATTTTTGGTCTTTGAAATTTAAAACAAAAATCTTTAAAAATAATTTATTTTTTTAATTTTTAATTAAATATGAATTGTATGTAGCGTATTCATGCACAATGTATTTGTGTTGATCATGCATTTGTGTGCATGATTATTGGATAGGTCAGTTATTCTTTTAGTAACAAAAGTTTTAAATTGCATTTGGTTTGTTGACATTTCGTCAACATCGAATATTTGTGAATATGACTCTTCTCATTTTTTGTATTTGGAGCAATAGTTTTAAATTCCACTGAAAGAATTTAAAAGACTTTGAACTCATATGAAACAAAATTATGTAAACTAAATTTAAGTTATCGAGTGGACTTTAGATAGTCACTCAATTAAGAATAAGAATAATTTTCATGGGCCAAAGAATAAGAAGAATAAGAATAATTTTCATGGGCCAAAGCAGGGCCAAATTTGTAAATAAAATCAATTCAGCTTTTACGCTTAAAATTAACAAACACAAAGTGTAAATTATTTCATAACTTTAGGTTCCATTAATGCCAAAGTAATTAAACAAAACTGATCTTATATTACGTTATATTTTCACATAAAAACTAATTAATAATTAGGGAATTCACATGGGTATCGTATTTGGTGTTGTATGTTGTATGTCCTATCTAAAAACAGAGTTGGTTAAACTTTAAATTAATAATACGACACCTACACGATATGACGATACTACATTTATACCTCTGTTTTGTGTGCTATTTTCAAGTATGCTAACAAGAAGAGAATCTAAGAGACAATAACCAAATGAGCGATAAATATATTTTACCAATCCTGTTTTTAGATAGCACACACAACATATACAAAAAATACGATACCCATGTGAATTTCCTAAATATGTCCACTGTTCCAGTAATGTCCTCATATAAACTAATATTTTAAACAAAAAAAAAAGTTCAAACACTTTTTTTCACATCGTTCAGAACTGTCCGATTTTCAAGTAGAAAAAAAATCCAAAGACATTGTACAATAGGTCCAATATTTTTGTGTGCTAATGTCGACCTAAATGACAACTTTCCCTACCCCGACATTTTCGAAATTGAAAAAAAAGGCTTTTAAAAACTCAGGATTTTTTAGCAATAATTTAGAATATGTTAGCAAATCAAAATATAAAAAAATTTTAGCATTACATTGGCACTTGAAGAATAAAAAAATGCTATTACTCTAGATAATTTAAATTACTTTCTAAAATGTGGCTCCTATTCCTTTTTCCTTTTGTTTGACAAACGTTAAATGCCTGGGGAAGTTGTAATAACTTGTCTAATTATCAACCGCTTTTAGTTTTTATTGTCGTACTTGAAAAATATTTTATTCCAAATCACGAATTTAAACATAATTCTAAATATCGAAAAAAGGTACAATTCTTAAAATTCGAAAAACATAGAACGAATTGTGATCACACCTCGGATTATTGCTTTAAAGTTGCGTAATTTAGTTTAGAATTTTTGGAATAAAAAATTACAAAACGTCGCGGACTTTTTTTAAAAGTCAATTTTAATTTTTAAACGTTAAAAATTAAGCGATATTTTTTTTTAATTTTTTTATATTTTATTTTTTCTAAAACAACATTTAAATACCAACAGAACGTTGTTCAACTTTTTTAATATATCGATTTATTTTTACTGGTTACAAATAATTGGAAATTTTAATTTCATAATTTTTTTGAAAGGTCGATATTTTGGTGTGCAAGTTGTATTTAGTTGTATCATATAAAGATTTGTGAACGTGGGGTAAAAATCTTAAAGTCAACTTTGTTGAGTTTGCGGACTTGGTCCACATAAACTTAAAATGCCCCAATTTCGAAAAGGCGATTTTATACAACTTTTCTGATGATAGATTTTGTGTTTAGGATGTCAAAATACTAAAGGAAATTCATTCTAAATTTTGTGCAAAAAAGCTGTTTTTTTGGAGAAGTGTAACTGAATTTTTGGTGACAATTTAGATAAAACTTCACCAAATCATAAATTCTTATTAATGCAAAAACTGTTAAAATCACTTGACTGTGACAGTCTCTAGTATCGACAAAAAATCCCCTTTATTTTGTTCGTGGTTCTTTTTTTGTAGTTTATTAGCATTTAAATACATAAATTTCATCAAAGTTCATGTCCTCAACCTTATTTTTGATTTTTGTCTATTTTTGCCGCACTGTACTGCCCTGAGATATTTTCTGTAACAAACTTGTTTTAAAATCTAATACTTTTCCTATAGGTCAAATATCTTAGACACGGGTGCGTATGATTAATATTTGATTTCAATAAAAATATTTAATATCACTCATATGCCCAAGTATACAAAATACCTAGTCCGAAATAAAACTAATATACATTTATAAAATAGCTGAAATTTTTGTACAATTTTTCTAAATGTCCCCAAGGACATCAAAAGGAAATCACTGAATTAAACTTTCTGCGAGTCTTATAGTTTTTTTTCTGATAATATAATACGTATGATTAATATGCATATGTTTTTAATATAGCTTTGCAAATTAAAATGTTCTTTCGAAGTCAAAATTTTTTTTTTTTTTTTTATAAAAATTATTCTCTTTCCCTTTGTTACATTAAGTATGTATTCAATAATTGTCTTAAAACTTAATGAGCTTTAATTATTTTATCACATTATATATATTTAACATAATTTTTTTTTTCATAATTCAATATAATTGTGCATTCATTGTATAGATTTTTTCTTTGTTGATTTTCCACTTTATTTTTTTTTTGTTCGCAACATTGATTCAGATTCATATTTATAATTATCAGTTTTTATTTTACTTTTTACGTTAATATATATTTTTTTTTATTTAATTTTTTTGTAATGTGCAATTGGCATTTTTTTTTATTTGACAAAAAGACAGAACTACGGACTTACATGTTATGATGGTTATATTTGTATAAACATGTTTGTATGTATAAATGCATATTTATCCATTTAAATGATTTTTTTTATGTGAATCGTTTCATTTGTTCATCCTTTTAGCGGTATTTATTTGTATTATCAGTTTTAATGTTAATATTAATGCAATTAACTCTTAACTGTTGAATTGATCTTTTCACTCGATTTCGTTGTTATTTTAACATTATTATTTTTTTTTATTTTTTGTATTTATGATTTTTTTCCATGATTTTTAAATACTTTTTTATGTAAAGCTGCAAATGCTGCTTAATAACACTGTACAACAATTTCAAATTTTTTTTATGACAATTGAAAGAAAAATTTTTGTGTTTTGGCGTTTCGACAGATCGCATAGGAATTTCATTAAAGAAGGGTAACTTCAGTTTAAAAGCATACAAACAAGTGTTTTTTTTTATTTTTTGTTTTAAACCAAAAAATAATAATTTTTGGTGTTTTTTGTGTGCGTATACTTTTTTTGGTCTTCTCTACCAAAATCAAACGTCAGAATGCCGTAATTTGTTTTTTCGTGCTGTACTGTGTAATAGTGTTACAATTTTGTTAAAAAATAAATGCAATTAAAAGGATTTTTACATTTTATAATGTTTAATGAGATGGTTTATACTTTTTTAGTTTAAATAGTTTTAAATACATGAATTAATTACACTGCTCTAGTAAAACAAATGCAACTGCCGGGTAACCTTAAGTCGAATTCGCTGAACAGTTCTACACCATTTGCAAATGTTATTTGTTAAAAATCAATTGAAATTTAAACATATTTTTTATGTTGGAAAATTAAAGAATATCGTGAAAAAAGAAAGAGGCCCTATGCTCCGCAAGGAGCTAAGTGGAAAAAGACCTGCGAATTTTGTACTCTTGCCCAAAACATTAAATCATGATAATATTTTGCGGAAGATTTGGGTGTACTTGCCAAAGCAAAGTTTTTTTTAGAAAAAGTAATGTTATATTACTTTGCTGTTCCATGCAAAACGAATTGAAATACCAGTGGAGGACCACATTAATAAAACAAAAAAGCTGTACATTTCGTAAGTGAGTGCATAAATAAGTGCATTTTGGAGAGTATAAAAGATTCGGCACCAAAGAATATAATACTCTCACTTCTTTTATGAACATTTGATAAACAAATGGAAAATTTTTATGCGAAAATCTTAGACTTGGAAGTAGTTTTGGTAAAAAAAAAAATATTTTTTTTTACGAAAAACAAAATTATGTTAAAAAAAAATTTAATGAACCCAAAATTTTTGGTGAAAAAAATTTTGATGAAAAAAAGTTTTTGATGAATTTTTTTGATGAATTTTTTTGATGAAAACAAAAATTTTTTGATGTGAAATAAATTGATGAAAAAAAAATATGAAAAAAAAAAAATTTTGGTGCGAAAAAAAATTGATAATAAAAAATTTGATAAAAAAATTTGATGAAAAAAATTATGAAAAAAAAATATGATAAAAAAAATTTATGAAAACAAAAAATTTAATGAAAAACAAATTGATAAAAAAAAATATTTGATGAAAAAACAAAAAAATTGATGAAAAAAAATTTTGATAAAAAAAAATTTATGAAAAAAAATTTATGAAAAAAAAATTTATGAAAAAAAAATTTGATGAAAAAAATTTTATGAAAAAAAAATTGATGAAAAAAAAATTTGATAAAAAAAATGATGAAAGAAAAAAAGTTTGATGAAAAAAAAAAAATTGACGAAAAAAAAAAAATAATGGAAGCAAGTAGAAAACTTAAATTCGACTTTTCCGAATCTATGAATACTCTCCACAATGCCTTTTTAAAGGAAAGTACATTTTTAACGCGAAAAAATTAACAATTTTGATTAGAAATAATTTTTTTTTTTACGAAAAACAAAATTATGTAAAAAAAAAATTTATGAACCCAAAATTTTTGGTGAAAAAAAAAATTTTGATGAAAAAAAGTTTTTGATGAATTTTTTTGATGAAAACAAAAATTTTTTGATGTAAAATAAATTGATGAAAAAAAAAATATGAAAAAAAAAAAATTTTGGTGCGAAAAAAAATTGATAATAAAAAATTTGATAAAAAAATTTGATGAAAAAAATTATGAAAAAAAAATATGATAAAAAAAATTTATGAAAACAAAAAATTTAATGAAAAACAAATTGATAAAAAAAAATATTTGATGAAAAAACAAAAAAATTGATGAAAAAAAATTTTGATAAAAAAAAATTTATGAAAAAAATTTATGAAAAAAAAATTTATGAAAAAAAAATTTGATGAAAAAAATTTTATGAAAAAAAAATTGATGAAAAAAAAATTTGATAAAAAAAATGATGAAAGAAAAAAAGTTTGATGAAAAAAAAAAAAAATTTACGAAAAAAAAAAAAAATAATGGAAGCAAGTAGAAAACTTAAATTCGACTTTTCCGAATCTATGAATACCCTCCACAATGCCTTTTTAAAGGAAAGTACATTTTTAACGCGAAAAAATTAACAATTTTGATTAGAAATATTTTATTTTGAATAAAAAACTCTTTTTTTTTGTCATTTAAAAAAAAGAAAAATTACTAATTTTTTTCTTTGAGTGTAAAACTTTTTTCGAGTGTAAAAATATTTTTATTTCACGTACGTTAGGGTGGATAAAATTTTTTCGACCCAAAGGCTCATCGTGATTCTTATTCTATGGGTCATTCTGAGCAAATTTGCCAAAGAAACGATTGCTCTAAAATGAATATTTTTTCTAGATATATTCGAGAATAGAGGTAAAAAAACGCTGTTTCCTCTAACCAAATGTGTATGTGGGGGTTTTTTGGGTCGCGGAATCCATTTTTGACATTCATTTTTATTTTTGAGTGCCGCCAGAGGGCGCTTTCATACATTTTTTTGGGAAAATATACGATATTGTTCAGTTAGAAAATTATTTCAGTTACTACATGACGGTCATTTGTGTAGTAAGTAGTAGTTGTTATTTTCAACTACAATTTCTGTTGTTTTTGTATGAAATTATCAAACAACTATTTTTTGTAGTCGTTTTAAAAAACAAATACAAAAAATTACTACATTGTAGTAACAGTAGTTTTATGTAGTTATTTTTAGTCTATTAAAAAAATTATAATTTTCTAGAAATTTTTAGAAAAACGGATGTGTTGAGCGAGTTGAAAGTGTCTGATGCAGTAGGAATTATTTCCAAATAATTTTACCCGTTTTTGACGTTTAGAAGAAAATTCAGACAATTTTAGTTACAGTAAAAACAACTGTAATTTGAAGTAGTTTTTACCGTTTTTGAAGTTGTTTATCAATAGTTAAAAACAACAACAATTTTTGGTTGATTTTACCGTAAAATGTTGTGGACACCTAAACATCAACTAATGTAGTAGTTTTAACTGGCTTTTGTAGTGGAATCTACCGACATAATTTTTTGAGTGTTGTGGAAACTCACGAATTTTTGACTTTGTATTGAATATATTCAAAATACATACTTGAATTATAAATTGTTAAATCACATTCCATACATTTTGTTCCTTTTTCCAGTTTTTCTAAAAATAAAATCGATAGATTTCCAGCAAAGACCTAAATCACATTTTTACTAGCTTTTGAAGGAAGAAAACCTCAAAATCTAGTTGGAAAATCTTATATTAATATTTATAAATTAACTAATTAATATTTAATTTTAAACATGGATCCAGTACCAAAAGTGGTTTGAAACATATGCCTTCTCTCGATGTTCCTGCTTTTGGTATGTATTCTGATTTGACTGGTCTCAATCTGCCAACTAAACAGGATATTTTAAGATGCCATTTTTTCATGGCCGAACGTGCTAAAATGCACAGTAAAATGTTTTCATATAAAACATTTACTCCTCAAGTGACAGACAAATTGATTGAAATTTGGACAAACTTAATATTGAAATTAAATGCAAACTAAATATTGTTAGAAAATTGAATACCTTGCTTGACAAATACTACACTGAAGATAAATGCAAAGCAAACCAATCTCACATCTTTCCTAAAACTCATCGTTTTGTTTCTTAATTACTGAATTCAATTGATTTGTATACCCTCCAACCACAGTATGGCGGTAAACTCACTTTGTCATTCCGTGTGTAACGCATCGAAATATCGGTATAGGATCCCATAAAGTATATATATTATTGATCAGTGATCGATTCTAAGACATTATAGCGATATCCGTCTGTCCGTCCGTTCGTCCGTCTGTCTTTGGAAGACACGATACAGCCCAAAGTAAAAGAGCTAGACTCCTGAAGTTTGGCACAAATATGTATTATGTTATTGGGCTGGTTAATTTCGAACATTGGCAAAATCGGATCAGGGGGAAAAAAGTTCCCTTTTTGAGAACTTAACCAACCTCTGAAAAAACTCCATTTTTATAGGTTTTTCTACTTTTGCTTAGCAAACGATACATTTTTATATCAGAAGAAGTTCAAAGTCCTGCAGTTTGAACATGGAAGTTTTTCTCTCACCGCTAAAAAACCACCCCCCCCCCCAAAAAAAAAGACGCCCATGTTTTTTTACGTGTTGGAGGGTATAAAAGATTCGGCACAGCCAAATTTAACACTCTCACTTGATTTTATTAATTACATTTTATATGGTTTTATTATCTCTTATGGTGAATTTTTGAAGAAAAAAATAAAGTAAAATATGCTTTGTTTATTTTTTGTCTTAAATTCGATATAGGTCATGAATGAATACCCCCCCCCCCCCCCCTCCCACCATAATTTTAAACGCTGAACACTTTGGGCTATTTAAAATTTGGGGTTGTCTTATGAGAAAGTCAAATATTCGTCAATTTCCACGAAAAATTTCGAAAATTTACACAAAAAAAAAAAAACGATAAAATTAAAAATGTATTAAAGCGCCCTATGGTGGTACTCAAAAATAAAAATAGATGTCAAAAATGTATTCCTCGATCCAAAAACCCCCACATACACATTTGGCTAGAGGAAATAGCATTTTTTTACCTCTTTTCTTAAGTATTTGGGGAAAAAACCTATTTTGAAAAATCCGGGGGCTCGAAAATCATTTTAGAGCTATGGTTTCTTTGGCAAAATATCTTCAAATGACCCGTAGAACAAGAATCTCGATGAGCCCCTTCTTATTTTTACGGCCTCTACAATTTGACCCACCCTAACGTACGTATGCACACAAAATATTGTAATTTTTGTAAAAAAAAAAACTATTAAAAACTAAAAATTTTTTTTTAAGTGTAAAATTTTTTTTGAGTGTAAAATTTTTTTCGAGTGTAATTTTATAGTTACCAATGCTTTTGAAACTAAACAAGTTTAAAAAACATTGCTTTGAAACTAAAAAAGTTTGAAAATCATTGTTAAGTTACCACAAATGCTTTTAAAACTTGTTAACACGTGGCATTTAAGATGGAACAAATCTAAAATTCAGGGATTTGCTTATAACTTTTAAACTAATGGACCGATTGAGCTGAAATTTAAAACCAATCAGAACTGGGTTGGTTCAGCAGTCTCATTATTGTCTTTCGAAAGTTAGCTTGTTTTTTATCTCGTAAATTCGCAAAATACCCTTGCCGAAATTTACTCTTGCAATACCAACCTGACCCGGTAAATGGCCAACATATATGTCAAACTTCAGGAGCCTCCGTAAAGTCTTTCAAAAGTTAGCGTGTTTTCAACGGACAGACAGACGGACGGACGGACATCGTTTGATCGACTTAAAATCGATCAAGGATCATGAATATATATACTTTATGGGGTCCTAGACCAATATTTTGATGTGTTACAAACGGAATGACAAACTTATATATACCCTCTATCACTAGAGTGGAGTGTATACAAAAAATTGATGAAAAAAAAAATTGATGAAAAAAAAAACTGATGAAAAAAAAAAAATTGATGAAAAAAAATTTTTTTTTGTTGAAAAATAATTATATTACTTTTTATTCACCAGCTGGAGAAAACGGGTTTATTCACCACGAGGTGAATTATTATCCAAGTTCCAAACCCAAGTTATTAAAATTTTTGGTTTTAAGAAAATGAGAATAGTAATTCTTGTTTTCTTTTTCGTTAATTGTTAGCTTATATAGTCAAACTGAGGTGGCGTCCTGCAACTTTTTTAAAACTAGACACCAGCCTAAAAACATTATCATGTTAAAAATGAATAAGAAATGATTTGTGTATTTTGTGCATGGAATCTTTTCGTTGTAGAAAATTTAAGATTTTTCGCCTGTTTAATATATAAACTAGTGTTGTCAGGTTTTTAGGGGTTTTTTTGGGGAAAATCGACTTTGACTTATCATTACTTTTTACATAATGATCGAATGTTTTCAAAATTGAAATTTTTGGGTTCTCCAACACTTTCTTAATTAGAGTATTACCTCAGATTGTATTATTTTGTCGAATTAATGATTCTGTAGCCAAAAATCTATAAAAAGTCTGAAGAAAATTTTGTGCATTTTTTTAAGAATGTCAATACATTAAACGTTTAATAAAGTAAATTTATTACACGTTTTACCTTGTTTAATGGATAAGGCTAATAGAAAAAATGATAAAGAAGCTAAATTGACCATAATCTAAACTATCTAAAGTTGATTTTAAAAGTTATGGTAAGTCAAAGTCGATTTAGGGGTTTTTCTGGAGGGAATACCCCTAAAAACCTGACAACACTGATATAAACCCTTACTCCCATAGAAAATTTTTCACTTTTTCAAAACTTTTCTTGTTTAAAAATCTTTTAATTTTTAAATTGAATCTTTAAAATGCTATTTAAAACTCCTTTTTCTTTATCTACCCATTACATTGATGAGCCTTTATGTCTTCCTTTTGTAATATTTGCTAAAAGTTGTTTCATTTTTGTTTTGCTGTTCTATTTTTATGTTACTAACATATTGATTTCACTTATATCGTTTGAGTGGAGCCCTTCATTTTCTCTCTCTTTAAGTGCATAATGGTTTTGTTTATTCTTCTCTTATCTAAAAAAATTCTTATTGATGTGGTAAACCCTTTGATAATGTTTATTGGCTTCTTTTGTCTGTAGTTTTCTATGCGTATTTTCTTTGTTAGTGTTTGTTTAAGTACTAACATACAAACATATATTTTTTTAAGTTTTTTTTCAGATGTCTATAAAAAATATAAAATTTTTCAGTATTAACTTAGCAGTAACTTATGTGGTCCTCTCTTTCCCAATTTTTTTTTACTTTATGTAAATCATTAACTATTGATATGCAAAAGATTGAAAAACAAGTAGAAAAGTTAAATTCGACTTGGCCGTATCTATGAGTACCCTCCCCAATGCCCTTTTTAAGTGATAGTAAATTTTCTAACGTGATTTTGATTAGAAATTATTTATTTTGTGTAAAAAAACTTTTTTTTTTAAGTAATTTTTGAAAAAAAAAAAAAAATTTACTAATTTTTTTTTGAGTGTAAAATTTTTTTTGAGTGTAAAATTTTTTTCTAGTGTCTTTTTTTTAGTGTAAAGATATTTTTGAGTGACAAGAATACGTTGTAAAATATTTTTGTGATATACCCATGTTTTTAAAACAGGTTTATGGGGTTTTCAACACGTGAATTTAAGGTGAAACTAATCTGAAATTCACTGTTTCATTAGACCGATTTGGCTGAAATTCAACACGAACCAGGCCAGGGGAACGACAAATATATATGCTAAGCTCAGTGTCTTCAGAATGGCTGAAAGTTATCGTGGTTCTTATCTCGTAAATTCACGAAAAATCCTGTCGAACTTCAGTCTTTTGCTCATAACTTTTGAACCACTGAACCGATTTCGCTGGATTAATCATACCAACCTGACCAGGTAAATGCATAACATATATGCCAAACTTCAAGAGCCTCCGTAAAGTCTTTCAAAAGTTTGCGTGTTTTCAACAGACATACAGACGGACGGACATCGTTAGATCATCTTAAAATCATTCGAGGATCATGAATATATATGGAGCATTCCATGTCAAATCGGACACTTTGAAATTTTTTTTCTTTTAATCATAACTTCTTCAATAATGGTCCAAATTTCAATTTTTTTTTTCAAATCCCAAAAAATTCTTAAAAGCGCTCTAGTATGCGATTTTTAAGTTTTAAAATTAAAATTTCATTTTTGAAAATGTTTGTACTTTCGATTTTTTTTAATTTTTTTTGTGTAAAACTTTTATCGATTCTACAACTTTTTTGCCCAGGAGGATCGTGGATAACGATTATTACTATTTTCTAAAATTTTTTGAAAACATTTTATTGTAATTTTCCAATCTTAAAATCATTTCTACTGCTCCAATGGTGCGTCATAGAGGTATCATTTATAAGACCGACCCCCATTAATTTTTACGTCTCAACATTTTTTTTAAACAAATGAATACCCTATCTCCAAAATCTAAGGGGGCTCCCACACAAAACAATATATTTTAAAATTTGCTCCAACCGCTCTAACTGCCATAATAGTGCCCTAAGAGCAACAAAATGTATGACCGACCCACAATATTTTTTTAGTTTAAACATTTTCTCTGAACACACCTACCCTCTACCTCTAATTGTTAAGGCGGTCCCCATACATTTTTTTTTATTTTTTGTAAATTTGTTTTATTTAATCAGCTTCTACCGGTCCAATGGGTCGTCCGAGAGGAGTCATTAGTGAGACCGTCCCCCATTTATTTTTACCCTACAACATTTTTTTAAAACATACGCCCTATCTTCACTCCGTAATAGGCTCCCATAAAAATAACGTTGGAGCAAATTTTATAAAAATTTAATTTTGTATGGAAGCCTACTTAGGGAGTGGAGATAGGGCGTTTGGAGATAGGGGTATGTTTTAAAAAAAATGTTGTAGGGTAAAAATAAATGGGGGTCGGTCTCACTAATGACCCCTCTCGCACGCACCATTGGACCGGTAGAGGCTGATTAAATAAAACAAATTTACAAAGAGTAAAAAAAATTGTATGGGGACCGCCTTAACAATTAGAGATAGAGGGTAGGTGTGCTCAGGGAAAATGATTGGACTAAAAAAATATTGTGGGTCGGTCATACATTTTGTTGCTCTAAGGGCACTTTTAGGGCAGTTACAGCAGTTGGAACAAATTTTAAAAAATGTCGATATGTGTGGGAGCCCCCTTAGTAATTGGAGATAGGGTATTAGTTTGTTCCCAAGAATTGTTAAGACGTAAAAATTAATGGGGTCGGTCTCAGAAATGGCCCCTCTATGACGCACCATTGAAGCAGTAGAAATGTTTTTTAGATTGGAAAATTACAATAAATTTTTTTCAAAAATTTTAAAAAAATAGAAATAATCGTTATCCCACGATCCTCCTGGGCAAAAAATTGTAGAATCGATAGAAGTTTTACACCAAAAAATTTAAAAAAAAATCGAAGAGTACAAACATTTTCAAAAATTAGATTTAAATTTTTAAACTTACAAATCGCATACTAGAGCGCTTTTAAGAATTTTTTGGGATTTTTTTTTTTTTAAAGTACGTAAAAAAATGAAAATTTTGAAATTTGGACCATTATTGAAGAAGTTATGAGTAAAAGAAGTTTGAGTAAAGTATCAAACTACCAATTTTTAAAAATTCGATATATTTTGAACGGGTCATCAAAAAATTCTGAAAATTTACCACGAAAGAGTTTTCAAAGGGTACTAAAAACTGTAAACAAAATGGGAAAATCTAAAAAAAAAATTTTCAAAGTGTCCCCATATGTATTATTGATCCTTGATAGAATCTAAGATATTCTAGCGATGTCCGTCTGTCCATCCGTCTGTAGAAACCACGATGCAGGCCAAACTAAATAAGCTAGAGCCCTGAAGATAAACAAGAATATCTCTTATGTTACTGATAAGGTCAAGTTCTAAGATGGGCATAATCGGACCGGGGGAAAAAAGTTCCCCCTTGAAGAACAAAAAAACAACTGCAAAACACATTTTTTTACGAGTTTTTTTTTTTAATTTTTTCTTAACTAATGTAACATTTTTATGCCAAATTATGTTCATAGACTTGCACTTAGACCGAGACCGAAACTCGATTTTTTTGGGGCGTGGCTATAGAAAATAATTCACAGTAACGATAAAAATGCAATATTTAATCGTAAATATCATAAACAAATAATTTGTAAACACTTATAGCAGGGGGAATGGTGTCGCCCACCGACTCCGCTAACCCCCCCCCAAAAAAGACGCCCATGACATTTTTTTCTTAATTTTTTAATGTGTTGGAGGGTAAAAAGATTCGGCACCGACGAATTAAACACTCTTACCTGTTTTTATCTCAGTCTGTATGTAAACAAAATAGACAACAGGTTTTAAGAAATTAAAAACAATCATGACTGATTTCAACACCGTGCTACAAAAATAAAATAAAATAAAATAAAATAAAATAAAATAAAATAAAATAAAATAAAATAAAATAAAATAAAATAAAATAAAATAAAATAAAATAAAATAAAATAAAATAAAATAAAATAAAATAAAATAAAATAAAATAAAATAAAATAAAATAAAATAAAATAAAATAAAATAAAATAAAATAAAATAAAATAAAATAAAATAAAATAAAATAAAATAAAATAAAATAAAATAAAATAAAATAAAATAAAATAAAATAAAATAAAATAAAATAAAATAAAATAAAATAAAATAAAATAAAATAAAATAAAATAAAATAAAATAAAATAAAATAAAATAAAATAAAATAAAATAAAATAAAATAAAATAAAATAAAATAAAATAAAATAAAATAAAATAAAATAAAATAAAATAAAATAAAATAAAATAAAATAAAATAAAATAAAATAAAATAAAATAAAATAAAATAAAATAAAATAAAATAAAATAAAATAAAATAAAATAAAATAAAATAAAATAAAATAAAATAAAATAAAATAAAATAAAATAAAATAAAATAAAATAAAATAAAATAAAATAAAATAAAATAAAATAAAATAAAATAAAATAAAATAAAATAAAATAAAATAAAATAAAATAAAATAAAATAAAATAAAATAAAATAAAATAAAATAAAATAAAATAAAATAAAATAAAATAAAATAAAATAAAATAAAATAAAATAAAATAAAATAAAATAAAATAAAATAAAATAAAATAAAATAAAATAAAATAAAATAAAATAAAATAAAATAAAATAAAATAAAATAAAATAAAATAAAATAAAATAAAATAAAATAAAATAAAATAAAATAAAATAAAATAAAATAAAATAAAATAAAATAAAATAAAATGAAATCAAATAAATAATAAAAAAAAATAAAATAAAATAAAATAAAATAAAATAAAATAAAATAAAATCTATATAAATAAAAATCAATTGTCGTTCGTTGGTAACGGCATCAGTTGAGAACGGCTGGACCGATTTGGACAAATTTTTTTTTGAAATGTGCGTCATAGTCCAACTTAGGTTTTTACGTAATCAAAAATTGACCACGCCTACTTTTACGCCCACTTTTTTCGATTTATCTAAAATCGCAAAATTGCTGCACCGATTTGGGTATTTTTTTATTTAAATGTTCTTAGTAATCCAACTTAAATTTTTACAGAAAGTCGACCACGCCCACTTTTACGCCCACTTTTTTCAATTTATGTTAAATCTGAGATGGGCTCGACCGATTAGACTTTTTTTTAATAAATAGTCATCATATTCCAAATTTGGTTTTTACGAAAAAAGAAATTGACCACTGCCACTAATTTTTGTTGAAAATGTTCCTCATAATTTAACACTAAGGTTTTTACGGATAGTAAAATTAACTACGCCCACTTTTTCTATGTATGGAAGGAACTATAAGGGTTAGACCAATTTTTAAGAAAAAAAAAATTGTCCACGCCTACTTTTACGCTCACTTTTCCCGATATACATATTTTAAATCATGGAATGGCTAGATCAATTTGACTAATTTTGTTTTTAATGTTCGTTATAGTCTAACTAAGGTTTTTCGGAAAGAACTATTTTCCATTTCTACGCCCATTTTTGAATGGATGGACCGAGTTGGTTAAATTCAAATAACGTGTTTACGGTAAGAAAAGTTGTCCACCCACTCTTTTTTTTCGATATATTTAAAATTTTCTCTATAGAAAAATAAATTATGGAATAATAAAATATAAATAAAAATCAAGTTTTCGTTAGTAATCGCATCACTTGAGAACTGACCGATTTGGATAATATGTTTTTTAAATGTTCGTCTTTGGTTTTTTTTTGGAAAACAAATTAATCACGCCCACTTTTATGCCCTTTTTTCCGTATATATAAAATCGGAAAACGGCTGGATCGATTTGACTATTTTTTTTAAATGTTCGTCATAAGTTTAAATGGAAATACAAATTTTTCACGTCCGCTTTTATTTTGATGTATCTATAAGAGAAGAACGGCATAATAGTAGTTTTTGTTAATGTTCATCATAGTACCACTAAGGTTTTTACGGAAAGAAAAATTGTTCACTCGCACTTTTTTAAAAACATCTAAAATCTGAGAACGACTACCCTGATTTGGTAAATTGTTTCCTTAATGATCATTATAGTCCAAGTAAGCCTTTTACGGAAATAATTATTGTCCTCCCCCACTTCAAAGCCCACATTTTTCAATATCCTTAAAACTTGAAACACTTGATTACGCCTGGACCGATTTGGCTATTTTTTGTTTTAAGTGTTCGTATTAGTCCATATAATTGTTCGGAAAGAAAAACTGTACTTGCTCACTTTTTTCAATGTATCTAAAATTAATTTTTACTCTAATTAGCTATATTAAAAAATATATTTCTTATGGCGGATTACTCAATGAAAAGTTAGCTGCTAACTGCCGATTTAACAGAGCCTTATGTCAAAATTTATATGAAAAAGTTAAATTTAACGGATAGTTATTTTATAACGGAGCATTTAAAATTTGTTCAGTTCGCAAAGTCGGAGACATGGTATTTTTTTAGTGCCTAAAATATAATTTGAAAATGATTATCTGCCTAATCGGTTTTTTAATACCACGCCCACAAATTTTTCTAAGCCAAGAAATTCATTACATTTTTTGCAGGGCTATATATTTGAAGCGAGATGAAATATAACACTGATCTAATATTTGGGCCAGCAACGCGGACCGGGCCAGCTAGTAAAATAAAATAAAATAAAATAAAATAAAATACAATAAAATAAAATAAAATAAAATAAAATAAAATAAAATAAAATAAAATTAAATAAAATAAAATAAAATAAAATAAAATAAAATAAAATAAAATAAAATAAAATAAAATAAAATAAAATAAAATAAAATAAAATAAAATAAAATAAAATAAAATAAAATAAAATAAAATAAAATAAAATAAAATAAAATAAAATAAAATAAAATAAAATAAAATAAAATAAAATAAAATAAAATAAAATAAAATAAAATAAAATAAAATAAAATAAAATAAAATAAAATAAAATAAAATAAAATAAAATAAAATAAAATAAAATAAAATAAAATAAAATAAAATAAAATAAAATAAAATAAAATAAAATAAAATAAAATAAAATAAAATAAAATAAAATAAAATAAAATAAAATAAAATAAAATAAAATAAAATAAAATAAAATAAAATAAAATAAAATAAAATAAAATAAAATAAAATAAAATAAAATAAAATAAAATAAAATAAAATAAAATAAAATAAAATAAAATAAAATAAAATAAAATAAAATAAAATAAAATAAAATAAAATAAAATAAAATAAAATAAAATAAAATAAAATAAAATAAAATAAAATAAAATAAAATAAAATAAAATAAAATAAAATAAAATAAAATAAAATAAAATAAAATAAAATAAAATAAAATAAAATAAAATAAAATAAAATAAAATAAAATAAAATAAAATAAAATAAAATAAAATAAAATAAAATAAAATAAAATAAAATAAAATAAAATAAAATAAAATAAAATAAAATAAAATAAAATAAAATAAAATAAAATAAAATAAAATAAAATAAAATAAAATAAAATAAAATAAAATAAAATAAAATAAAATAAAATAAAATAAAATAAAATAAAATAAAATAAAATAAAATAAAATAAAATAAAATAAAATAAAATAAAATAAAATAAAATAAAATAAAATAAAATAAAATAAAATAAAATAAAATAAAAATAAAATAAAATAAAAAATAAAATTATAAAAACTATATACGCCTTTCATATTTTTTATCTGCTCGTCCGACAACGGAATTTCCCAGTTTTTTCATCACCTGTTTGAGAAATGGAAAATTTCAATCAGCAATACAAATTTTTTTAACTAGAATCGATGATATGTTTTAAAACCTGTATCCTCCGCTTTTATTTATAGATATTTCTTGGTTTTGCATCCATTTTCTTTTAAGTTTAAATACCCAGCAACATGTACAAATTTTTCACAAATCCTAAATTCTTTCATTTCTTTACACAATAAAGTAATTTCAAAACTTAATAAAAAACTTAAGGTTTTTGTAAATCTCAAATAATGCTGAATACACAAATATTTTTACCAAATGTATGTGGTATAAAACTGTAATATAAAAACATTAATATACTCTTGTCCTTAAGTCGGAGATATCATAAAATTAAAATCTTCTTAATATTAACACATACATACTAGAGTTGTCAATTATTCGACTTTCAACTTTGTTCGAATAATTCAAATAATTGTTTTTCCTCGTTCGATCAAACGATTAAAGATCAAAATTTATTCGATTAATCGAAGAGAATAACGAATAAAAAAATAATTTTAAAAAATATTTTTATTAACAAAAAAAATAAACAATTCATATAAAAAATCTTAAAATAAGAAAGTTGAAATTTTTATTAACGAAAAAATGCATACAAAACTTAAAAATAAAAGAGTTAAAAGTTAAAAACCCGACTAAAAAAGTTTAGATATAGTAACATATTATTTAGTATATTTATATATGGCCATACACAGTACTTTACATAATTATATGTGAATGTATCTGGTATCAAGTTTTACACACAAAATTTAATATGGTGCCATATAAAAGGATATCGAATCATGTGTTGCTCCACATACAATATACAAAGCTTTATTAAATTTGCGTTTTGGAGTTAAGAATTTCATTAAAAATTATTTAAAGAAAAAATTTTTTTCCAAATTTTGAAAAATTTTTCCAAATTTTGAAAAATTTTACAAGTTCCAAAAAGTTTTGGAGAATTTTCTAAGTCCCGGATACAATTTTTTTTTTTGCAATTTTTTTGCGTTTCCCGATAAAACTGGCTACATGGGATAAATTTGAAAACTATGAGATCAACAAAAAAAATTATACAAAATTCTACATATTTCATTTTATGATATAAAATTATATCAAATATGATAAACCCAATATTCGGATCAAAAATGATAATATTTAATCTAATATAACAAATTTTAAGCTATTTTGATCCACCAATTTCATCATCTAATCTTATCCAAATACGTGTTGGGCCGTATTAAATTATATATGGCTCAATTTCAAATTATATATGGACCTGTATATTTTTTTTTAGTCGGGAAAACTTAAAAATTGAATAACTGAGATCACTTTTAATTAATGGATGTCGATTTTAATACTTGTTGAGAAATAGAAATAGGTGATATAGTAAGAAGAGCATAAAAAAGTTCATCTATTTTTTGTGTTCTTTTTTCAGATTTTTCCAAATATACCATATCGTCTGATATATCGCTGAAGTCCTTTTATTTTCTGAATTTTGAATACTTTGAATTGAATTATTTAACTCGCATAAAAGATTATTATTTTCATTACTAATAACTTCCTCTATTTCAATACTTTTATCTGAATTATTGTGATTACTTTCAACATAAAATAATCTGGAGTATAATTCATTTGCATATTCTTTTTTTTCGCTTTTTGGAGAATATTTAAGAAACTTTTATTGCTCGGAAAATTTCCAGAATTTAGAAAAAATAACGTAAATAACACTTTTATACGTCTCTCATTAATTCTTATTTTAATGCGTTTTAGTAAGTCGGATGCAAAAGAATTATTATTTTTTTCTAAATTATTTATTAAAAACTTTTTAACTCCCTCTAATTCTATAATGGATGTGCTATCCAGAGCTATGGCTACAATATATTTTAACTTTCCTACATTTTGTATAAAATCTTTCAAAATTTATGAGAATAAATCAAATTCGAAGCAATTTTTATTTTTTTAATTAAAAAAAAATTGTTCGATTAATCGACATTAATTAATCGATTTATTCGTTATTCGAAAATCGTCATTTTTTAATTATTCGAACAAGAGTTGGGTTTTGTTTGATCGATTAATCGAATTATTCTTAATCGACTGACAACTCTAATACATACACGTACGATTATACCACAAACCAAAAAAAAAATAGAAATAAAAAAAAAAAACGACACTAACCTTGCAAATTTTTTTCTGCACTTTCAATTCTTAATATTAACAAATACATACAGACGAACATTTAAAGGAAAAGGAAATGCTGCATTTACAACCTTAATGTAATACAAACACACGCACTAGAAATACAAAAAAAAAGATAGCCCTCGATTGACAGGGCACCGTGTCAGAAATGGAAATAATGCAGCCGTTCTGCAAGTACTGCACCGAGGGGGAGGGGATTTTTGTGTTTTTTTACCTCCACCTTTGCTTCGATAAGAAGCCATTTGGCTCTCAATTGCTTGGAATCGCTCATAGAAGGGTGCACTGTAAGACCGACCGCCATTTATTTTAATACCCCAAATTTTTTTTCTAAACAAACATACTACTTACCTATCTCCATTTCTGCGGGGGCTACTATACAAAATGACATTTATATGAAATTACCTCCCATTACTCTAACCAGTGGTGTATACAAGTCCCCCGGCCCCCCTCCCAAAAATGATTTCACAAATTTCAGGGTTTGATATCAAATAACAAGAACAATATTAGAAAACTTTTAAAAAAAAGTCGAAAAACATTTAAAATTTTTTGAAGACAAATGTTTTGAAACAAAAATTTTTCTATTAAAAAAATCTCAACAGCTGAAAATTTTTTCTAAGATTTTGAAACTTTTTAACTTATGATGAAAAACCCTGAAGTTTTATGTACACAAAAAATGGACCTAATTGTAAGTAAAATGTAGTCAAATCTTAAAATGCGACCTTGTCTTTTAGAAAAATGTATCAGAACGAGACTATTTCTTAAAAAAATGTATATGAAAATAATAAGATCTAATAATATATAATTATATCTTATTAGATCTAATATGATCTTTAATATCAAATCAGATGAAATTTACCGTTTCATTTTTGGGACCTAATTATATCTAATTATATAAAATTTGATATAATAAGATATAATCATATATTTTTAGATCCTCCATTTTTGGGATCAATGATGGATCTATTTATATAAAATTATATAAAAAACTATATGATTATATCAAAACTTTTTTACTCGGGTGTAGGGTTATATAGTCGCAAAAAAAAGTCGACTTTTCGAATTTTTTTTTAATTTCTAAAATTTTTCGACTTTTTTCAAATTTTAAAAAGTCGACTTTTCGACCTTTCGACTTTTTAAAAAGTCGAATTTTTTCGACTTTTTTTGACTTTCGACTTTTTTCAACTTTTCGACTTTCTTCGACTTTTTAACTTTTTTCGACCTTTTCCAACTTTAAAAAGTCGATTTTTTTGTAAATAAAAGTTAAGTTTTGACTTGTTGTAAGCATTTAGGTGCTATTTTTTTGTTGTATTTTATTTATTAAAAAAAGTCGAAGAAATCGAAAATGTGGAAAAGGTTGAAAAAATCGAAAGCAAAATAGTCGACTATCGATTTATAGAACCCTATCACTGAGGTTTTTACAATAATCAAAAATATTGGTAAATATTGCACTTAACACTTTCTAACTCATGAATTTGGCATTGACATTTTTGCTTCACATACAAAATACATAGAAATACCAATAGCTTCAGTTGTTATTAAACTCGGCTCTCATTTGAAATTTTTTTCAGAAGAAAGAAATTATTTTCATCTGGCAAAAGTAAAAAAAAAAAAAATCGAAAAAAGTCGAAAGCAAAAGTCCAAAGCAAAAGTGGACTTTTCGACTTTTTAAGAACAAAAAAGTCCATTTCGACTTTTCGACTTTTTTATACAAAAAGTCGATTAATCGACTTTTCGACTATAGAACCTTACTCGGGTGGTTTTAAATTATATTTAAGCGTATCAGTTTCCCCCAACTGATATAATTTTATAGATCCAATTCACGTATCATATTATATATAAGGTTATCATACTAGATCATAAAATATACCCGTACATTAGAGTGTCCCTTATTTTGGAAATGTTGGAAATGTTGAGACGGTACCCCCTCATTTTTTTCCTTTTGACTAAAAAATAACTCAGGAAAAATTTTACGCCCCTACGACCACGCCTTCCCTACGCGACGGGGCCGTAAAGAGCGGGGCCTTAAAAATCATTTTTCCATACAAAGCAAAAAATTTTTTTTTTGATTTTAAATTTTTTTGTTATTAATTATAATATTACTTGGTTAGCTTATTCACGACAAAAAAATTGATTTTGGTGGGATGAGGCTTTCAGTTCTAAAAAATTTTTCGAAAAAAAAATTTTGAGCTTTTGGGGTCCTACAGTAAAAATTTTTTAAAAAATATTTTTTTTTAGTTTTGACAAGCAACCGTTTTAGTTGAATTGTTGCTTTTAATGATATATTTTCATAAAAAAATATTATTCCTATCTGTGACATCTTTATCGTGATCTAAAAAAGGTTAAAAAATGCATTTTTGATGTTTTTCGATACACGATCAAGATGTCACAGATATGAATAATATTTTTTTATGAATATATATCATTAAAAGCAACATTACAACTAAAACGGTTGCTTGTCAAAACTAAAAAAAAAATTTTTTTAAAAATTTTTACTGTAGGACCCCAAAAGCTCTAAATTTTTTTTTCGAAAAATTTTTTAGAACTGAAAGCCTCATCCCACCAAAATCAAATTTTTTGTCGTGAATAAGCTAACCAAGTAATATTATAATTAATAACAAAAAAATTTAAAATCAAAAAAAAAATTTTTTGCTTTGTATGGAAAAATGATTTTTAAGGCCCCGCTCTTTACGGCCCCGTCGCGTAGGGAAGGCGTGGTCGTAGGGGCGTAAAATTTTTCCTGAGTTATTTTTTAGTCAAAAGGAAAAAAATGAGGGGGTACCGTCTCAACATTCCCAACATTTCCAAAATAAGGGACACTCTACCGTACATGGTGAGTCTCAGCGATGTTTAGGTTGAACTTTAGAGTCGAAAAAAGTGTAAGCGCAGTTTGATTTCTACAATATTAAATGTCACAAAACTGTTAACAGCGAAATCGTAGCTGCTCGCATTCGCGATATAACGCGAAATTAGTGTTTTTGTATTTTTTAATATATTGACATTGAAGTTTTTTAAATATTTTCAAAAACTGAGTATACAGTTTTAAATGTACTTATTTAAAGGTAACAAAACAGTAAACATCAAAATCCTATCTTCTTTAGTTCGCGAGAAATGGCGAAATTAATTCTTTCTCTTCTTGTTTTCGTTTTTTATGTTTAGACAGGTTTCTTTAAAATTTTGTAAAAACATGGTATGCACCCTAGTAAAAAAGTTTTGATATAATGATATATAATTTGATACAATCATATTAAATTATATATGACTTTTTCTATGTTCAGATCTAATTTTATCTAAGATTTATTGCGGCTCTATTTTCTTATCTGAGGTTATACATAAATATATCTGACGTTATATAATTATATAAATCTATATTAATTTATATAAAATAAGATCAAGTGGATTTAATTGGATGTGACCAAAATTCGGATCTAATTGTATCATTTTTTATATTTGTGTATCTAAAATAATGCGTTTAGATCAATATCTGATCCAACTTGATACAGCCAATTTTGAGATCAAATTAGATCTTAAAAGTTTTTTTTTTAATCGGGCAGTTTTACTTGTGCTTCATCAAAGGTCACACAGCTGTTGACATCGAAATTCTAGGTGTTAAATTTCGCGAGATATCGCGTAATTATATAATTTTTTTTATTATTTATTTATATTTTAAAACCGGTTCTTTAGAAATAATAAAAAAAGTGGTATGCAGTTTGATTTGACCATGTTGGAAGAAATTAAAACTGTCCACAAAAAAATTATAGCTGCTCACTTTCGCGAGAAATAGCGAAAACAGCTTTTTGTGGACATTTTTTGTTTTGATTAATAAAATAAGTTTCGTTAACATTGTTGAAAAACACGAAATGCAGTTTGATTTGCTATTGATTAAAGGTGATAAGGCTGTTAACATTTAAATTCTAGCTGCCCAATTCTTCGAGATATCGCTAAATAACTAAATAAATACGCGAAAAACAATTTTTTTCAATTTTTTTTTTTTTTTTTAATTTTGCGATTTCTCGCGAAATTGAAAAGATAAGATTTCGAAGTTTACTGTTTTGTGACCTGTAAATAAATACAATTAAAACTGCCTACTCAGTTTTTGAAGATATTTAAAAAACTTCATTGTCAAAATTTTAGAAAATACAAAACTCTAATTTCGCGATATGCGAGCAGCTACGATTTCGCTGTTAACAGTTTTGTGACATTTAATCAAGTAGAAGTCGAACTGCGTTTACACTTTTCGTCGACACTGAACATCGCTGAGGCTCACCGTGCGTAGATAACACAGGCACACAAAAAAAAAAGTGTCCAGACCCAGAGAGTAGACCCAGTTATTTCTAGGTTTTTGGGTTCGCTGAATCCGAATATGCCCATAAAAAATCATTTCTATTGCCAGTTTTTCCCCTACCGCCCCCCTATAACCCCCCTGAGGATTGACTTTTAATTCTCATACAAACTTAAAATTAATGTGTACTTTTATGTTCTTTTGACAGTTAAACCCTAAAATGATAACAAACAAATTATTTGACCCTTCCCTCAACCCCTAGCACGCCCTTACAACCCCCTAAAGGGGGAAAAAATCAAGATTTTTATGGATTTCTACGTTTTTTGGGTCACTAAAACCAAATATGACTTCAAAAAATTTATAATACCCCTCCCTAGGGGAGCACACATTTCCAAGCCCTATAGGTGATTTTATTTTGAAATTTTCAATAAAACTTAGGATGTAGACTAAAATTATTATGAAAGTATATTTCAAAATTAAATCCCCTATAGGGCGTAGTAATGGGTGCTAGGGACATTATATACAAATCTCAAATATATGAACTACTGCAAGTGTAATCCAATATATGGGATACTACACTTTAGGTGTCTATGAGAATATCACGGTGTAATTATATATATAAAGTCCTGGGATTCCTAGTTGGAACAAAGGGCCAGTAAAAGGGCCAGTAAAACGGTGTAATTAGTAAAGAAATAGTACCTCGAGCTAGAATAAACCTACTCAAAATATAATATAACAATTAAATAAAAATTTGTAACTTTGGTAAAAAAATACGCGCAAATCGAGTAACATATTTAATATTAAAAAATTCCTTTGCTTATACAACCGTACTTTACAGTGTAAACATTAAAAAAAAGTATATACAGTATAAAATAGCAAAATGAGAAAATTTTTAAATGAAATGCTATCAAGATAGCACAAGCTAACACAAAAAAAAGTTAAGACATGTGTTAAACTCACAGGATATAAGCCATTAAAAGATGTATAGAATTTTCTATTTTACAGAAAAATACAAAAAAAAAAAAATAACTTTTATGATTTTCAATCTTTGCTGTAGTAGTTTGTCTAACATCTCAAGGGTAGTATATAGTAGTAACAAGTAAAAATTTTAAATTTCGCATTGCCGAATGTTTGGATACCATATTGCCATGATTACAAACTAGATGGGTTTCGGTTTGCATACGGTTTGGAAATAATAAGACATTTGTTCCCCAGATAAACCCAAAAAACCAGAAAAATTGCCTTAGAAAACTTTGGCGCCCAAGTAGGGGCCAAAATCTCGAAGTGAAAACATAAAAACCACAGATATTGAAAAAGGGCCATGCCAAACTAAACACTTAAACTATATCAAAAGCACAGAAATTAAAACATTGTGCACCGGAAAAGCTTATAAATTTAGAAAGGAACTACATTTTTGAAAAAATTCATCAATAAAATACGAATTAAATAATTTCGAGTGACTTAACTTTTTGATTTGGGGAGTTTCTGTGATATTTAATTTCTGTTTATTAAACTATTTTTGTTTTATATTAGGCTGTAAACTTTTACGTCCATATTCATAAAAAACAAAAGCGTTTAATAACAGGTTTATTAGTCGAATTTCCATACAAAATTTTCTTTATAAACCTTTTATAAACCTCTTGTAACTTTTATGAATTTGAAGGTTACTATTTAATATAATTTGGGTCAAAATCACTTACGCTCGCATCTCTGGTATCAATTCCAAGATAACTTTAAGAAATTTTTAACCGTTCTTAAGATATCCTTGTTTCTCTGTAAACCTCACATCAATATACAGACGGTCTTCTCCAGTTCGACTTAAAACCGATCGATTCTTTTACTTTGTTCAAGAAAAAAAATTCAATGTGTTACAAATGTTATGAAAAACTTAAATAACCTTCAAAACGTAGTGGAGGATATAAAAATTCTAGTACATCTATAAATATATGTGTGCATGTATTTATACATTATGATTTCAAATGTCCGTTCTATCATTAGGGATTTTATAGTTCTTTTTTGCGTCTTTTTAGTGCAGCTAATATATTTTGTATGCTCTTGAAAGTTATTCTAAAGGAAATGGCAGTACGTTTAGGTAGTAGAAGTAGAAAATATCATAAAACCTGAGCTAACCACTTAAATTATCAAGAGTAAATAGCGAGGAAGAAGAGCTTCTGAATGACCGAAAAATTTTAGAGCTCGAGTTTTTGTTCGCAACACTCAATTGTCTAGTAGATTACATACATTTGTTGTCAAATGTCCGGTTGATCGTAACGCACATTTCAGAGAAGGTTCTAGCCTTATATGGACTAATCTCTCCGCATAGGTCTCTTCAGTTTCTTTCAATGTAAATAAACACAAGTCAAAAATCCACAAACACTACTCTCTTTTTACTCCTTCTCATAACCAATTTTCCTGGGGGCTAATTATGTAACTTGATAATCGTCAATCGTCATCGTTAGCTCATTATTCTGTTACCATAAAATGACACTATATGGGAATGGAATAACGATGGAAACGACACGATTGACGACTATCAAGTTACATAATTACCCCCCTGATATAGACAAAATGCACTGTATTAATGGGGATATACTCTGAGTGTGGGTTCAACGAAAAAAAACTGGGGTTCGGTTTTTAAAAATGCAATATTTGTTTTTCGGATTTAAAATTTGCTCCAAATAAACAGAAAAACTCACAAAGTTGACTGCAGAATTATAAATTAAATGGCGCCCAAGCAGGGGCCAATTTGAAAATGTCGAAAAGCGAAAACATGACAATATCTGACAACGAAGCAATTTTGATAAGAGCTAAATAATAAAAACAAATCAACAACGTTTAATTAACTTATAATGGAACAGCTGGTGCAACAGTGTCGATTAGAACGAGACCCTAGTCAATGATTTACTACTTACATAATTATTTTTATCAATAAACCATGAATTTAATGATAGCCAATTAGAGTTGTGCTGAAGGATATTATTGCAGAAGGTCTCATTTCTATTCCAGTAAAGCCAACGCCTCCCAAGAAGCAGTACCAATGGGCCCCTACATTTTTAACCATGAAAACCGAAAAATTTCCGATGCTGAGAATGATGTCTGAAGATCTAAAATAGTCCATTGTATCATCGTATCCTGGAAGTTAAATTTAGTAAAGGATGAGAAAAAGTTCAAAGAGAGTGAAAATTTATTGCTCACAACTTCTCAATTGCTTTCACAAACCTGAAAAAGTCAGACAAAAAAAGTCCACGGACCATGGCCAATCTCATTTCGCCTTATTCCCCTATGACCGGAACCTATTAGAGGCAGACCCTATCCTCGCATGAGACCTCATTGAGTCTACTCCTAAGCTCCTTAACAATTTTAAATATTGTGACTGAAGAACCCAGAACCTTGAGCAGAGAATTACTGTTACTACAGATACTGATTCTCCTGCCCATCTATTTCTTTTTTTAATTATTCAAGTAACTACGTCCAAATAGCAAACACTTCAGTCTGAAAGACTGTTGCCATTTTGCCAATAGCATGAGAGTATTTGGTTTCATCATCCAAATACCAAGCAGATCCAGCAGCAGAGTCCGTGTAAATTTCACCACAGTTTCCGTCCACCAGACCACAGCCGCATAAGTCACAAAAGGTCTAATGACTGCTAGGTAAATCCAGTGCATACCCGCAGGTCTTAGGCCTCACGTCTTCACAAACTGTCTCCGACACTGCCAGGAAACTCGGTGCGCCCGAGATATGTACTTTGAATTCAACGTGTTTCGTCTTCATTGGTTTACTCTCCAGAGTTCCCCTAATTATTTTACATTTGTGGACAGTTGAATAGAAACACCCATCAATGTTAACAACACTAATGTTACCTTAGCTGGATTCACGGAAAACATGTCATTTGTACTAGTTGTCCACCAACTAACTCTATAACAATCTGTTTTTTATTGCGGACCATTTCAAGAGATTTGTTTGACTAAGTCTATTGAAAAATGTTTGACAAAATCCGGCTCTTTAATTAGAAAATTTTGCTTACTTTAGAGAATAATCACAATGTGAGCGGGAAACGTTTTTCCGCAATTGTTCTCATACGTTTTATATGACAACAAAATTCCGCCGCGTTTTTTGGCCAAACTAGATTCAATTCTATTTTTATGAGGACAATTGCGTTTTTCCGCTTCCCGCTCCAATTGTGATTATTCTCTTATGGGAAAAATATTTAAAAATTTTTTTGGAAATTTGAAAAAAAAAAATTTTAATTTTTGCGAAGAAATAATTAGAGTTCTAATGATAAAGTCAATCAACCTGACAAAATTAATGATTCTGACCCTCAGTAATAAACATGTGCAGACCAAAAAGCCGGCACATTGGAAAGCCAGAAAGGCAGATTCGGAAATATTGAACTTTTTCCACACTATCTTGCTATTTATAGACTCTTATCTGTTTTTACTTATACAGTATAGTACAATACAATTTATTTCTATTTTGTTTAAGTTTAAATAAAACTTTACCCTGTGCATTACTTAGAGATTTTTCGCATATTTTTTTTTTCTTTTATTCAACCCTCTACATATTTTTCAATGCAAGCAACAATTTCTTATTCATACTTTTATGTACATTAGACTGACATTATTTTGTATGACAAAAAGTGGCTGTAGGCATAATCGCCCAAAGAAAAATCGGCCAAAAAAGAAAATGAAATTTCGCCCAAAAATTTTTCATACAAAACATTTTATATGAAAAGTTACCCAAAATTTTTGGGCATATTTTCATATTTTTTGAGCAAAATTTCGAAATAAAAAATTGGATGATTTTTTATTACGAAAAATTGCCAAAGAAAAAGTGAAATCCGAAAAACAAAATTTTTGTACTCCAAGAAACTTAGAAAATTTTTCAAAAAAATTTTTGGAACTTAAAAAATTTAAAAAAAAAATCTAAAAACATTTTTGATGATTTTTTTGCTTTAAAAACAAACAAAAAATTGTTATTCAAAAATAGTTTCGAACTTAGAAATTTTTTTTCAAAAAAAATAAAGATCTCTTAAAACGCTTTTGCGAATACACTCGCAAAGCGTTCCAAAAAAACGTTTCAAAAGTGCTCGCAAAGCGTTTAAAAATAGCGTTTTGAGAATGCTTTTTTTTTGTTACAGTGCTTTCAGAACGTTTTTTTTTAGAACCGTCGTCAATTTCTGCTTGGGTACTTAACTAACCAGAAAAAAGCTGATGAACAACCTTCCCGTTGTGTAGTAAATGACCAAAGTTCTGGTGGGAATCGAACTGATAGCCCCAGCACTTCCTTGCGGATTATCACACATCATACAAATCTACCGCTGCCAGTAGAAAATCAAAAGTAATGAATTAAAAAACAGCATGGTGGTGCGATAAAATCGCCGCAGACGAAACATTTTAAAAACAAATTTTAACAAAAAATCGTGCGATGTTTTGTTAAACTTTGTTGTTAAAATTTTTCGCCTGCAGCCCTTTCATCGCACTTCCATTAAATTTTTGTTAATTTCTTCCTAATTTATGTTACACACATAATGTTTTTAACATCAATTACCTACTTATAGCTTTTTCAGACCATATTATCAAGAAGACGATATGTCAAAAATATTTATAAGGATACGATAAAAGTCTTGTCTTAAAAGTTGTTCTTTTTTTAGGTTTTCTGCATAGCCGGCCTTCTGCCGGGCTAAGGGATTACAAGCTCCATGTCTTAAACCCACACTCTTTGCAAAATAAAACTTTTTTGGGCAATATGTGTTTTGGGGAAAACGTGTTTTCGGAATTTTTTTTCTATTTTTGGGTAATTTTTAGTGTCCGAACGAACAGTTCGGCCAAAAAATGGTATTGGCCAAAAATTAATATTTGCAAGCATTTTTAATAGCATTTTCAGATGGCCGTTTGTTTGTTTAGGCGATAGAAGACTATCCTGACTTTCAAATTTAATGGCGAGGACAAAGTTAAGCTCCAATTTAGATGTTCGGTAACCGAACGTTCGGCCAAATTGAAAAATGTTCGGTTACCGAACTTCGAAATTGTGGCTTAACCTCGTACTCGTTCTTAAATTTTACCATCAGAATCGTCTCCATCGCCTCAACAATTCTACCCCATATAAAAAAAGTTGTTAAAAGTACTCCCAAATAGCAAATTTTTCATTAATTTACGTTTTTTGGCCGAACTGTTCGGTCGGACACTAGTAATTTTTCATATCTTTTTTGTGCTTTTTTTCGTTAATTTTAGGCGAAATTTCGTAATTTTTCTTTTTTGGGTAATTTTTCATATTTTTTGAGCGATTTTGCATTTGGGCGATTTTTTTTGGGAGATTTTGTCTACAGCCCAAAAAAGTTTTTCTTCTGATTTTAAATGTCTGGGAAAATTTGTATTCTCCTAGGGATTGAGATTTTAACATGATAATGTTTTTAGGCTGGTGTCTAAATCTAAAAAAGTTGCAGGACGCCACCTCAGTTTGACTATATAAGCTAACAATTAACGAAAAAGAAAATAAGAATTACTATATTCTTTTTTTCCAGTTGGTAAAAAATTTGCTTCCAAGTTTTTTACATCAATTTTTTTTTCATCAATTTTTTTTTTCATCAATTTTTTTTTGCATCAAATTTTTTTTTTCATAAATTTTTTTTTTCATAATTTGTTTTTTTTATCAATTTTTTTTTTTTCAAACATTTTTTTTTTCATCAATTTTTTTTCTTCATCAATTTTTTTTTCATAATTTTTTACCATCAAATTTTTTTTTCATCAAACTTTTGTTTCATCCGATTTTTATTTTTTTCATAAATTTTTTTTTTCATCAAATTTTTTTTGCCATAGTTTTTTTTTCTTCAAATTTTTTTTCATCAAATTCTTATTTTCTAAAATTTTGTTTTCATTAAAATTTTTTTTTCTATAAAAAAATTTTTTCTTCATCAAAAACTTTTTTTCATCCATCAAACATTTTTTTTCACCAAAAATCATATTTCCCCTTTTTTACTAAAACTTATTTTTCAACAAGTCTAAACTTTTCACATAAAAATGTTCCATTTGTTTATCAAATGTACATAAAACAAGTGAGGGTGTTAAATTCTTCTGTGCCGAATCTTTTATACTCTCCAAAATGTAAAAACAATTTTTTGCACTCATTTACCAAATGTACAGCTCTTTTGGCTTGGACTGCATCTTGCTTTCCACAGACAGATGGACGGATGTATATTAGGGCGTTTCATCAAAAACTTTTTTTTGGATTTTTGCAACTCTTGAAGCGGAATATGAATTCTTATGGCCTAAAAGATTTTTGAGATTTTTTTCAGATTTTTGGAATGTCGGGATCAACTCGCTCAAATCGATTTTATCAAAAAAATGAGGTTATGAAACATAATTTTTTTTATTTTTTGTTCTCTGGTGCCTTTTTTTAACAAAACCGGATATAATACTTCTTAATGTTGCTAGCCTCCTAAAAAAAATTTTCGCGGTCAAAATAATAACTTCAAGGGTCACTAAGATGACCTTTAAAGTAAAAATTCAGAATTTCCCGTGTTCCAACCTTAATAATTAGAGAAATATGCAATATATGAACATAATGATGAATCCGTTAGATAGGTCTTTTTAATACCTTTAATTTAAAACCAAAATGACATTTGTCACTTTAGTAGAAATATTAGAAAACTAAGATAAACTCATTTTTTCCCCCATTTTACAGAAAATCGAAGGGAATCCATTAGTAGTTTTTTAGTAAAATTGAAATAATAAACTTAAAAGAAGTTTTTTTGATTGCAATTAGTGTTTCCAAACCGGAAACCCGGGTTTTTGTCAAACCGGTTTTTTTGACAAAAAACCGGTTTTTTGGTTAACCGGCTTGGAAACACTAACTTCAATCTATAAAAAGCCTTTAAAAGTTATTATTTTAACTTTACAAAAAAAAACTACCTAATGCACCAGTTCAATTTTCGATAAAATGGGGGAGAAAATGAGTTTTTCCCAGTTTTTTAGTTTTTTTAACATTTCTACAAAAGTGACAATAGTCAGATTGGTTTTAAATGAAAGGTGTTTTAAAGACCTATCTAACGGATTCAACATGACGTTCATACATAGCTTATTTCTCGAATTATTGAGGTTAGAACACGGGAAATTCTGAATTTTTACTTTTAAGGTCATCTTAGTGACCCTTGAACTTATAATTTTGACCGCGAATATTTTTTTTTAGGAGGCTAGCAACATTAAGAAGTATTATATCCGGTTTTGTTAAAAAAAGGCACCAGAGAACAAAAAATAAAAAAAATTATGTTTCATAACCTCATTTTTTTGATAAAATCGATTTGAGCGAGTTGATCCCGACATTCCAAAAATCTGAAAAAAATCTCAAAAATCTTTTAGGCCATAAGAATTCATATTCCGCTTCAAGAGTTGCAAAAATCCAAAAAAAAGTTTTTGATGAAACGCCCTAATGTATATATCTCTTAGAGTGTCTTAGAAATGGATCAATAATATATAAACTTAATGGGGTCCTCGACTGATATTCGTTTGCATGGAATAGAAATGTAATATAGTATTAATTTTTCTAAAAAAGCTTTGCTTTGGCAAGTACACCCAAATCTTCTGCAAAACATTAGCATGATTTAATGTTTTGGGCAAGAGTACAAAATTCATAGGCATTTTTTTTAAATAAATTTCTTGAACATAGGAAAACCCGAAAATTTTTTCAAAATTCAAATAGCGATATTTCGAAAACCGTTATACCGATTCTAATTTTTTTATTATTCATGTTCATGGCATCAAAAATAACAAGCATAATTGAGGTTTTCACAGTTGCCTTTTTAGTTTGGTATTTGGCAAATGTGCCAAACGTCAAAAAAAAAATGACAATTTGAATGTGTCATATTTTTTCTTAAAATGCCCAACTTAAACCTTGTCTAAAAACCAAATGCCAGTGTGCAACTAAAAACAAGTAAGAAAGTTATAGTCGGTCAAGACCGACCATATATATATACCTTACACCAGTGTTTTCCGGAAAATGGGTCCCAAGTCCAAGCATGGACCGATTGGGTCTATCTTTTGTTAGATTTTTATTTAGTGTAGAAAATACACACAGATCAAATTTTAGTGAAATTGGTTTATTTTTTTGAAAATAGACCGATTTAACTGAATATCGGTCGAAATTTTTATATGGGGGACTAACAATTAGTACAAAAATGGTCCAGATATATTTCTATTTTATAAGGTTACTAAAGTACACGTTTAACACCTAAAAATAAAATTTTTATCAAATATTTCCATTTTTAGGATTTTTTTGGGAATTATGTGAATATCGGGAGGGTGGTTTGTATGGGGACTACCAGAAGGACAGACCCGATTCCTTTGAAATTTGAAATTATGAGTTGTGCATACAAAATTTGATTACCTGTTAAATTTCAAAGCGATATCTATTAAAATACAGTTATTAGAGTCATTTTAGCCTAATCCAAAGGGGGCGTTTGTATGGGGGCTATGTCTTAACATGGACCGATTATTTCCAATTTCAATAGGCTTCGTCCTTGTACCAAAAGATGCTTAAGTTTTAAATTTCAGGTCAATTGATTGCAAATTGCGACCTGTGTCGTGCTTAAACTGATAGATGGACAGACGGACGGACGGACGGACGGACGGACGGACGGACGGACGGACGGACGGACATCGCTAAATCGACTCAAAAAGTAATTCTGAGTCGATCGGTATGCTTAAAGGTAGGTCTAAGACCAATATTTTGGGTAGTTACCAACATCAGCACAAACTCATTATACCCTGTACAACAGAGTGGTGTAGGGTATAAAAAAACATAAAAATGAAAACAGCTGCGATTGTTTATGCTGAAATTTTGAATGCGACAACAGAAACATTTATACAAAAAGAAAAATACAGGTTTTTTGTGTTTATTTTAAAATTGTGAATGTAAAAAGTTATTTAAGTTAATTAATAGTGTCCAACCGAACAGTTCGGCCAAAAAACGTCATTTAATCCAAAATTTGGTATATGGAAGTACTTTCAACTACTTTTTTTATACGGGGTAGGATTGTTGACGCGATGGAAGACGATTCTGAGTGTAAAATTTAAGAACGAGCACGAAGTTAAGCCGCAATTTCGAAGTTCGGTAACCGAACTTTTTTCAATTTGGCGGACGTTCGGTTACCGAACATCTAAATTGGTGCTTAAGTTCGTCCTCGCCATTAAATTCGAAAGTTAGAATAGTCTTCTATCGCCTAAACAAACAAACGACCATCAGAAAAATCTGTTAAAAATGCTTGCAAATATTGATTTTTTTGCCAATTCCGTTGCCGAACTGTTCGGTCGGACACTATTAATTAAAATTATTTTGTGCAAAGTATTAATAAAAAGTGCACTCACGATTTATATAGTTGTATATAATTTTATAAAAATCATATATGATTATATAGAATTATATAGAATTTGATGCGAAAAATGAGTCGATAAAACCATATAAAATTTTATCAATGTTACTTATGTTTTGATAAATTTTTTATATAATTTTATGCGAAATTTGGACCCCTATTTTTATATAACAACAGCAAATTTATATAATCAGATATAATTATATACAACTATATCAAATTATATAAAACAATATATAATTTTATAAAGTTATATAAAATTATATCAAGTTTTATATAAAACATAAAATTTTGTTTTAATTATATAAAATTATATATAATTTTATGTAACTTTATATAGTTTCATACAGTTTTATACAATTTTATATATTTTTATATAATTAGATCTGATTATATAGTTTTGCTATTATTATATAAAAATAGGGGTCCAAATTTCGCATAAAATTATATAAAAAATTTATCAAAATATAAGAAACATTGATCAAATTTTATACAGTTTTATCGACTCATTTTTCGCATCAAATTCTATATAATTATATTTAATTATATATGATGTTTATAAAATTATATACAACTATATAGGAACTTTTTTACTCGGGTATAGAAAAAATGGTGGCAAATACTTGATGTTTAGTAAAATGGCAAATTTGCCAAATACCACACTAAAAAAGGCAAATTTAATCGTCACTGTGAAAACCCCAAATGTTTCGCAAGATATTTTTCTTAGACGGGTTAATTTATTACGATTGGCCTCAAATTTGTACCACATTTAGATTTAGTAGAAAAAAATTTTGCCCGGAAAATATATACTTGGGAAAATCAAAGGTTAAAGAAAAAATGTCCCTCTAATGTGCATACATAATATTTCTTTATACCCTCCAACCACAGTATGGGGGTATACTCACTTTGTCATTCCGTGTGTAACGCATCGAAATATCGATCTAGGACCCCATAAAGTATATATATTATTGATCAGTGATCGATTCTAAGACATTCTAGCGATGTCCGTCCGTCCGTCCGTCTGTCCGTCTGTCCGTCTGTAGAAGACACGATACAGTCCAAAATAAAAGACCTACACTTCCGAAGATTGGCACGAATATGTCTTATATTCCTAGGCAGGTTAAGTTCGGAAATGGGCAAAATCGGACCAAGGGGAAAAAAGTTCCCCCTCGGAGAACTAAACCAACCCAAGAAAAATCGCATTTTTTGCAGGGTTTTTTGTACTTTTGCTAAGCAAATTCAACATTCTTATCTCAGAAGAAGTTCAAAATCACTAGGGGAAGGTGCCCCCTAACGTCTCTGACCAACCCCCCCCCCCCAAAAAAAAAGACGCCCCTGTATTTTTATTATATTGTTTTTTCTACATTTTGGAGGGTATAAAAGATTCGGCACAGCCGAATGTAACACTCTCACTTGTTTTATATATTTTTTTTTTGAGGTCTTAAGGCGTTTAGACTGTCTAACATTTAGTTTGTTTTCGATCTTTATATAAGATTTAATGATTGCACATAAATTTTATTCCCTCTTAATGATAATATTTTTTCTATACAATAAAAAATTAATTCATCCAGCTGATTAAAATCCTTTGTAAAATTTGTGTAGACTAGTTAAAGATTCGTCAATTCTTTATTCTGCAGTGTCGAGCTTCCCACTTATTCCTTTTTTAGTAATAACAATAATTTAGTTTGTAGACAAAGAATTAACCTTGAAAGGTTAAAAATCTCAATAAATTTTTAATTAAATTTATATAAAATTTAAGTTTAATCAAAAATTCATAAACTGTAATCTAAACGTTTTATTAAGCACTATATCTTGCTATTATATAGACTTTAGAGTATATCAGTGTTGCTTGTTTAACATTTTTTTATTTTTCATTTCTTACTTTAAGTTGCGTGCAATTTTCTTCTGTTTCCTTCAATTGTTGCTGCAATTTGTTCCTGTTGTTGTTTTTCTTTACTAAGTGACTCGCGGCATAAAAATTCCTTAGTGTATTGTAAATATACTTTCCATTGGATTTTGATGTATTTTAGTTTTTTTTTTCTCTCTCTGCTGTTATTTTGTTTGGCATCAGAATGTTGCAAAATAAATAGTAAAATATACTGCATCATAGTAAGTTGTAAGCGTTACAAGCAATATTTGTTAAATTTATTGTAAACTATCAAGGAAATGCATTAGCAATTGACTAGTGGTATGTTTATCACTACAAAAGTGTATGTTGGGGGCAAAAAAAAAATGCATTTTGTATATCTTTTTAGTTTATGCAGAACTATAGCTTGGATTCTCTGATGTGGCATCAATAATAACTTATACATTCATTTTTCTTTCAAAAAAGAAAAATTATTCAAAGTGACAAGTGTAATGTGTGTATATGGGGCATTCCATGTCAAATCGGACACTTTGAAAAAAAAAATTTCTAGATTTTCCTAATTTGTTAACAGTTTTTAGTACCCTTCGAAAACTCCTTCGTGGTAAATTTTCAGATTTTTTTTGATGACCCGTTCAAAAGATATAGAATTTTGAAAAATTGGTAGTTTGCTCCTTTACTCAAACTTCTTTTAATCATAACTTCTTCAATAATGGTCCAAATTTCAAACTGTTTTTTTTAAATTTTTGTTTTTTTACGTACTTTTTAAAAAAAAATCCTAAAAAATTCTTAAAAGCGTTCTAGTATGCGATTTTTAAGTTTTAAAAATTAAATCTCATTTTTGAAAATGTTTGTACTCTTCGATTTTTTTGAAATTTTTTTGTGTAAAACTTCAATCAATTCTACAAATTTTTTGCCCAGGAGGATCGTGGGATAACGATTATTACTATTTTTTTAAATTTTTTGAAAAAATTTTATTGTAATTTTCCAATCTTAAAATCATTTCTACTGCTCCAATGGTGCGTCATAGAGGGATCGTTTATAAGACCGACCCCCATTAATTTTTACGTCTTAACATTTCTTTGGAACAAACTAATACCCTATCTCCAATTTCTAAGGGGGCTCCCACACAAAACGACATTTTTAAAAATTTGTTCCAACCGCTCTAACTGCCCTAATAGTGCCCTTAGAGCAACAAAAGGTATGACCGACCCACAATATTTTTTTAGTCCAAACATTTTCTCTGAACACAACTACCCTTTATCTTTAACTGTTAAGGCGGTCCCCATACAATTTTTTTTATTTTTTGTAAATTTGTTTTATTTAATCAGCTTCTACCGGTCCAATGGTGCGTCCGAGAGGGGTCATTAGTGAGACCGACCCCCATTTATTTTTACCCTACAACATTTTTTCAAAATATACCTACGCCCTATCTCAGCTCCCTAAGTAGGCTCCCATACAAAATTATATTTTTATAAAATTTTCTCCAACTGTTATTTGTATGGGAGCCTACTTAGGGAGTGGAGATAGGGCGTAGGTATGTTTTGAAAAAATGTTGTAGGGTAAAAATAAATGGGGGTCGGTCTCACTAATGACCCCTTTCGGACGCACCATTGGACCGGTAGAAGCTGATTAAATAAAACAAATTTACAAAAAATAAAAAAAATTGTATGGGGACCGCCTTAACAGTTAAAGATAAAGGGTAGGTGAGTTCAGAGAAGATGTTTGGACTAAAAAAATATTGTGGGTCGGTCATACATTTTGTTGCTCTAAGGGCACTATTAGGGCAGTTAGAGCGGTTGGAACAAATTTTTAAAAATGTCGTTTTGTGTGGGAGCCCCCTTAGAAATTGCAGATAGGGTTTTAGTTTGTTCCAAAGAAATGTTATGACGTAAAAATTAATGGGGGTCGGTCTTATAAAGGACCCCTCTATGACGCACCATTGGAGCAGTAGAAATGATTTTAAGATTGGAAAATTACAATAAAATTTTTTCAAAAAATTTTAAAAAATAGTAATAATCGTTATCCCACGATCCTCCTGGGCAAAAAATTTGTAGAATTGATTGAAGTTTTACACAAAAAAATTTCAAAAAAATCGAAGAGTACAAACATTTTCAAAAATGAGATTTAAATTTTAAAACTTAAAAATCGCATACTAGAGCGCTTTTAAGAATTTTTTTGGATTTTTTTTTAAAAAGTACGTAAAAAAACAAAAATTTTGAAAAAAAATTGAAATTTGGACCACCATTGAAGAAGTTATGATTAAAAGAAGTTTGAGTAAAGGAACAAACTACCAATTTTTCAAAATTCGATATCTTTTGAACAGGTCATCAAAAAAATCTGAAAATTTACCACGAAGGAGTTTTCGAAGGGTACTGAAAACTGTAAAAAAATTGGGAAAATCTAAAAAAAAAGTTTTTCAAAGTGTCCGATTTCACATGGAATGCCCCATATGTTATGGGTTTTGCATTAAAATGCTTGGTAATTTATGCATACCCGAGTAAAAAGAATTTTTAAATTTTTATATCGATATTTATTATATTTTTTAATCCAAACATTTTTTAAGAACATACCTACCTTCTATCTTTAACCCTTAAGGCGATCCGACACAATTTTTTTTCCTATTTTTTTTAATTTGTTTTATTAAATCACCTCCTACCGGTCTAATAGTGCGTCCTATTGGGATCGCAAGACCGACCCCCGGTTTTTTTTATCCTCTTACATTTTTTCAAAACATACACTCAAAAAAAAAACCTTGTAAAGTTACCAAAAAATCTCGTGATTTTACGAGGCTATTCTCGTAAAATAGGAGGTAGGTAAAATTCTCGTAAAATTACGAGGATTTCCTCGTAATTTGGAATGCGCCAAAAATTGGTAAAATAACCAATTTTATTGGTAAAATTATTGTTTTAAAACCGGAAAAATAAAAAAAAAATGGTAAACTTACAAGAAAAAATGGTAAATATGTTGAAAAAAATGGTAAATTTACAAACGAAAATGGTAAATTTACAAACGAAAATGGTAAATTTACAAAAAAAAATAGTTTTGTTAAACAATATAAATCCTCGTAATAAAATCATTTTTGTAAAATAATTGTTTTTTTTGTAAATTAACTTGAATCCTAGTAAAAATTTTTTTAAAATTTTTTCAACTTTTTTTTTAAATATTTTTCAATAAAAAAAATTTTGTCCGGGACTTAGAAAATTAACAAAATAGAAAATTTACAAAAAAATAAATGTTTTTTTGTTAAACAACATAAATGCTCGTATAAGATAATTTCTGTAATATAACAGTTTTTTTTGTTAATCAACTAGAATCCTCGTAATAAAAACTTTGTTGTAAAATTACAGTTTTTTATACCCTCCACTCTAGTGATAGAGGGTATATATAAGTTTGTCATTCCGTTTGTAACACCTCGAAATATTGGTCTAGGACCCCATAAAGTATATATATTCATGATCCTCGATCAATTTTAAGACGATCTAGCGATGTCCGTCCGTCCGTCCGTCCGTCCGTCTGTCTGTCTGTCTGTCTGTCTGTCTGTTGAAAACACGCTAACTTTTGAAAGACTTTACGGAGGCTCCTGAAGTTTGGCATATATGTTGGACATTTACCTGGTCAGGTTGGTATTGCAATCCAGCGAAATCGGTCCAGTGGTTCAAAAGTTATAAGCAAATCAGTGAATTTCGGCAAGGGTTTTTCTGGAATTTACGAGATAAAACACACGGTAACTTTCGAACGGCAATTTTTAGGGTGCTGAAGTATGGCATATATATTTACCGTTCCTCTGGTCCAGTTCGTTTTAAATTTCACCCAAATCGGTCCAGTGGTTCAAAAGTTATTAGCAAAACCGTAAATTTCAGATTAGTTTCACGCTAAATTCACGTGTTGAAAACCCGTTAAACATGTTTTAAAAACATTTGTAAGTCAAAAAAATATTTTAAAAGGGATTTTTGTCACACAAATATATTTTCACACTAAAACAAAAAAAAAATACACTAAAAAAAAAGTTTACACTCAAAAAAAATTTTACACTCAAAAAAAAAATTTATAAATTATTTTTTTTTTTTTTCAAAAAATAATAAAAAAAAGTTTTTTTACACTAAAACAAAAAAAAATACACTCAAAAAAAATGTTACACTCAAAAAAAAAAATTAGTAATTTTTTTAATTTTTTTCAAAAATTAATAAAAAAAAATTTTTTTTGCAGAAAATAAAATATTTCTAACCAAAAATGTTATTTTTTCACGTTAGAAAATTTACTATCACTTAAAAAGGGCATTGTGGAGGGTATTCATAGATTCGGCCAAGTCGAATTTAACTTTTCAACTTGTTTTTTTGTAAAATAACCTTTCAAAATGGTAGAATACAATTACGAAAATAAACTTGTAAAATTACCAATAAAACTGTAGTTCTCGTAAGAGCAAAGTACAAGATTTTTTGTTAAAAAACAAGGAAAATTGTTAAATATTGGTAGAACGGGATTACAAGGCATTTTACCAGGCGTTTTACCAGTTTATTTTTTTGAGTGTACCAACTATAGGGGGTAAGTCCACTGGGTAACCCCACTTAGAAGTCGGCCAAGTCAATCTGATACGTATTAAGTTTAAGATAAAGTCCGGGATTAAAGTATTGTTTATTTAAAAGTTTCTTCCATCACTTAATCTAAATAAAAGTTAATAAAATTATAATTTTTATTAAATAAAAATTGATTTCTTTTCCCCATCCACTATTATTAATTGTTTTTTTTAAGTAAATAACTGCATCTTGTTTTCTGTCAATAATAAACAAAAAATAAAAACAGTCATTCACATGGGAACAGTAAAATATTTCTGTTAAATAGTTTTTTATATGAATTTTTAATAAACATGAACAATAAATTACTTTAAAATGAAAAACAAAAAACATCGAATGCAAACAAATAAAAACAACTGTAAAGCAATATAATGTAAATGGATTACGCACGGATATTGCATGTAAAAAATGTATTAAATTGTGCTGAAATATGCCACAAAATACAACGACGTATAAAAACTGGTATAATAAAATCAGGGACGTATAATAGATTTCTAGAACGAATTTGAAACAATTTAAAAAAGATAAATTCGACTTAGGCTAAGTCGTAAATAATGCTATAAGCAATGTCCAAAACACTTTTTAGTGAGTTAAACATTTTCAACATAAAATTTAAAAATATTACAAAAATTCTGACTAGAAAATTTATAATTTTGTAGTCAGAATATGAATTTATAAAAATAATTAAAAATATTTTTAAGGTTGAATTACTCAATGCTCCGTTATAAAAAAACTTTCCGCAAAATTTAAATTTTTCATACAAATTTTGACATAAGGCTCCGTTAAATCGGCAGTTAGCAGCTAACTTTTCATTGAGTAATCCGCCCTAAGTCTTGAGAATAAACTTATTTTAAAGTGTAAAATGTCTCAATTTTTCAGGAAGCCTTCTTGAAATTCGTGCTATAAAAAAATTTTCATATTCAGGCTTTGAGATATTTTACGATTTTTTTTTATAAAAAAAATTTCAAAATCTTAACGTATTTCGTTATAAAAATACTTGGAATCATTTTCATATTTTTTACAGAAAAAGTTGAAAATACCGAAACCTTTTTCCCACACCCAAAATTATTAGATTTTAAAAAACTTTTCTCTAGAAAGGTACTTTGATTAGAAAACTTAACTGCTTTAATGATTTAAGACTTTTTTGGACGCAATATTCTAGAATCTGCGGCATTTTTCATTTTGGGAAAAGTGTCGGTTCCTGAGAAATTTTTCCTTTGAAAAATTCTCAGATTCAGAAAGATTTCCAAGGTTTTGAGATATTTGTTTTCAACATGACAATGTTTTTAGGCTGGTGTCTTATTTTAAAAAAGTTAACAAAAAACAACATATACAACATAACAATTAACGAAAAAGAAAATAAGAATTACTATTTTCATTTTCTTAAAACCAAAAATTTTAGTAACTTGGGTTTGTAACTTTGATAATAATTCACCTCGTGGTGAATAAAACTGTTTTTCATCAGATGATGAATAAAAAGTAGCATAATTATTTTTCACAAAAAAAAAAAAAATTTCATCAAATTTTTTTTTTCATCAATTTTTTTTTTTTTTTTGTTTTTCGTTAATTTTTTTTTATCAAATTATTTTTTCATTAATTTTTTTTTTTTCATAAAAAATTTTTTTTTTATTAAAACTTGTTTTTTTATAATTTTTTTTTTCATATTTTTTTTTTTTTTTCATAAAATTTTTCATAAATTATTTTTCAACAATTTTTTTTCAACAATTTTTTTTCATAAAATTTTTGTCATCAAATTTTTTATACCATCAACTTTTTTGCTATCAATTTTTTTTCATAAAAATTTTATTTTTTTTTTCATCATTTTTTTTACATCAAAAATTTTATTATTATAATTATTTTTAATTTAATTTTTTTTTTCATAAACATTTTTTTTCGCAATTAAAAAAAAATGTTGTTTTATAAAATTGTTTTTATATTTTTTTTTTTATCATCAAAAGCTGTTTTTTGAAAATTTTATTTTTACCAAAACTTTTGATTTCATTAAACTTTTTTTATCATAATAATTTCACCAAAAACTTTTTTTTTTAAAATTTTTTTTTTCATAATTTTTTTTGTTTTTTTTTTAAGAAATAAAATTGTTTGAGCTCGAGGTCAAACAATTTTATTTCTTAAAAATTATAACTGAAAGGTCGAATAAAAACAACACTAATATAATTTTTTTTCATCAATTTTTTTTTTATAAAAAAATTATTTTCATCTTCAAAAACTTTTTTTATGAACATTTTTTTTCACCAAAAATTTTGTTTTCATTAAATTTTTTTATCGTGATTTTATTTTTCGTTAAAAAAAAAAATTTTCCATTTTTTTACCAAAACTGCTTTTTCACCAAGTCAAAGATTTCCATATAAAAATGTTCCTTTTGTTTATCAAATGTACATAAAACAAGTGAGAGTGTTATATTCTTCGGTGCCAAATCTTTTTTACTCTCCAAAATTTAAAAACACTTCTTTGCACTTATTTTTGCCCTCATTTACCAAATGTACAGCTCTTTTTTAATGGATTCCTCGACTGGTATTTCAATTAGTTTTGCATGGAATAGCAAAGTAATATAACACTATTTTTTCTAAAAAAAAAATTGCTTTGGCAAGTACACCCAAAACTTCCTCAAAACATTATCATGATTTAATGTTTTGGACAAGAGTACAAAATTCGCAGGCATTTTTCTATTGAAAAATTCCTAGCACATTAAAAATAGTCGGAATCTGAAATTTTTTTTTTCTGAACATTTTTTTTTGATAGAAAGAAGACAGAAAAAAATTTACTACTATATTACATTTTATCAAACTCTAAGACATTTTTCTATTGAAAAAGTTTCAGATTCTGAGACATATTTTCTAAATAAAAAGTCTTGGATTCTTATGCATTTTATATAGAGAAAGTCTTAGATTCTGAGGCATTTTTTAAATAGTAAAATCCCAGATTCTAAGACGTTTTTCCCTAATAGTGCGTTTACAGTGGTTTTCTAATCTAGCTTAAAGTATATTGTGGATCCAATCTAGTTTCAATCTATTAGATTGCCCATACAAATTTATTTTTTTCAATCTAGTAGTTTAGGCTCTAATCGGCAAACGCAATCTTGTAAAGTAAAATACAACTCTGTATTTCTATTATTTCCATTTTCCAACACCAACACAAAGCCTGCCGTTTTGAAAACGGCGCCAAATATGTTTATGCCGCCGACATTGTTACTTGTAAACGCCGTCACCGTCCTTGTTAATCATACGACGACTAATTACCGTCACTGTGTTTTGACGCAGTCACACACATTTGTTACCAACTTGTTATTATAAATGCCAATCTTAATCTTCTCAAATGTAAAAAATGCCAATGTAAACGGTAAAGATTACAAAGTAGATTAAAATCGCAATTTACTAGATTAGAATTCCAATGTAAACGCACTATAAGTAAAATTCCTTACATGTTTTTCTTATAGAAAAATTCTCAGATTTTTCCTTTTTCGAGCCTTTTTTCCTTTAGAAAATTTCTAAAAATCTAAATCTTTTCTTCTCTCTTCACTACTCATTTCTTTTTTTTTTATTTTTTTTTTTCAAATTTAATATTGTTTCTTTCTCTCTTACCCTTTTCTTTTCTTTTCTTTTCTTTTCTTTTCTTTTCTTTTCTTTTCTTTTCTTTTCTTTTCTTTTCTTTTCTTTTCTTTTCTTTTCTTTTCTTTTCTTTTCTTTTCTTTTCTTTTCTTTTCTTTTCTTTTCTTTTCTTTTCTTTTCTTTTCTTTTCTTTTCTTTTCTTTTCTTTTCTTTTCTTTTCTTTTCTTTTCTTTTCTTTTCTTTTCTTTTCTTTTCTTTTCTTTTCTTTTCTTTTCTTTTCTTTTCTTTTCTTTTCTTTTCTTTTCTTTTCTTTTCTTTTCTTTTCTTTTCTTTTCTTTTCTTTTCTTTTCTTTTCTTTTCTTTTCTTTTCTTTTCTTTTCTTTTCTTTTCTTTTCTTTTCTTTTCTTTTCTTTGCTTTGCTTTTATTTAATTCTGTTTTGTTTTATTTTATTTTATTTTATTTTATTTTATTTTATTTTATTTTATTTTATTTTATTTTAATTTATTTTATTTTTATTTTATTTTGTTTTCTTTCAAGAATCTACATGTGCCCGCGTCAGATAGATTTTTCTTCCTAAGTTGGTATCGTAGGTTACAAAATTGTTAAACTTTAAAATCTCCGAAACAATCATTCGAATTCCAAATTGTTTTCACGAATACTTGGAATGCTTCTTCAGCGTGGATCTTATTCACCAAAAAACCTTTTAAACCCCATTTTTAATTATTTTTCAATACACTCCTGTTAAGTTATTTCTCTTAAATATAATGGGTTGTACTATCAATATAATACCTAGAGTATTCACATTTACAAGTAAGGAATGCACACACATATTCAATAATATACACAAACACATATACAATAACACATCGTATTAATAACAATATAAAAGAAAACATCAAGTATACATGAGATTACAAGTAGCGAAATCAATGAATGGAAAATACTTAAGTAGTATTTACAGTTGAAAACAATGTGACCAACATTGAAGAGATGATTTTAAGTGGATTTTAAAAACTAGGTCAGTTGAAATTTAATTCATCAAATCTTGTAGTATTAAAAGTCTCGAGCCATATACTTTGTTCATTCTGATAAAATTTGTATTGTATTTTATATTAAATTAGCGTGACAACAAATTTTATTTCACATGAACTGCAGGACTATTTATTGTTGATGAAATAAGAAGAAGAAAATTGTACAAATTCTTTCAAAGATCACGATCGTCAAATAATAATAATATATCTAAATCTGTTTTTAATATTTTATGTTGGTTATTTGACGGTCGTGATCTAACTAAAAGATTGTACAATTTTCTTGAAGGTCCACATTGTTTTATAAGGGGTAACGACATTTTTAAACACTGATATGGCCGATAAGTTTCATGCAAATTGGTTCGTAACGGTTGGAATACTTCCCTTTTAAGTTCATACAATTTTTTGAAATAAAAAATGTTTGCGTCGATTTTACCGAGGAAAGAACTTTCATATGATGCTTTATTTTTTGCCGTTAGTCTTAAAACAGCATAAACTAAATGTCTTTGCAAATCAAGAATTTTTTAAAATGGCATCGACTCATTAGGGCATATTTTTGCATATTTTGCTGATAATGCACATTTTTGCATATTCTGCTATAAATGCATATTTGTGGGTGGTAATTTGTATAAAATTTTAGTTTTACATTATTTTTTTTATTTTTCCTAGTAAAAATATTATGCTAATTTTACTAAATAGATCTAATTTGATCCGTAAAATGGTCGAATCAAATAATATCGAATTGTATTACTTTAGATCAAAAAATACTAAAATTGATACAATTTGATCCTGAATTTGGTCAAATCTAATTATATCAAATTGATCTTATAATATATATTTTTATACAATTTGATGATCCAAACCAAAATACGAATCTAATCATATATGGAGCACTATCTAACCATATAAAGTGGATCAACCGTATCAAAATGATATATATGGGGCATTCCATGTCAAATCGGACACTTTGAAATTTATTTTTTTAGATTTTCCCAATTTGTTTACAGTTTTTAGTACCCTTCGAAAACTTCTTTGTGGTAAATTTTCAGATTTTTTTGATGACCCGTTCAAAAGATATCGAATTTTTAAAAATTGGTAGTTTGTTCCTTTACTCAAACTTCTTTTACTCATAACTTCTTCAATAATGGTCCAAATTAAAATTTTTTTTTTTCAAAATTTCTGTTTTTTACGTACTTTTTAAAAAAAAAATTCCAAAAAATTCTTAAAATCGCTCTAGTATGCGATTTTTAAGTTTTAAAATCTAAATCTCATTTTTGAAAATGTTTGTACTCTTCGATTTTTTTGAAATTTTTTTGTGTAAAACTTCTATCGATTCCACAAATTTTTTGCCCAGGAAGATCGTGGGATAACGATTATTACTATCTTTTAAAATTTTTTGAAAAAATTTTATTGTAATTTCCAATCTTAAAATGATTTCTACTGCTCCAATGGTGCGTCATAGAGGGGTCCTTTCTTTGGAACAAACTAATACCATATCTCCAATTTCTAAGGGGCTCCCACACAAAACGGCATTTTTTAAAATTTGCTCCAACCGCTCTAAGTGCCCTCAGAGCAACAAAATGTATGACCGACCCACAATATTTTTTTATTCCAAACATTTTCTCTGAACACACCTACCCTCTATCTTTAAGTGTTAAGGCGGTCCCCATACAATTGTTTTTATTTTTTGTAAATTTGTTTTATTTAATCAGCTTCTACCGGTCCAATGGTGCGTCCGAGAGGGGTCATTAGTAAAACCGACCCCCATTTATTTTTACTCTACAACATTTTTTTAAAACATACCTACGCCCTATCTCCACTCCCTAAGTAGGCTCCCATACATATAACAGTTGGAGCAAATTTTATAAAAATGTAATTTTGTATGGGAGCCTACTTAGGGAGTGGAGATAGGGCGTAGGTATATTTTATAGAAATGTTGTAGGGTAAAAATAAGCGGGGGTCGGTCTAACTAATGACCCCTCTCGGACGCGCCATTGGACCGGTAGAAGCTGATTAAATAAAACAAATTTACAAAAAATAAAAAAAATTGTATGGGGACCGCCTTAACAATTAAAGATAGAGGGTAGGTGTGTTCAGAGAAAATGTTTAGACTAAAAAAATATTGTGGGTTGGTCATACAGTTTGTTGCTCTACGAGCACTATTAGGGCAGTTAGAGCGGTTGGAGCAAATTTTAAATGTCGTTTTGTGTGGGAGCCCCCTTGGAAATTGGAGATAGGGTATTAGTTTGTTCCGAAGAAATGTTAAGACGTAAAAATTAATGGGAGTCGGTCTTATAAAGGACCCCTCTATGACGCGCCATTGGAGCAGTAGAAATGATTTTAAGATTGGAAAATTCCAATAACATTTTTTCAAAAAATTTTAAAAAAATAGTATTAATCGCAAGAAATTTGTGGAATTTATAAAAGTTTTACACAAAAAAATTTCAAAAAAATCGAAGAGGACAAACATTTTCAAAAATGAGATTTAAATTTTATAACTTAAAAATCTCATACTAGAGCGCTTTTAAGAATTTTTTGGGATTTTTTTTTTAAAAAAGTACGTAAAAAACAGAAATTTTGAAAAAAAAAATTTTAATTTGGACCATTATTGAAGAAGTTATGAGTAAAAGAAGTTTGAGTAAAGGAACAAACTACCAATTTTTAAAAATTCGATATCTTTTAAACGGGTCATCAAAAAAATCTTAAAATTTACCGCGAAGGAGTTTTCGAAGGGTACTAAAAACTGTAAACAAATTGGGAAAATCTAAAAAAAAAAAAAAATTTTCAAAGTGTCCGATTTGACATGGAATGCCCCATATATAATTTTATATAAATTTATACGGAAGCATATTAACTCATATAAGATTGTATCAAATTATATATGATTATATCAGAAAATTTTTACTCGGGTTTTATGAAACTTTCTGTAAACATCATTAATTTTACTGTTGAGCAGGCATTTCAATTTATTTTCAATGTCAAATACTTGTCTGACCAAATTAATTTTATTTCGGCAAAAAAATTTTGTTTGGTTTTTTTATTTTATTTTATTTTATTTTATTTTATTTTATTTTATTTTATTTTATTTTATTTTATTTTATTTTATTTTATTTTATTTTATTTTATTTTATTTTATTTTATTTTATTTTATTTTATTTTATTTTATTTTATTTTATTTTATTTTATTTTATTTTATTTTATTTTATTTTATTTTATTTTATTTTATTTTATTTTATTTTATTTTATTTTATTTTATTTTATTTTATTTTATTTTATTTTATTTTATTTTATTTTATTTTATTTTATTTTATTTTATTTTATTTTATTTTATTTTATTTTATTTTATTTTATTTTATTTTATTTTATTTTATTTTATTTTATTTTATTTTATTTTATTTTATTTTATTTTATTTTATTTTATTTTATTTTATTTTATTTTATTTTATTTTATTTTATTTTGTTTTTATTTTTAATTTTTATTTTTATTTTATATTTAATTTTATTTTTTTTTTATTTTTCTTTTTATTTTATTTTTTTTTTTTTGTTTACTTAAAAATTATTTAATAATCATTTTCGTTATATTTGGAAAACTACGAAATTGACATTGTGATGAGTTCCGATTTTGTATGAATTTGCATGTCTATATTTCTTCTACATCATCCTAGCATTCTCATCTTCTTTCAAACCAAAAATTATCGGTCGGTCTCATTATTACAAATTATCCACAATACAGAAAATACTTGTAGACCAGCGTTTGTATGTAAGTAACTCATACAAATATCTCTAAAGTGGTTGTATGCCTGGTTATTTGGTTACTTTGTCTTGCTGCTGCATTGCTTTTATGTAGATTTGTGTATATTGAAAAATGCATGTGCGTATTATTGCAACAAGCAAATGAAAATTAAAAACAAATTAAATATGCAACATGCTGCATGTAACATGCAACTTATGCCCTTAACCACACTCATACACATATCCATATTATACAAATTTTTTCGACGTTTATTTTTTAACAATACTCTGGCATTACCATAAAAAGTAAAAAACAAAAACATTGAAATTCTCCATACATTTATAAATAAATACACAACAGACCAAGCTGGTCACTTGTAATCGCAAAAAAACAAGTCACACTTTATATTTAAAAGTGGACTTATATAGTCATACTTTTAACAAAAAGTATATGGAATTTCAATTTGTTTTAGTGGCAGAAATTCAGTCTTTTAATTTCAATCTGTCTATAAAATTTTATACGGAGGCGTATAATTGATATTGTATTTTTTTTTATATTTATGGAATATTAATTATACGCCTGTGTGATTTGCTTGAGCTTACAATGTAAGTATTCCAACTCTTATGGTTTTTCAATTTTCCAAAAACTGGGCTTAGGAGGCGTGGTCAAATATTGGAATAGTGGTCAAATTTGTGTCGAGTTGTCGGAATGCACCACAATTTCAAAAATTTACATTCTTGTATAGTTTTGTATGGGCTATCGACTAAAATTTTTTTTTTTTTGGAAAATTTTCAGAACCCGTTCTGACATTTTCTATTCTTTAAGAAAGTTAATTGATCAAAAATCCGGCCAATTTTTTTTTTAAATTTTTTTTTGAAGTTTAGATGTTTGTCTATCCACACTAAAAAATTCAGACATGTGTTTTTCGGGTTTTTTATACCCTCCACTCTAGTGATAGAGGGTATATATAAGTTTGTCATTCCGTTTGTAACACCTCGAAACATTGGTCTAGGACCCCATAAAGTATATATATTCATGATCCTCGATCGATTTTAAGACGATCTAGCGATGTCCGTCCGTCCGTCCGTCTGTCTGTCTGTCTGTCTGTCTGTCTGTCTGTTGAAAACACGCTAACTTTTGAAAGACTTAACGGAGGCTCCTGAAGTTTGGCACATATGTTGGGCATTTACCTGGTCAGGTTGGTATTGCAATCCAGCGAAATCGGTCAAGTGGTTCAAAAGTTATGAGCAAAAGACTGAATTTCGGCAAGGATTTTTCGTGAATTTTTAAGATAAAAAGCACTATAACTTTCGAAAAGCAATTCTGAGGATGCTGAAGCTTTCGTATTGAATTTCAGCCAAATCGGTCAAGTGGTTCAAAAGTTATTAGCAAAAACGTGAATTTCAGATTAGCTTCACCTAAAATTCACGTGTTGAAAACCCGTTAAACCTGTTTTAAAACATTGGTAAGTCACAAAAATATTTTACAACGTATTTTTGTCACTCAAAAATATTTTTATACCAAGACAAAAAAAAAATACACTCGAAAAAAATTTTACACTCAAAAAAAATTTTACACTCAAAAAAAAAATTAGTAAATAATTTTTTTTTTTTTTTCAAAAATTACTAAAAAAATTTTTTTTTTAACAAAATAAAATATTTCTAATAAAAACTGTTATTTTTTTCACGTTAGAAAATTTATCGTTAGAAAATTTATTATCACTTAAAATGGGCATTGTGGAGGGTATTCATAGATTCGGCCAAGTCGAATTTAACTTTTCTACTTGTTTTTAATCGCATTTGAATATTAAATTTCTTAACAATTTTGTAATATGCTTGTATTTTCTTGTTTGAACATAGCGAATGAGTATTAAATATTTGCATTAATGTTACTCATACGCTATGTTGTAACAAGAAAATACAAGCAAATTACTAAATTGTTATGAAATTTAAAATTCAAATGCACCTTTCTCGACAAAAACGAAAAAACGCATGCCTGAATTTTTTTGTGTAGATATGTTTATTTATTAAATTGACTTATTTAAAAAATGGAAAATTTCAGAACTGGTTCTGAAAATTAAAAAAAAAAAAAAAATTGTCGATAGCCCATACAAACCTATACAATTTTAATTTGATAAATATTTTAGCAAGGCAACTAGACGCAGGTTTTTCAACGAGTTTGCGAGATTTAGAGAAGACTTTTATCCTTCCACTGGACTCTAGCATTTTCCAGGCCGAAATAGTTGGCATAAGCAGGGCGGCTTTACAGTTCGGTGATGAGACAAACAGAGAATTTAACATTTACGTTGACAGCCAAGCAGCTCTAAAAGCTCTTAGAAGCTTTTACATCAAGTCGAAAGTAGTTTTCGAATGCTTCGAGAACTTACAAAGTTTAGGGAGTATGAACAAGGTGAAACTAATATGGGTACCAGGTCACATAGGTATTCAAGGAAACGAGAGAGCGGACGAGCTCGCGAAACAAGGTGCTGATGGTATTGGTATTTCTGTGCATATTGATCCACCAATCCAGTACTTCAGATCGCTACGCGACATTCAAAACACTGCAATGGCTAATAGAAAGTGGAGAGAGCTAACAACAAGTGCGATCAGTAGAAGATTGTGGGCTACAATCTAAGAAAAACCGGGTACTTACTCTCACTCACTAGATGGAACTGCCGTGTACTTACTGGAGTGATCACCGGGCACTGCCTAATAGGTTATCATAGAAAGAAGATGGGACTTATTTCTGATGCAAGCTGTAGAAGGTGCGATGAACCTAACACTGACATGACTTCGAGAGCTTGGAAACGGTTTCGAATGTCGACCTAAGGCAAATAGTACAATTCGTGATGAGGACAAATGCGTTCTATCAGCGTCGCTGAGGAATTATTGTGGTTTCGCTATGGACCATCCGGTCTATGTGAGGAGTCTTTGACTCCGCCACCTCTAACCTAACCTAACTAGACACAAATTTGGCAGGTTTTCCAATATTTGACCAAGCCTCTTAAGCCAAGTTTTTGAAAAATTTAAAAACCAAAAACTCAATTTCCTTAGTAACATATAGGGTTATTCATAAAACCTATTTAGAAATTTACGGTGGACATGTTTTCTTTCGCTGAACATTTGCTGTGGAATGCATCATATATAAAATAGACAATTCTTGCGTCTTTGTGTTTCGGCTTATAGGCCATATCGGGTATTTAAGGGTTAAAATATGGGTAAAAACTGGCGACATTTTTAAATTTTTTTTTTGCAGTTTCTTGAAATTCATTCGTCAGATTTAAGAAATATTTAAAAAAACTAATAAAAAATAAAGTACAGATAAAGCCCGATTTTCTGTTGCCTGTCAGTGCATTTAAATCAATATTTGAAAGAATTACTTCTTTATTCAACTAATTTTTAAGTGATTTTTTTTAAATCTCAAAGGTTGACGAAAAATCCTACGAATCGTCTACAAATTTTTATAAATCATTTAAACAAAAAATTTTAAATTTGAAGCGAGATAAAAATTGTTAAACCATTTTTAGGGCTCAAAACCTCCTTTTTGCGGCCAAAAAAAGCGACTAGTACTTTTTTTGTTTTGGGCTCATTCTCTTCCTTACGTCTTCTAGAAACAAATTGGAAGAAATCAAACATTTTTTTGCAACCATGAAAAACCCCACCTTTAAAGGGTTTTTATCGGTAACGGTATTAAAAAATTTTTAATTCGGTATTGGTTACAGTAGTCAATATTAAAGTGTTTTTATTCGGTATCGGTATTGAAAGGGTAACGGTAGCCAACACTGGTTTAAATGAAAGTTTGCCTCAAGCTTTATATAAAGTTAAAGTTTAAGAAATTTTGAGATTTCTTTTTAATTTCATGGACGTATGAAAAACCCGTAATTTTCTGCAAAGCTCAAATATCGATATCTCGAAAACCGTTTTTTTTTTTGTTTTTTTTTTTAGTTCGTGTTCAACGCACTAAAGTTAAAATTTATTAAATTAAAATATCTAAACACACATTTTATTATCACTTTTTTTACTTTTCAAATATCAAAATCTTTGATCGCGGGCGCCACGGGTTTATTTCATACCTCAAATTTGTAACACAAACGCCTTAGGACTAGGAGAATAAAAATCTGGCCAGACGTTTAAAATCGAAAGATTTTGTTTTTAGCAAATAAATGCCGGACTTATATATTTGGGGAATTCAAAAACCAATTCGGACTTTTCTTACATTGTTTTTTATATTTTTCAAATTTTTGTACAGCTTTTGGTATCCTTAAAAACTTCATTCCTGGTAAATTTTCTGATATTTTGGATGACTTTCAAAGGCTTTTGAATTTTCAAAAATTCAGAGCTTATTTCTTTACTCAAACATCTTTTAATTAAAACTTCCTTAAAAATGGTCCAAATTATTTTATTTTAAATATTTATTTTTTACGTACTTTAATACCATAGTGTTTGTGTGTAAGCAATATGAGAAATAATATCCATACACCCACTTCAGTGGTTCATTTTTTATGTATTTACATTATTTTACTCAAAAAACAAAAGACAGGTCATCATATTACAAACGAAATCCTTGTATTCCTTTTAAATACATAATAATAAAAAAATGTATTGTATCGAGTAAATTCATATATGGGGGTTTTCGTGTCAACTGACACAACTTTTGAAACCGATGTCTTCCGATCGGGATGAAATTTGCACCAAGGTTAGTCCTATTGGATAGTAGTTCAGACACAATTTTTCAACGAGATCGGTCAAGAACTCTCTGAGTTAGAGGGGGTCGAAATTTGACATTTTGGCCAAAGAGGTGTTGATTCTCATCCATGTAACTTCTTACCTATTATTTTTAGCAAAATGTGTCCCAAAGAGTTTAGATAGCTATTTCTTCAGTCTTTCGAAAAAAAATATAAAAAAAATAAAAAAAAAAATTTTTATTTTTTTTCTTAAAAATCCAAAACTTTTTTGACTTTTTCCTCAAATTGGGCCCTTTTTTTTTTTTTTTTTTTTGATCCAAAAGAAAGCTTATTCGATTTCCTTTAAGAGCTGTGGGGTCGCTTAGTGGGATGCGAGTGGGATATCTATGAAAAAATTTTTTTTTTAACTTTGGAACACAAAAAACGGTTCTTCAATTTGCACTATTAGGCGTGGGATAGCTAACCAGTTTTCGATTTCGATCCGCGATACCCTCTAATTTTTTTATGTTCGAAAAAGAAAGCACAAGCCAAAAAATGGGGGCGGTGGGGAGGGGCCATATGGCCCCTCATTGGGTTCAAAGTTGGGCGTAAAGTGGTAAAAATCCTCAAAAAGCCCCAAAACTCCCCTAGAAACGCCCCTGGAGGGGTGCAATGTGAGACGGACCTCCAATAATTTTCTACCCCCAACATTTTTCTTGAACATACCTTGCCCCTATTTCCACTTCCTAAGGGGGCTCCCATACAAACCATTTTTAAAAAATTTTATCCTACCATTCTAACTTACCCTAAAGTGCCCCTAGTGGGGCCAAATGTATGACCGACCTCCATTATTTTATTAATTCCAACATTTTTTGCAAACATACCTACAATGTATCTTTAACCCTTAAGGTGGTCCCCATACATTTCTTTTATTTTTTATAAATTTGTTTTGTTAAACCAGCTCCTACCGCCCCTACCGTGCCTCCTAGAGAGGCAAAAATTACGACCAACCCCCATTATTTTTTAGTTACCAACATTTTGTGCGAACATCATAACACCCTATCTCCACTCCCTAAGGGGCTCCCATACATTATAAAAACATGTATCTTTAAAAACTAATAAAAAAATAAAAAAAAATGTATGGGGACCCCCTTAAGAGTTGAAAATAAAGGGTAGGTATATTCTGAGAAAATGTTGGAGTTGAAAAAATATTGGGGGTCGGTCATACATTTTACTTCTCTAGGGGCACCCTATGGACAGTTAGAGCGGTAGGAGCAAATTTTATAAAAATGTCATTTTGTATGGGAGCCCCCGTAGGAAGTGGAAATAGGGGTAAGGTATGTTCAAGAAAAATGTTGGGGGCAGAAAATTATTGGAGGTCGGTCTCACATTGCACCCCTCCAGGGGCGTTTCTATGGGAGTTTTGGGGCTTTTTGAGGACTTTTACCTCTTTACGCCCAACTTTGACTCCAATGAGGGGCCATATGGCCCCTCCCCACCGCCCCCATTTTTGGCTCGTGCTTTCTTTTTCGAACCTAAAAAAATTAGAGGGTATCGCGGATCGAAATCGAAAACTTGTTAGCTATCCCACGCCTAATACAGTAGAATCTCGCAAATTAGAACCACTTTGTTCCTCGGGTAGTTCTAATTTCTGAAAAGTTCTAATTTCTGGACATTTTTTTTTTCAAAGAAAATTATAAATAATAATAATAAAAACAGTTACGACTGTTTTATTTTAACACAAAACCATTTTTTTGTTAATATTAAATTACTATAACACATTAAATTTGTAGAAAACACTTTTATGGGCTTTGAAATGAGAAATAATAGGCGTTACATCGATTATATCATCGTCACTGCTATTTGATCAGTCATTAAACCCATCTTCATTTCATTTTTCGATTTCTCTCACACTTATGGAATTGTGAAAATAAAAACAAAAAAAAGTCCAGAAATAAGAACCACTGGTTCTAATTTTAGAGCGGTTACTACATACAATTCGGGTTTTCCCCTATTTAGTTTAAAAAAACTATAAAAAAAATATTTTGTAGTGTAAATAAAAACAAAAAAAAAATAAAACTTCCAGAAATTAGAACCACAGGTTCTAATTTTAGAGCGTTCAATACATTAAAATTGCCGGTTCTAATTTCTGGACAGATCTAATTTGTGAGAGTTCTAATTTGTGAGATTCTACTGTAGTGCAAATTGAAGAACGGTTTTTTGTGTTCCAAAGTTAAAAAAAAAAATTTTTCATAGATATCCCACTCGCATCCCACTAAGCGACCCCACAGCTCTTAAAGGAAATCGAATAAGCTTTCTTTTGAATCAAAAAAAAAAAAAAAAGAAAGGGCCCAATTTGAGGAAAAAGTCAAAAAAGTTTTGGATTTTTTAGAAAAAAAATCAAAAAATTTGTTTTTATTTTTTTTATATTTTTTTTCGAAAGATTGAAGAAATAGCTATCTAAACTCTTTGGGATACATTTTGCTAAAAACAATAGGTAAGAAGTTACATGGATGAGAATCAACACCTCTTTGGCCAAAATGTCAAATTTCGACTCTAACTCAGAGAGTTCTTGACCGATCTCGTTGAAAAATTGTGTCTGAACTACTATCCAATAGGACTAACCTTGGTGCAAATTTCATCCCGATCGGAAGACATCGGTTTCAAAAGTTGTGTCAGTTGACACGAAAACCCCCATATATAATCTGAGTTACTTTGAGCTCTTGTTGTTTGTTGGCTGATATGGTCTGCATATGTCCAGTATTGTTGGACAAATTGCATAAGTACATTGATATGCATATTATATGAATTGCTTATAGTACCAATTCATGAATGTGGTCTCAATAAGGCTGACCATTTGTAGGGCTTTTAAAAGTTAATACAATGTTTTTATCAGTAAATGTACTGATTTCATTAGCAAATGTACTAATCTCAGAATCTGAGACATTTATCCTATTGAAAAAAGGTCTCAGATTCTCATACATTTTTCCTATAGAAGAAGTCTCAGATTCTCATACATTTTTCTTATAGAAAAAGTCTCAGATTCTGAGACATTTTTCTTATAGAAAAAGTCTCAGATTCTGAGACATTTTTCTTATAGAAAAAGTCTCAGATTCTGAGACAATTTTCTTATAGAAAAAGTCTCAGATTCTGAGACATTTTTCTTATAGAAAAAGTCTCAGATTCTGAGACATTTTTCTTATAGAAAAAGTCTCAGATTCTGAGACATTTTTCTTATAGAAAAAGTCTCAGATTCTGAGACATTTTTCTTATAGAAAAAGTCTCAGATTCTGAGACATTTTTCTTATAGAAAAAGTCTCAGATTCTGAGACATTTTTCTTATAGAAAAAGTCTCAGATTCTGAGACATTTTTCTTATAGAAAAAGTCTCAGATTCTGAGACATTTTTCTTATAGAAAATGTCTCAGATTCCGAGACATTTTTGTTATAGAAAAAGTCTCAGATTCTGAGACATTTTTCTTATAGAAAAAGTCTCAGATTCTGAGACATTTTTCTTATAGAAAAAGTCTCAGATTCTGAGACATTTTTCTTATAGAAAAAGTCTCAGATTCTGAGACATTTTTCTTATAGAAAAAGTCTCAGATTCTGAGACATTTTTCTTACAGAAAAAGTCTAAGATTCTGAGACATTTTTTCTTATAGAAAAAGTCTCAGATTCTGAGACATTTTTCTTATAGAAAAAGTCTCAGATTCTGAGACATTTTTCTTATAGAAAAAGTCTCAGATTCTGAGACATTTTTCTTATAGAAAAAGTCTCAGATTCTGAGACATTTTTCTTATAGAAAAAGTCTCAGATTCTGAGACATTTTTCTTATAGAAAAAGTCTCAGATTCTGAGACATTTTTCTTATAGAAAAAGTCTCAAATTCTGAGAAAAAAAAATTCAGAAATATATATGGTCATCCTAATCATCATCCAAGAAAATCGTCAGGCTTTTTATGGTTTTTATTTTAAGCACTTAACTTAAAATATAAAATCAATGTTTCACTTTTATAGATTGTTTAATACTTATACTAAAAAAACCAATGTTATTAATGTTGACGATAATATTCTTTATAAAACTTTTATTTAAAAATCATGATAAGACATGCATATTTACCGCGATTAAATGAATTTTTTTGATGAGGTTTCACTGAACTGCTTAAATAAAGTATTTAAGTTTACAAAAAAGAAAATAATTGAAATAATATTTTTTTTTAATAAAAAATATGTATGTAGATTATATGAAAAAATTATTTAATTCTAGGTCCATGATGAAAAAATATTGATTTTAAAATGTTGTCTCCGTAATTTGTAAATTTTTCGATTGAAGCAGTGTATTAGAGTTTTTCTTTACAAAAATGTTTAATAACATAATAATTTTTTTATGTGGAAAATATTTCAGAATCTAAAAATTTGCTTTAGAAAATATAAAATTGTATTAAACCCGTAAAAGTTATCTATTTCCAAATAATTTCTTACAAAAAATGCTTTACAATTTAATATTGTTTGTGTAAAATAAAAATCTTCTGTTGACGTCACACGATGAAAGGACATAATCCCCACGGACATTATCCCTATAACGGAAATGGGGATTATGACCCAATACATTACGGACATAATCCCCATATTAGTTGTGGAGACTATGACCATTTCAAAAACGGTCATAATCCCAATGGGGATTATGTCCGTTCCTTGTTGGGATTACGACCGAAACTTTTTCGGTCATAACCCCCACTCATATTTTGGGGACTAAGTCCAAAACTATTTCGGTCATAATCCCTTTATTTTGCGGAGAGGGTGGGTTTAATGCATGGAGTTTGTAATCCCTAAGCCCGGCCGAAGGCCGGCTACGCAGAAAAACTTTTAAGACAAAAAAAAAATTTCACACAGTTATTGGGATTATGACCTATTAGTAAGTTGACATTATCCCTGTAATGGGGATTATGTCAACTTTTTACGTGGTCATTGTCCCCATAAAACTGGGAATTATGTCCACTTTTTATTGGGATTATGACCGAATTCGTTTTGGTCATAATCCCCTTAACAGAAATGGGGGTTATATCCGTGGGGATTATGTCATGTCACCACGTGACATACATAAAATCTGTAATAAAATACGAACCAACTTCTGCTGTTAGTTTGTCAATCAAAGCGATAGCCTAGATGGTAAGGTACTAGCTTTGCAAACTAATGGAAAATTTCATGAACGTGGGTTCGATTCCAATCAGGGTTAAGTCTGTTGATGAAAAAACAAATAGAAAAAAATCTGACAATTTAAATCCAATGTCATTTTCTCCACTGAAGACGTAGAGGTGGATACAGAAACCATGGTCTGGAATAAATCATTAAAAATAATCTTAAAAAATGCAATGTTTTCGTCTTCAATCACAAACTCTTAATAACAAACAGAAATGGCATAAGCAGATAAAAACACTAAAATTCAGAGATTATTTTCAGAATTTTTTTTATAGAAAAAAAAAAAAAAATGGATTAGTAACGGATATTTTTTTGGTATGACGATCTGATGATTTTTGTATACAAAAAAGTTCTTGAAATCCTAAAATAACTTAAAAAAATTAAAACTATTTTTAAAAAATTTCTTTAAGAAAATTGCATCAAAATTTTGAAACTATTGTATAGAAATAATGTCTCAGAATCTAGGATTATTTCTATTGAAAAATTTTAAGATTTTTAATATTTTTCAAAAAAATCTTTGAATTACGAATTTTTAAAGATTTGTTTTAATTAAAAATGGATTTTTGGAATTTGAAAACTTTTTTAAATCCAAATATTTAAAAAATTTATTATTTTTCAGTATGAAAAATATTTTTAATCAAAGAACTGTTCTGTACTAAAAATGTTTCATTTTAGAACTTTTGGAAAGAAAACATGTATAAAAATCTCATCCTTTTTTTCAATGTTTTTTTTTTCAGAATATTGGACTTTTATTGCCAGACTTTGTCTTTTTTTAAGTCTTAAAATTAGGAATTTTTTATAAAAAATTTATTTTCACTAAAAAGGGTCTTATTTATTATTTTATAGAAAATGCGATCTTCCTGAAATTTTAATCAGATAGCTGTGGCATATATTTTTAACCATCTCGTATAGCGCTAAAGTGAAATTCGCGAAAAAGCATTTTTCGCTCCGCCTTAATATATAGATTTGAGGAAAATATTTAATATTTTTTGTAACCACAAAAAATTAAATTTTTTTTATCGATTTATTTGACTCATTTTCTGAATTTTCTTAAATGACCTCTGTCAACAACTTTAGACATATTGTACATAACATTAAAATTTGTCACATTTTTTTAACTAACCAATAATTTTTTTAATACATAAATTTATCTCTAACAATGACATCTTCTTACTCCTCTTCAAAACATCAATTCAGTTGGTTATTTTTTTTTTTTTTCTATTAGTTACATTGACAAATTCTTAGTAATTTGACGATAAGATTAATGACATATTTACATCCTCATCACAATGATAAAATACTTTTTATATATCATTTGATATGGTTTTGTAATGTAAAACATGAAAAGTGAAAGTGACACTTACGATATGTCTTCCCACACACCACCAACTTCCCCTTAAAGGCAAATACTATACCTTACATATGTTATGACAAAATGTTTTTAGACATTTTCTGCACTTACCAATTCGTCCGTAATGTTTTATGACAAAACACCTTAACAGTTTTCAAAATTCAATGAATGTTGTGTAAATATATTTAAGGGAAAATGTAACCCACCTCAAAATAGAAATTTGTCAAAAACAAAAAAAAAACTTTAAATAACAGGAAGAAAAGTTTTAAAATTTTGTAAAACTTTAAATGAAATGAAGAATTATTTAAAGAATTTTTCAAGAGATTGATGAGGCCGGTAGCAAAGATTGATGTGTAGAAAAAATCTAAGAATTTTTCTATTGAAAAAATCTAAGAATTTTTCTATTGAAAAAATCTAAGAATTTTTCTATAGAAAAAAGGTGAAGAATTTTTCTAAAGAAAAAATCTGAGAAATTTTCTATAACAAAAATCCAAGAATTTTTCTATAGAAAAAATCTAAGAATTTTTCTATAGAGAAAATCAAAGAATTTTTTTATAGAAAAAATCTAAGAATTTTTATAAAGAAAAAATCTGAGAATTTTTCTATTGACAAAATCTAAGAATTTTTCTATAAAAAAAATCTAAGAATTTTCTATAAAAAAAATCTAAGAATTTTCTATAGAAAAAATCTAAGAATTTTTCTATAAAAAAAAACTAAGAATTTTTCTATAGAAAAAATCTAAGAATTTTTCTATAGAAAAAATCTAAGTATCATTCTATAGAAAAAAAGTCTAAGAATTTTGCTATAGAAAACATCTACGAATTTTTCTATAGAAAACATCTAAGAATTTTTCTATAGAAATCATCTAAGAATTTTTCTATAGAAAACATCTAAGAATTTTTCTATAGAAAACATCTAAGAATATTTCTATAGAAAACATCTAAGAATTTTTCTATAGAAACATCTAAGAATTTTTCTATAGAAAACATCTAAGAATATTTCTATAGAAAACATCTAAGAATTTTTCTATAGAAACATCTAAGAATTTTTCTATAAAAAACATCTTACAATTTTTCTATAGAAAAAATCAAAGAATTTTTCTATAGAAAAAACCAAAGAATTTTTCTATAGAAAAAATCAAAGAATTTTTCTATAGAAAAAATCAAAGAATTTTTCTATAGAAAAAATCAAAGAATTTTTCTATAGAAAAAATCAAAGAATTTTTCTATAGAAAAAATCAAAGAATTTTTCTATAGAAAAAATCAAAGAATTTTTCTATAGAAAAAATCAAAGACTTTTTCTATAGAAAAAATCAAAGAATTCTTCTATAGAAAAAATCCAAGAATTTTTCTATAGAAAAAATCAAAGAATTTTTCTATAGAAAAAATCAAAGAATTTTTCTATAGAAAAAATCAAAGAATTTTTCTATAGAAAAAATCAAAGAATTTTTCTATAGAAAAAATCAAAGAATTTTTCTATAGAAAAAATCAAAGAATTTTTCTATAGAAAAAATCAAAGAATTTTTCTATAGAAAAAATCAAAGAATTTTTCTATAGAAAAAATCAAAGAATTTTTCTATAGAAAAAATCAAAGAATTTTTCTATAAAAAAAATCAAAGAATTTTTCTATAGAAAAAATCAAAGAATTTTTCTATAGAAAAAATCAAAGAATTTTTCTATAGAAAAAATCAAAGATTCTATAGAAAAAATCAAAGATTCTATAGAAAAAATCAAAGAATTTTTCTATAGAAAAAATCAAAGAATTTTTCTATAGAAAAAATCAAAGAATTTTTCTATAGAAAAAATCAAAGAATTTTTCTATAGAAAAAATCAAAGAATTTTTCTATAGAAAAAATCAAAGAATTTTTCTATAGAAAAAATCAAAGAATTTTTCTATAGAAAAAATCAAAGAATTTTTCTATAAAAAAAATCAAAGAATTTTTCTATAGAAAAAATCAAAGAATTTTTCTATAGAAAAAATCAAAGAATTTTTCTATAGAAAAAATCAAAGATTCTATAGAAAAAATCAAAGATTCTATAGAAAAAATCAAAGAATTTTTCTATAGAAAAAATCAAAGAATTTTTCTATAGAAAAAATCAAAGAATTTTTCTATAGAAAAAATCAAAGAATTTTTCTATAGAAAAAATCAAAGAATTTTTCTATAGAAAAATTCAAAGTATTTTTCTATAGAAAAATTCAAAGAATTTTTCTATAGAAAAATTCAAAGAATTTTTCTATAGAAAAAATCAAAGAATTTTTGTATAAAAAAAATCAAAGAATTTTTGTATAGAAAAATTTTAAAAATTTCGCTATAGAAAAAAATCTAAAAATTTTTCTATAGGAAAAATCTAAAAATTTTTCTATAGGAAAAATCTAAAAATTTTTCTATAAAAAAAATCAAAGAATTTTTCTATAGAAAAAATCAAAGAATTTTTCTATAGAAAAAATCAAAGAATTTTTCTATAGAAAAAATCAAAGAATTTTTCTATAGAAAAAATCAAAGAATTTTTCTATAGAAAAATTCAAAGTATTTTTCTATAGAAAAATTCAAAGAATTTTTCTATAGAAAAATTCAAAGAATTTTTCTATAGAAAAAATCAAAGAATTTTTGTATAAAAAAAATCAAAGAATTTTTGTATAAAAAAAATCAAAGAATTTTTGTATAGAAAAAATCAAAGAATTTTTCTATAGAAAAAAATCAAAGAATTTTTCTATAGAAAAAATCGAAGAATTTTTCTTAGAAAAATCAAAGAATTTTTCTTAGAAAAAATCAAAGAATTTTTCTATAGAAAAATTTTAAAAATTTCGCTATAGAAAAAATCTAAAAATTTTTCTATAGAAAAAATCAAAGAATTTTTCTATAGAAAAAATCAAAGAATTTTTCTATAGAAAAAATCAAAGAATTTTTCTATAGAGAAAATCAAAGAATTTTTCTTTAGAAAAAATCAAAGAATTTTTCTATAGAAAAAATCAAAGAATTTTTCTATGGAAAAAATCTAAGAATTTTTCTATAGAAAAAATTAAAGAATTTTTCTATAGAAAAAATCAAAGACTTTTTCTATAGAAAAAATCAAAGAATTTTTCTATAGAAAAAAATCAAAAAATTTTTCTTTAGAAAAAAATCAAAGAATTTTTATATAGAAAAAATCAAAGAATTTTTCTATAGAAAAAATCAAAGAATTTTTCTATAGAAAAAATCAAAGAATTTTTCTATAGAAAAAATCAAAGAATTTTTCTATAGAAAAAATCAAAGAATTGTTCTATAGAAAAAATCAAAGAATTTTTCTATAAAAAATCTAAGAATTTTTCTATGGAAAATATCAAAGAATTTTTCTATAAAAAAAATCAAAGAATTTTTCTATAGAAATAATAAAATAATTTTTCTATAGAAAATATATAAGGATTTTTCTATAGAAAATATATAAGAATTTTTCTATACAAAATATATAAGAATTTTTCTATAGAAAAAATATAGAAAAATTAGATTTTTTCGATAGAAAAATTGTTAGGTTTTTTCTATAGAAAAATTGTTAGATTTTTTCTATAGAAAAATTGTTAGATTTTTTCTATAGAAAAATTCTTAGATTTTTTCTATAGAAAAATTGTTAGATTTTTTCTATAGAAAAATTGTTAGATTTTTTCTATAGAAAAATTCTTTGATTTTTTCTATAGAAAAATTCTTTGATTTTTTCTATAGAAAAATACTTAGATTTTTTCTATAGAAAAATTTTTTGATTTTTTTCTATAGAAAAATTTTTTGATTTTTTCTATAGAAAAATTCTGAGATTTTTTCTATAGAAAAATTCTTTGATTTTTTCTATAGAAAAATTCTGAGATTTTTTTATAGAAAAATTCTGAGATTTTTTTATAGAAAAATTCTGAGATTTTTTCTATAGAAAAATTCTGAGATTTTTTCTATAGAAAAATTCTTAGATTTTTTCTATAGAAAAATTCTTAGATTTTTTCTATAGAAAAATTCTTAGATTTTTTCTATAGAAAAATTCTTAGATTTTTTCTATAGAAAAATTCTTAGATTTTTTCTATAGAAAAATTCTTAGATTTTTTTGCTATAGAAAAATTCTTAGATTTTTTCTATAGAAAAATTTTTTGATTTTTTCTATAGAAAAATTTTTTGATTTTTTCTATAGAAAAATTTTTTGATTTTTTCTATAGAAAAATTTTTTGATTTTTTCTTTAGAAAAATTCTTAGATTTTTCCTATAGAAAAATTCTTTGATTTTTTCTATAGAAAAATTCTTTGATTTTTTCTATAGAAAAATTCTTTGATTTTTTCTATAGAAAAATTCTTTGATTTTTTCTATAGAAAAATTCTTTGATTTTTTCTATAGAAAAATTCTTTGATTTCTTCTATAGAAAAATTCTTTGATTTTTTCTATAGAAAAATTCTTAGATTTTTTCTATAGAAAAATTCTTTGATTTTTTCTATAGAAAAATTCTTTGATTTTTTCTACAGAAAAATTCTTTGATTTTTTCTACAGAAAAATTCTTTGATTTTTTCTATAGAAAAATTCTTTGATTTTTTCTATAGAAAAATTCTTTGATTTTTTTTTATAGAAAAATTCTTTGATTTTTTCTATAGAAAAATTCTTTGATTTTTTCTATAGAAAAATTCTTTGTTTTTTTCTATAGAAAAATTCTTTGATTTTTTCTATAGAAAAATTCTTTGATTTTTTCTATAGAAAAATTCTTTGATTTTGTCTATAGAAAAATTCTTTGATTTTGTCTATAGAAAAATTCTTTGATTTTTTCTATAGAAAAATTCTTTGATTTTTTCTATAGAAAAATTCTTTGATTTTTTCTATAGAAAAATTCTTTGATATTTTCTATAGAAAATTCTTTGATTTTTTCTATAGAAAATTCTTTGATTTTTTCTATAGAAAAATTCTCTTTGATTTTTTCTATAGAAAAATTCTCTTTGATTTTTTCTATAGAAAAACTCTTTGATTTTTTCTATAGAAAAACTCTTTGATTTTTTCTATAGAAAAACTCTTTGATTTTTTCTATAGAAAAACTCTTTGATTTTTTCTATAGAAAAATTTTTTGATTTTTTCTATAGAAAATTTTTTTGATTTTTTCTATAGAAATTTTTTTTTGATTTTTTCTATAGAAAAATTCTTAGATTATTTCTATGGTAAAATTCTCAGATTTTTTCTTTATCAAAATTCTCAGATTTTTTCAATAGAAAAGTTCTCAAATTGTTTCCATAGAACAAATTCTAAAATTATTTCTAAAGACAATTCGTTCACTTTAAATTTCACTTGCATATTGTATTTTTAATAAATTCTTCAAACATTTTTTTTTTTTTGGAAAATTTCCAATTTGTAAATAGAATTTCTTAATACAAGCAATTAATTTTTCAATCAAATAAAATTATTAACAATTACTTAATTATAACATAATTTTAAAATTTATGTTATTTTTTAATATCCTTAACAAACACATACATACACAAATAAATCGTATGTTTATAATAGGAAATTATAAATTTTCTTTTAAAATAGTTATTATTGTATAAAATTTTTTGAAAAAGTTTATTTTTCATTCACATGAATATTGCATACAGAAACTTTTAAAATAATTGTTATTATAAATCATAACTTAAACTTTATAAGATGAAGTAGAAGTAGAAGAAGACCATGAAGTATATGAAACATTTCCGTGTAATCTAAGTAACAATAGAATGAATATATGCATGTCTAAGCATGCAAACAAAACAAACATTAACACACACACACACACACACATACATACAAGTACAATAAGACACTACACATATGCATGTATAATAAAATTTGCCACAAATACCACAAGCTATGCAAAAATAATAAAGTTAAATGACTTAAGACACCCAAAATGTAGTCATCCTATATACATTTGGAATGAGATAGAGAAGACATGTATGGGAAAAACTAAGACTATATTTAGTAGAGAACTATGGGACTGGGGGTTAAGTATGGGCTTAAATTTTATTAATTACACACTGATATAAAATCGAACTTTCCAAATCGTAATTGGTTGAAGCCACAAGCAAGTAAAATTTAACAATTTCCATAAAAGAACAATTAAGTTTTTTTTTAGTTTAAAGCATAGTACTCTGTTCGATTTCACGGGAAAAAATATGTCAAACTCCATATAAAAAAAGATAATTTTGGCAACTCGAGGAATTATAGTTTTGTAATGATCGTGTCTTTCTTATAATCGTCAAAAGTTTTTGATTTTTAAATGATTAATTTCGATTTGAGGCGTTTAAATTTTAAGTGTAATTTTCACCGTAGAAAACAGAGAACTTAGCTTAATGCTAGTTTTTTTTTTTACAAGAATTTGAAGTTGGTGATTTTAAAGCGGTGACATGACATAATCCCCACGGACATAACCCCCACTTCCGTTATGGGGATTATGACCAAAACGAATTCAGTCATAATCGCCATAACGGTAGTGAAGACTATGACCGAAAAAAATTTGGACATAATCCCAATAAAAAATGGACATAATTCCCACACTGAAAAAAAAGACATAACTAAAATTAAGGAAAAAATGTCTTTGAAAACTTATCATGAATTTTCCTAAAATTTAGTAAAATATAACTAAAAAATTAGAAATTTTCTTAACTATGAGGAAAAAGTTTAGTTCATTTACTAATAAGTAGTTCATAGTTTTCTTTAAATGGAATTTTTAAATAATAGGAAAAAAATTCTTACTGCCAAAGAAATTTTCCACAAATCTAAGAAACGTATCTCTATTTTTAAGACACATTTCTTAACAAACAATTAAGTTCAAGTTTAGTTAAAATTTACTAAAAAAAAACATCATCGTATTTCTCTTCTTTAAATTGAGGAAGTGTACTTCTTAGAATTTAGTTAATAACTTCTGAGAATTTAGTAAATAACTTCTTAGAATTTAGTTAAAAATTCTAAATGGCGATATCTCAAAAACTAAGCGAGATAGAGCGAAACGGACGAAATTTTCAAAAGAAAGACTGCAAAGAAAAATATGGAATAGCCTAGCTCTGCATATCTATCGGGGTCTGAAGACCCTAAATTTAGATCTAAAATTTGAGATTCCCGAGATTTTATATATGCACATATCTCGGTTAATACTGCCAATACGCGAAAAAAGTCGAACGGCATTTTTGTAGCTCTTGACTCGTAGAACACTTCCGAAAAATACCTAAAAGCCCTCCGATTAATAGTTTTTGAGATATCCAGTTAGAGCGAAACGGACACAAATTTTGGGTCAAAATCTATGAGCATCCTTAAAGGACCGGGGTCTTGAGGTAACAAGGGGCTGGACCCATGGGGTCCGAACCCATGGGTCCAGGGTCTAGACCCAATCCAGTTTTAAAATGTGAATGAAAAAAAGTGTAATATAATTTTTCCCATTTTCTAGTTAAAATTGGCTTAATATTAATTAACTTTGTTTTCCTTATTTTTGGGAAAATTATGAACTAAAACCAAGAAAAAAATCTTTGGAGCCAAATCATTCCCTCTTTTTCTTAAAATTAAGTTAATTTTCCCAGATTTTAGTTGACTTTTTTTTTAGTGCAGTTTTATGGGGAGATGCAGGGATTATGTCTAATATACTAATAGGTCATAATCCCCATTTCCGTTATGGGGTTAATATCCATGGGGATAATATCCTCTCACCTTTTAAAGCATTTACAGTTCTTGTGTACCAATATGTCGTACTTTATGGGCCCTGTGATGCCCTCATTGGACATGTGGGCGGGGGGAGAGCGTCCAAACTTAAGCTTGAAATTACGTTAGCTATAACCGGTATGAAAATGATTAAAGATAAACCACTGTGCACCGTTGCGTATGACTGTTATTTAAAGGCAATTACAAAATTAAGTATACGCCTCTAATACAGTTTCCAAGTTATTACACTAGTTTACAAAGATTTTGATCCACCATTGAGTATGATTGTTATTTAAAGACAATTTAAAAATAAGTATACGCCTTTTATACAGTCTTCAAGTAATTACACTAGTTTACGACGCGTTGCATTCATTTTCCATGTAAAATTTTACGCAAAAACCTAAGAAACCTCCAAGGTTTCAAAAGTAACACAGTTTTCGAGATATCGACAACTTTTCAAGTTTTCGTCTTTTAAAAAATGTGGCTTTACTTAAGCTAAAATATCTCCGGAACGGAAAAATGCATTTCATTGTTTCTGGCTTAAAATTTATATATCGACAAGTTTGCTTATATTTTACCAAAATTTGCAAAAAATAAATAAAAACTGCATCCCGAGTAAAAATAAACATATATAACAATATATAATTTGATACAAACCTAATATATCATATATGATTATATATCTCGTTGGATATTTTCTAAATTTTTAAATGCAATCATATGCAGTTATATATAATTTAATCATGATTCGGATTAAAAGGTGTACGGTTGATATAATTTAAAAAATTATATGAGGGTCAACACAAAATTTGTTTTTCTGTATAATTTAACATAAAATTATATATAGCTTATTCTGTTCCATACAAAACTATATATATGTTTCAAATTAACCAAAGTTTTTTAGGCAAAGTATAAGAAACTTTTTAAAATGTTCCTAAACATTTCCTTGTCAGGGTTATGTATATCACCTATCTGGTTCGAAGCGTACCCAAACATTTTTTTTTTGTTTTAGAAAATTATATGTTTGGTGAATGTATCGTTGACCTGTGGTGTATCTCAAACCAAACCAAAAAACACCAGGATTTTATATGTTTTTATGCAATTAGATCTAATTAGATCCATCAATATATGACAATGTCTGGTCAAAACTCTAATGAAATCAAATCATATTTTATACAAGTTGATCTTTTTTAATGCAAAAAGATCCACCATTATTCGGATCAAATTGCGTATAAATATATATTGTGTTAAATATCGTTATATATTGCATCATATCAAAATTTTTACTCGGGATGGTAAATTTCACAAAGAAAAAAAATAAAATTCGGGTTTCTATTTACAGATCAATTTTGATCTATTACGAAAAAAAGAGGATTTTTAAAAAAAAAAATACGTTGAAAAATTTAAAAGTTACATAAAAATTTAGAAATTCAGTTTTTTATAAATTTTGATTCTATTGAGTGCAGCACTAGTAGACAAATTTTGAAAATTTTTTTGATTCACGGTATTTAACATTTATTTTCTATATAAAATCACTTGCTAAATCCGAAAATGAAGTCAAAAATTTATCACAGTAAGCTATCAGTAAACTTAGAAAAACCGATTTTTTTTTACATGTTTTTTATTATTTTAACCCCATAGTGCCATGATAACTTTAGGTATAAACTTTACACATACAAATAGAAACCTAAAAGATATTATTAAAACTTAAGTTTGTGTATTTATGATCAAATTTATGTATCAAGTTGAATACATATATGTATTTGTGATTGTATAAGTATGTAGTAAAGCATAAATGAATGCACGTAAAATTGCCCAATACATATGCCAGTTTAATCCATTGACTTTAAGCATTTTCATATGGAGAACGGGAAAAAGGACAAATCTCATCAAATACATTAACATATACACTAGGGTGGCAAGTAATTTTTTTTCTTAATTTTCCAAGCTGATTTTATTTCAATATTCGTAGTGTTATGCTCTATGATCAAATAAAAGCAAGTTTTTTAAAAAGAAATTTAGGGGTTGGTTTCTCGAAAACCTATAATATAAAAAAAATCGAATATTTAAGGTCTTGCGATGAAAAGCTTTATACCAAATTTGCATAAGAAATATTGCTTCAAGTCATATCTTTGTTTTCATGCCATAAAATTTAAAAATCAATAACTTTGCATTTACGCAATTACAAATTTCTTTTACTAATCATTACGATGATATTGTCAAAGAAACAATTTTCAAGAAACTTTTTATAAAGTTGTTTGTTTTAAATTGATTGGTTTGGTCATTTTGCAAGACTTACTCGAAAATTGTTACTTTGACAATATCATCGTAATGATTAGTAAAAGAAATATGACCTTGAGCTAGAATAATCTTTCTCAAAAATAGAATTTTAAAGGTCGAATAATTAATAATTTTTATTAATTTAAAAATTAAAACAGAATTTAAACAAAAGGATAGCACGCCTCACTTCTGTTCATATTATGAATGAGAAGGAATACAACAAAAGCAGTGAACATCTTACTCGCGTAAGAAATCTACTGTCTGTATGTATATACTAGCATGTAATACAAGCTGTATATATGAAGGTATGTTTGAATTAAATAGTGATGGTTTGGTTTTGACTTTTCGTTTGAAATTTAGAGCTGTATTATATTGTGTATTTAGTACATTTCTCGTTATGACTATTTACATACGAATATAAGTCTTTATGTTTTGCCACAAACGATTGTCAATTTGCTAAATACTCTTGATAATGGAATTTGACGAATTCCGAAACACGTGTCGAGTAAGTCTTGCAAAATGACCAAACCAATCAATTTAAAACAAACAACTTTATAAAAAGTTTCTTGAAAATTGTTACTTTGACAATATCATCGTAATGATTAGTAAAAGAAATATGACCTTGAGCTAGAATAATCTTTCTCAAAAATAGAATTTTAAAGGTCGAATAATTTATAATTTTTATTAATTTAAAAATTAAAACAGAATTTAATTACAAATTTATTTATATATTTTCGCTTAATTCGCCTTGGTCCGATTTTCTCGCAATATCCATTTCCGTATTCGCCAATGCAATGTTTTCCGCCCCAACTAACAGATATGCACATACCGACAGACTACCACATAGACGCTGTTAGCAGTCTATTGTTAAATAGCCAAGAAAAGCAACCGGTTAACCGCATATGATAGACTTATAATAAAGACTATAAAATCCATATATGTTTTGTATATGTCTGACATAAATCTGATAATACTATTTTTTTATGTATTATTGTATTAATTCGATCTTTAAGGGTGCAATCCTATACTAATTGACAAGCACGAGGCCACATTTTTTTCTTTTTTAAATAAATGTTTAATCTATATTATTTCTTAAAGGGCTGAGAAAAATTAGATCGAAAAGTACTGGAAAAATTTAAAATTTATAATTCTTCACGAAAAATAAAAACAACCCAAGTAATAATGTGAAGGATCAGCACTTATTCGAAAAATTAGTCGCTAAGAATAGAATAGATTAGATTAGATTTCATCCGAAAAATGAGTGTATCTAATTATATAAACCCATTTTTCGGAGACATTGTATACGTCAGATTAAAACTGATCTAATCTTAGCGATCCATTTTTCGGATTAGTTCTGATCGTTCAAATCTCGGATACGTACTGATTAAACTTGGATCAATTTTCAATCAATTATCATACACACAACGAATATTCGCGTTTACTTTGACACGTAAACGCAAATAGTTTTTATTATTCTTGAAGATGCCACTCAAAGGATGGAAAGAAAAATAATAAAGGTTAAAAATTTATTAAAAAAAAAATTTAACTGTGGCCTCGAGCTTGTAAAATAATATACAATTACTATTTTTATTATATTATTAAATGAACTCATTTTAGAATCACAATTTTAATACTTTCATGTACACTTTCATTATATCAACGAAAACTTTCAGTCGTATTAACCCAAAAAATTGATTACTGCATTGCAGAATTGATATATAAAAAGATTTTTTTTTTTAAATCAGAAAACTAGTTTCATATGTGGGTCGTGAAGGAGATTTTTCGCTGCAGGTGCAAGGTTCCTGCATATCTTTAAAATGATAGAAAGATTTTGAACAAAAAAAAAATGATTTCTCCGATGAACAGGACTCAGAGAAGAGATATGATTGTCGCAACCATAATTTCGGAGCGTCATATTATGATTGAAAATGGTATAATTTGAAAAATTTTTGTAGCAATCATATTATGGGCCTTAATTATAATTTTTCGAATATTTCGGATCATAAAATGATTGCTGCAAAAATGTTTTGGTTCCTACAAACAAGTTATGATAAAGTTTTCAATCATAATATGACGCTCTTAAATTATTGTTGCCACAATCATATCTCTTCGTAAGAGTTATCTCTGATTACTCGAAAGTTAAAAATAGAGACATTGCTTAAAAAACTTTTTACTTATTAGTTTTAGCAGATTTGGAACAGTTGGTATTGTGTGCTTAAAGTCTTATATAGACAAAGTTAAAACTGGTCTTAGGCAAAATCCTAAAAATTCCATATTTTTTGTTCTTGTTTTTTTTTTTTTGCATAAAGAAGTTTAAAAAGTTATAAAACAATAAGTACATGCATGAAAATTTAGAAAAACATACTGAGTTGGCAAAAATTATTTTTTGCTGACATAAACTTGTTAATATTTTAATAATTTGGCAATATAGTAAAAAAATCTTGCTTAGTGCATATTAAAACTCCAGGGAGCTTAGACAATAGTCTTAAAGAATATTTATTGAAAAAGGAAAATAATTATTTTTATAAAATAAAAGTTAAAGCCCATAAGAGGGCAATGCATGAAAAATAATATGTGTTTTAATATCATGAGTTTAACGGTCTGTAAACTTATGTATTTCAAAAATATATAATCCAACAAGGAAGATCTTTTAATCAGCACCCAGAAATTGTTTACACCATTTAAAGATTTAATTCAAAAAAGATCAATTGTAATTAGAAGATTCTAACTGTAGTTCGAAGATTCTGTTTGTAATTCGAAAATTCCAATTGTAAATCGAAGATTCTAATAAGAATTTGAAAATCATTTATGTGAATCGAAAACTTCATTTTTAATTCCAAGCTTACAATTGCAATTCGAAAAAGATCAATTGAAATTCGAAAAATATCAATTGTAATTCGAAAAAGAAAAATTATGATTCGAAAAAGATTAACTGTAACTCCAAGATTTCAATCGTAATTCAAACAAGTAGAAAAGTTAAATTCGACTTGGCCGAATTTATGAATACCACAATGCCCGTTTTAAGTGATATTAAATTTTATAATGTGAAAAAATAAAATTTTTGATCAGAAATATTTTATTTTGTGTAAAAAAACTTTTTTTTAGTAATTTTTGAAAAAAAAAAATAATTTATTAAATTTTTTTTGAGTGTAATTTTTTTTTTATTGTAAATTTTTTTTAGCGTATTTTTTTGTTTTACTGTAAAAATAATTTTGTTTTACTGTAAAAATATTTTTGTGACTTACCAATGTTTTTTAAACATGTTTAACGGGTTTTCACACGTGAATTTAAGGTGAAACTAATCTGAAATTCACGGTTTTCTTAATAACTTTTGAACCACTAGACCGATTTTGCTGAAATTCAATATCAATTAGACCATGGCAACGGCAAGATTTCCGTGCAAATGCATGTTTTCTGTCGATACTCTAGAAACGATATCGACCAATTATCTTTCCGAATCAAGAAATTTGCGTTAAAATGGCATCGATTTGTTTTTGCATATTTTTTTGAAATTCATATTTTTGCAAATTTTGGCGTAAAATGCATATTTTATGCATATTTCTAACTTTTAAGTGCATATTTTTGCATAAATTAGCAAAAACACAAATTGAAATTTATTTGTTTCAAAAACTGTTTTAAATTTTAAAAATTTATTTTGAAAATAATAAAGATTTTTTTTTAATTTAGTTTTTTTTTTATAGATATTCCTAATTTCTAAACAAATTTTGCTTATATAAAGTTTTACTATTACTATTTAAACACGGCGTTATTTTTGGCTTTTTAAGAAGGTTTTTCTATAAAAACAAGATTTTTATTGCACACATTTTATTTTTTAGTGCATATTTTTAGGTTTTTTAGTGCATATTTTGAATTTTTTAGCGCATATTTTAAGCACATATTTTCGATTTTTAAGTGCATGAAAATCTCATCCCTATTGATCAGTGATCGATTCTAAGATTTTCGAGCGATGTCCGTCCGTCCGTCCGTCTGTAGAGGACACGATACAGTCCAAAATAAAAGAGCTAGACATCCGAAGTTTGGCACGAGTATGGGTTATATTCCGAGGCAGGTTAAGTTCGGAAATGGGCAAAATCGGACCAAGGGGAAAAAAGTTTCCCCTTAGAAAACTAAACCAACCTAAGAAAAACCGCATATTTTGTAGAGTTTTTTGTACTTTTGCTAAGCAAATGCAACATTTTTATCTCAGATGAAGTTCGAAATTGCAAGGGGAAGGTGCTCCCTAACGTCTCTCACCAACCCCTCCCCCCCCAAAAAAAGACGCCCCTGTATTTTTTTAATGTAATGTAACACTCTCACTTGTTTTTCATAAATTTGTTTTTCATACATGTTTTGTTCAATATTTTTTTCTTATCAATATTTTTTTCATAATTTTTTTTTTTGTCGACAAACAAAGACAAACAGATAGATCGATATCACCAGAAAGTCTTAAAGACCTTTGAGGATCAATAATATATAAACATAATAGGGTCCTCTACCGATATTTCAATGCATTTTTGAGTCTTTAGCTTAAATAGTCAAACTAACGAATGTTTCTGCGTCACTTTTAAAAATAGACACTCTAATTAAAATGATTTCAGTTTCCTACTATAAATTGGGTAAATTTACACAAATTGCGTAATTTTACTTTAAATTATTGGAAATTTACCAAACTTATAGTAGTATTTTATTTGAATTTGTTGAAATTTACCCAATTTATAGGAAACTGGACTCATTTTTTTAGAGTGTAGGTTAGAAACATATTCATGTTAAAAACGGGATTTACCTTTAAGTCTAGTATACACAAGTGAAAAATTTAAAAATATTTTTTTTTTCAGCTAAAATTATGGATTTGCCTTGCTATTCTCCGGCCTCAACTGTCATATTTATATGATTTTACATACTTTATTTTTTAGTGTACTCTTTATTGGGCGCAAGGCCCATATTTTTATACGTTACACACTACATAACAATGAGAGTAACCCTATACTTCCGGTTTAAGGAACTTATACAATAACCTTTTTCCCATTTTTAATAGCATTGAAAAATATTGTTCATAAAAAATCAAACTAATGGAAAATCCTGTGTTTCTTTCCTTGTTTCACTTAATGATTGACATATTAATTTTTTTTTTTTTTGATAAAGTCATGACACTCGTATCACAGAAAACTTTAAAGCATAAAATTAATTACCATTTCATGTTGGTTTAAAAAGAACTTCATAAATTACTTTTTTTTTCTGTTGTTGGTTACATTGTAATATATTGATAATTTTTTCAAGTGTTCAAAAAAATATAAAAATGTTGCTATAAAAAAAGGGTTGACAACAGCAACCTGCATATTAAAAATTATTTGAGCATGAAATTTCAATTCTGTTTTAGTCCTTATTAAAAATTTTAACTTTAATAGAAATACCACAAAAAAATGCTACTTTACTTGGTAGGAAGACCTCAGAGAACCATGAAAACAAAAGTCTTAACAAAAGGTAGTTTCATTATGTTGCATACAAAAATACAGTTTAGAAAAATTAATTAAACTTGGTTTAACTATAGAATAATTGCTATTAAACTTAAATGACTTATTAAGTCACAAAGCGAAATTTTTAACGAAAAATTTATTATTGCAAAAATTTTATTTGCGGATATTTTATTTGCGGATATTTTATCGTAAGAAAAAATTACTGGAGGAAAAGTTATATAAATGTGATGAAATGTTACTTAAATTTTTTACTTAAAAAAACCCGCAACCGCCCCGCAATCACCCCTAGGGGTATAAAAAGCAAGACCGACCACCATTAGTTTTTCCTAACATTTTTTGCAAACGTACCTAAATACTGTCTCCACTTCTAAGTAGGGCTCCTATTTAAAGATTACATTTTTATAAAACTGCTCCTACAGATCTAACTGCCGAAAACGTTTTGTGATTTTTTTTTAATCAAAATCGACTAATTTTAAGGTACGGATTGTTTTGGTGCGTTCATAAGAGTTTTTCAACTTGACCGTGGCTACAATTTTGATAAATATTCTTACAATTAGTTAAAAATCAACAGGTCCTGTAATTTTTATTAAAAAAAGTGAAAAATTTTTTTTTTTTTATTTTTTTTTTTTTTTAAAGCCAAGAAAAAAATTATTACTTTAGAAAAGAATTTGTTCAACAGATTATTAGCTACATTTCTTCAAATATAATTAAGCGATAGCAGCAACTCTAATTAAGCTGTTAAACAAAAACTGATGACACCATATATTGAGTGTCCCACTGATTTTCTTATTCTTTGGTGGCCCACAAAAAATAATTGGTCACCAAACTGGACCATTCTAGTATAGGGTTTTACTACCTTTTGGTAGTAGAATTGAACCTATGTAATCAAGTTCTTGTGTTTTTAATAAGACTTGATTTGGTGCATACCCAGCAAAACTTTGGTAATGGGTGGTGATTATATAACACATTACCAGGTAATGTATATATCTTATTTGTAGCATTATTTTATGATGTCTTACCAAACATTTGTTCCACAACGTATTATTTTAAAGTGAAAAATAATACATTACTAATAATTAGCTACGTAATGCATAATTATTGGAAAAAATGTATTTCATATTTATTATTTCTAAACATTAAATCATGGATGACTTATATTTGGTTACATTATGTATTATTTCAAAGTTTGAAATAATGCATTATTTATAATTGAATACATAATGCATTACAATAACATAAAAAATAAATATTTTATAAAAAAATGCATAAGTTTAAACTAGAGATGGATTCACGACAGAAATTTGTTAATGACACACACTCACCCAGGAGTATATTTTATCTCGCTTACAATCACGTGAGTAAATTTAATACAAAATTACTTTTTCACTACTCGTAACACCTTATATATTACGTTCTGGTATGCTATATTATATACCTTACTCGTAACCTATAAAATATCATATATTTTACACCTTACTCGTATTCTTTGTTATAAATTTATGACTTATTTTATACCTTACTGGTATTCTTTGTGATAATGTATATGCATTACTTTTAGTCTCATCGCCTGTTAAAATCATCAATGCTGCAATGTATAAAATAAGAGATCTTATACCTTATTTTATACCTTATATGGTAAGGTAAGTTTTGCTGGGTAGTGTAACTAAGAAAAATAACAAATGTGTGCTATTTTTGAATAAACTTAATGACTCACTGAAAAACTTTACCTTTAAATTTTCTTATAGTCAATTGTTAAATTGCTTGACTCTAAAATGCTGAGCTAAATATTTTTGGTTTATGTAATTTCATTGTACACTTAAATTAACCGCATGTAATTATGTCTTGTAGAAAATTGCTTTATAGGTTTTAATGTAATTGTATGACAAGGTTTTTGTGTCAAAAACATGCATTCTAAGAAAAACAAGCAAAATAAAAAAAAATAAAAAATAAAAGCAATTTAATAAGTTACATTTGGACATGCCGAATATATTTATACTCTGTACAAGGTTAAAAAGATAATTGAATTAAATTTTTTTTTTAAAAAAGAATTCGGTGAAAAATAAAATTGTTGAAAAAAAAATTGTTTTCCACCAAAGGTTTTGGTTTAAATTAGTGTTGATAAAAAAAAAATTGGGGAAAGAAAAAATATATGTTGTAATCTCCTTGGTACAAGAACATTACTTTGCACTTCTTTTGACATAAAAACGTTTCATTTTAGGGCGCTTTTTTCCCCGGAGTCACTTTTGCCCTTTTTATTAAGAATTAATTTTGTAAATTTTTATGCACTAGAAAAATGTATTTATTATTTTGTTTTGGAGTATAAAATTAAAAATTTGAATGTCCAATGGTTAATTCTCAAAAAAACTTGGTAATGGGTGGCGAGTATATAAAACATTACTTGGTAATGAATATCCCTTATTAAAGACGCGGATCCAGCTATTGGGTTTGAAAAGGGGGAGGGGGAATTTTTCTTTTACTAAAAAAAAATTTTCTTACAGGTAACTTAGGTCGGATTTGCATCATTAATTAAAATTTTTTATGTCATACCAATTGTTGATTATGACGTTTCCTATAGAAAGTTTCTATTGGAAACATTTCTAATTTAAAAAATTTCATTATCCTATAACGAAAGTTTTAAAACCTAAGAAAATTTTGAAAATGTCTCCTCAAGAGAAAGTCTTAGTTTTCTGGTAGTAAAAGTCGCGATTCTTTAAATATTTTTTTACTTGAAAATTATATAAAATTTTGGCCGTCTTTCTCAGTAATTTTCTTAAAGAAAAATTTTGTTATTCTGTGACATTTGCCCAATTGAAAAATTCGGGTATCTGAGGCAAAAAAGATTTTAGAATTTCTGAAATTGTTGCTAAAGAAAAATTCTCAGATTCCGATACACTTTTATATAGAAAATGCTTAGATAATTAGGAAATTTTCCCACCGAAACTCTAACTATTTATCTTAGTCTGGCTTTTACGGTCAGTACTTAAGTCTAAGTTTATACTTAAGTAATGCTTCTTTAATGAACATTTTAATGCTTTTTTTAATGAACCCCTAATGGCAAAAGAAAAGGTAAGAAATAATAAGTTTTAGAGGAATTTGGTTTGACACAATTATTGAAAAAGTCAAATTCACAGGTACACAGAGTCGTTTTTTGGTCTTTGGCAAGTATACTTGCCTGTGTAGCTAATATTATAGACTCTAAGAGTCTAAATTAAAGATTCTACTGAAGAAAAACTCTTAGATTATAAGACATTTTTCAAATAGACAGATTGTGAAACATTTTTCTAATAGAAAAAGTCTCAGTTATTGAAATATTTGTCCTGTAGAAAATATCTCAGACTCTAAGACATTTTTATACCCACCACTTTAGTGATAGAGGGTATATATAAGTTTGTCATTCCATTTAAACCACCTCGAAATATTGGTCTAGGACCTACATAATGCATATATATTTATGATTCTCGATCGATTTTAAAACGATCTAGCGATATCCGTCCGTCTGTCAGTCTGTCTGTCTGTTGAAAACACGCTAACTTTTGAAAGACTTTGATGAGGCTCCTGAAGTTCGGCATATACATATATTGGGCATTTACTTGGTCAGGTTGCTATTGCAATCCAGCGATATCGGTCTAGTGGTTCAAAAGTTATGAGCGAAAGACTAAATTTCGGCAAGGGTTTTTCGTGAATTTACGAGATAAAAAACTCTCTTACTTTCGAAAGGCAATCCTGAGGATGCTGAAGCTTGGCATATGTATATATATTTGTCGTTCCCCTGACCTATTTCGTACTGAATTTCAGCTAAATCCGCCTAGTGGTTTAAAAATTATTAGCAAAACCGTGAATTTGAGATTAGTTTCACAACAAATTCATGTGTTGAAAGCCCGTCAAACATGTTTTAAAAACATTGGTAAGTCACAAAAATATTTAACAATGAATTTTTTTCAATCAAACATAATTTTTTTACAATTAAAAAAAAAAATTCACTCGAAAAAAATTTTACACTCAAAAAAATTTTACACTCAAAAAAATTTTATACTCAAAAGAAATTTAGTAAAATATTCATTTTTTTCAAAAATCACTTAAAAAAAGTTTTTTAACACAAAATAAAAAATTTCTAATCAAAAACGTTATTTTTTTCACGTTAGAAAATTTACTGTCACTTAAAAAGGGCATTGTTGAGGCCAAGTCGAATTTAAATTTTCTACTTATTTATACTAAAATAGCTAGATATTCTAACATAATTTTCCTATAGATTTCTGAAACATATTCCTATAGAGAGGTATCAGATTCTTACAGTCTGAGTCTCAGATTCTGAGACAATTTCTCATAGAAAAAGTCTTAGATTCGCAGACATTTTTCATATAGAAAGCATTTTAGACTTTAAGACACATTTTAAGCATTTTTCTATAAAAATAGTCACATATTTTGATTTTAAGTCATTTTTCGTATAGAAAAGGGCCTAGATTTTTTCTTCAGAAAAATTCTCCATTTTTTTTTTGTTAAAAATTCCCAGATTTTTCATATTAAAAAATTCACATATTTTTTCTGTAGAAATATTCTGATATTTTTCCAAAGAATCTGATATCCTAATATTTCACAATCCGACAAAATTTGAAAAAAGTCAAAACCCCAGGGCTAAAGTACACCAAAAAAAAAACGTGGGTATTCAATACTAAAAATTTAACTAAATTTTAGTCCAAAAGGACCTAGTGCAGAAATTGGTAACCAATACTAAAATTTGTTACAAAAATTATTGAAAACCAGTAAAAATTACTAATTTTAGTACTTTGAAGGTATTTTAGGTAATTAGTAGATTTTGATACAAAATCACTTACTAAACCTTTTACTGTAGAATTATTTTGAGTGTATATTTTCGTAAGGAGTTGAGTTGCGCTGAATCCGAATCTGCACATTCGACAGATTTTTCGCTACATTTCGCCACATCAAACCATTAGAAAAGTATACTCTGGGTAATGGGTTTAAAATTTGTTGGCTTGTATTTTTCATAGAAAAAAGTTTTCAGGTTATTTCCGATTCGTATTATATTTTCTTTTTCCTCCATTATTTTCGCTATTTTCTTTTTTTCCTTTTGATTTTATTTTGAATTCGGTTTGAGGGAGGGGTAAATTTCCAGTAGATCCACTCCCTTTGTGATACCTTCAGTCTCATCCCATATTAAAACCAGCAATGCTGCATTAGAGTGACATTTTTCTTCAATTTTTTATATTCTCATGTGTCCAGGCAAACTTTTATTACCAGACCTAATTATGTGGTACAAATTTAAGGCCAATAAGATTAAATTAGTGCGCAGCGATAAAAGTTTCGAAATTTAAAAAAATATGCCTTGTGATACATCATAATTATTAATTTGTTTGTGCTGAACACAAATATAAAAAAATTTTAAAATCGGTCGAACGATTGCCGAGATATCGCTATTTGATATTTGGAAAAATTTGCGGTTTTTTCCAAAGTTCAAGAATTTTTTTAAAATACATCTCAAAGTTTCTTTCTCTTGACCCTTTCATAAAGCTTCATACAAACTTTTATTTAAATTTAATTTGAGCTGAGGCCGATCATTTTAACCTGTGGAACCTTTCGATCAAAATAAATAAAAATTTTTGAAAAATTAAAAACTAAAAAAAAAAATCTTGCATTGAATTATATGATTTTGGCACGCTGAATACGAATATCCAAAACTTTTTAAAATCGCTTTAGTGGCTTTTGAAATATGTCAAAAAATTTTCAAAAATAGCGGTTTTCTCCTACGTTCAAGAAATTTTTTGGTGAAAATCATTTAAAAAAACCAAAACTTTGATTTAAGTACGTCACTGGTGATCGGATTTGGCAAAAATTAATTTTAACTGAAAGTTTGTCTCGGGCTATGAGAGGGACACATTAAAAAAATTGGAGATTATTTTTTTGTAAAACCAGTCATTTTTCAAATTTCAAATAGAGATATCTCCAAAACCGTTCTACTGATTTTACATTTTTTTTTGATATTCTTATCAAAATAATAAATATGATGTATAGCAAGATATTTTTTTTTGCTTTTGCATTTTTAAATTTAAATTCGGATAAATTTAATCCGATTGAATTAAATTAAACGTTTATCACATAATTTTTTCGTCTAGTAGAATTAAAAATTTGCCCGGACATATGGGAAAATCAAAAAATGAAGAAAATTTGCCACTACAATGCACTTCTTTCACTGTCTTGATTAATCTGACACACATTTACACAATAAAAACATAACCCTTTATAATTCTCTAAAGTACAATCTATTATTAACACTGAAGCAATGTCAAAAAGTTGTTAACATTTAAAGCTCGTTTCTTATTAAAGTTTACGATTTTACAATAATAATAACAACCCAATATCAGTTTGAAAAACAATTTTACTTAAGTTGTCTAAATATTGAAAATTGGCAAATATTTTATAATAACTTTTCCCCATGCTCCCTTTTAGCACTGCAAGGATATAAAATAACCCTTTTTTATGAGCACAAAAAGTAAATTGCTAACAAAGAAAAGAAAAAGTAAACATAAAATCAACACATTTTTCCCGTATTCTTAAAAACTTGCTAAAGTACATATTAACATTAATAAATATAGAAAATGTGTGTCAAATATGGATAGATATTTTTTAACACCTTCAACCAACCAACCAACCACTGTCATCACCAACATCGCTTTGTTTACCGCTAAAAGAAAATGCGCCACCTCCTAAAAAAGCCACATACATACTACTTTTTACAATGTATTGACAGTTATGACTTGTTTTACACGGCAGCACTCTGGGAGAGGGAACGTAGATTTCCATAAAAACCAAAATGGGAAAAATAATAAAAAATAGGAAATATTTGACCAAAAATATTTTAATGATAAAAGTCTCTCTCAGTATCTCCAAGCATAAGCAATTTCTTTTAGAAAAAAAAATTCTCAAAATCTGCTATATTTTTCATATAAAAATATTTTTGAATTTGAGTTTTCTTTTCAAACTGTTAAGTTAAACCTGGTAGGTTTAAAAGTATTTTTGTAGAATAACCATATTAAACCAGGGATAGCTGCAAATATTTATGACTTTTTATACATGTCATTAAAATGAAAATCTAAAGGTATTAACGTTAAAGGATTTTGTGGTTATTTGCTTAAAAAGTAAAAAGTTTACTTTCTCCTCTGCCAACATTATCGTATTTCTTCTTTAAGATTTACTTAACTTAAATTGAAAGGGTTTATTTTTGTGACGCATACGTAGAATAAACGAAAATGTATCTTTTTTATGAAATGGTTTTACAGTTTGTTTGATATATAATATGAGGCATTTCAAACCAAATGTCTTGATACAGAAAACCATGTGTGTCACGATTGCTGAATACGTGGTATAGAACAATTTTTAAATTTTTTAAAAACTGGGCAAAGGAGGCGTGGTTAAATATTGGAAAAGTGGTAAAATTTGTGTCGAGTTTAAATATTTATCAAATTATAACGAAATGCACCACAATCTTAAACAACAACATTGGTATATATTTTTTTATGGGCTATCGATTAAAAATTTTTATTTTGGAAAACTTTCAGAACTTGTTCAGAATTTGTTAATTTTTTAAAAAAGCCAATTTTTAAAAAAATCCAATTTTTTTAATTTAGATATTTGTCTATCCACAAAAAAAAAATTGAGGTTAGAATTTTTCGTATTTTTCAAGAAAATTGCATTTGAGTATTGTATTTCATAAAAATTCTATAATTTTATTGTATTTTATTGTGTCAACATCGAGTATGAGTAACATTTTTTGTGAAATTCGTTAAAAAATTTTTATTGATAGCACATAAAAAAACTTTACAAGAATGTAAATTTTTGAGATTGTGGTGCAAAAATCAGCATCTGTGGACCAAATCGCGGTTTTGGAATTTTTTAAATATTTTTTCAAAAAAGCAACTAAATTTTCCGAATTCTTAAGCCGGATTTGATCAAAAAATTCGGACAAAAGTTGTGGTCAAAAATTAAAAATCAGCCCTCATATATTATGAGGGCATAGTCAATTTTGCTTAGTATAATTGATTTAAGAACATTAGTTAAACTGTTAATGTAGCTTTCACTTGAAAGACCGCGAATACTTTTAAGGATATTTATTCTTTTAGAGAGATCACCTGCTAGAAAGTAATATTGACTGTTGTCGAAAAAAAAAAAAAAAATTTTTGATTTTAAGTTGCACAATCTAAAGTTTTTATTGCATTTATTTCAAGCATATATAAGTTCGTTTGACAATTTTTTTTTTTGAAAAAATACGAGATTTATAAACAGCGCGTGTAAAGGTCTGTTTCCATTACATTTTGGGAAAATTGCAACTCAACATTTTTAGTTAAAAACTTTTCATTATGCAAAATTCAAAAATTTCTTGCGTGAGAATTTTTTTTCTTCGTGAGCGTGAGTTGGTCGAATTCACTCACGCTCCCATCTCTACTCACGCTCCCATCTTTACTCACACTCCCATTTATAGTTGAAAAAATATGTTCCCAATGGCTAGTCGCCCGCCAAAAGCGGTTTATTGCTAGATGCATTTGTTCATCATGGGTCATTTAGGGCCCAAAGCTGTGTAGGGGTAAAGAATTTCTTAAAATCCAACATTTCTATATTAAGTTTTATAATTTACTAGTCGCATAGCCTGTCCCTGTCAGGCGGAACACCATCATTTTTCTCAATAATTCTAATTGTTTACCAAACTTTTTAAAAAATTAGTTTGTGCTTCAAAAATTTAATATTGCTAGATTGAGTTACATCAATATATTATTATTCAAGGGGTGATCTAGCCCTAACGGCCGGCACTGCGACCCTTATGGGTCTTTTGTGCCAACATCCATTAATCTAATTCAAACTCTGTTCAATGTTCCTAATGAACATTATAACAGAGGATGGAGAAGCTAGCTTTATATCCGCAGAATTAAGCAATTCTTTGTCTAAAAACCGTTTTCTGATCCTACATATTGCGACGCACTCACATAATATGTGTTGCGTTGTTTCTACTTCCTCAAGACAAAGTCGACACAAAGACGATGCACAAAGGTTTAAATTATGCAAGTGATAATTTACCTTATAATGCCCGGTGAGAAAACCTGTCAGTAACCTAATGTCACCTTTGGTGTGATTAAGTATACTTCCATATGATAATGGCGCGATTAGTGCTTTGGATTGGCGTAGACCTCCTGAATTTTCCCACAAGTTTAAGAAGTCGGTTCTTTCCAAACCCTTAATCATGTTCGAGAAGGTGGACCAGTTTACCCCACAATAGGGTTCGGGTCCGGTCATAGGAGTAGCGGAGGCATTTCTAGCAAGCTCATCCGCTATCTCATTACCCTCAAAACCTCTATGACCAGGGATCCAAAATAGAGTAATTTTGTTTCTCCCGGCCAGCTGTTGAAGGGTATCAAAACATTCCAGTGTCAATTTGGATTTAAATTCCCAAGAAGACAACGCCTGAAGTGCTGCCTGGCTATCAGAGAAGATTGAAATATGAGTACCCTTCATACCCTTTGCAATATTAACTCTAGCGCATATTGCAATAGCCTGAATTTCAGCCTGAAAAACTGTAGGCCACCTACCCATTGGTTCGGAGATCCGCGTGTTTGGACCGTAGACACCAGCGCCAACTCCAGAGGACATTTTGGATCCGTCAGTATACCAGTTTAGGCTTCTAGTATCCACATATGGACCACCTTCATCCCACTCTGGTCTACTCGGTATCACGATCTCAAATTTCCTTTCAAAGCGAAGCACAGTGTTTATTCTATCCGTCGGCATATCTAGATTTTCCCTAATTCCTATTGAAGAAAGAATATTGGAGTGGCCGTTCGAGTTGCGAGGGTCAGAGTAATCGATATTCATTCTACGCGCAGCCATAGCTGCCGTAGATCTAATAAAGATGTCGAGAGGTGTGAGACCCAAAATGGCTTCTTGGGCCAAAGTTGGGCAGGTTTTCATAGCACCCGTGATTAGAGTACAAGCCAGACGCTGTACCTTGCCTAGCCTTACGGTGGCATCCCTCTGCATAGTCTTCGGCCACCATACTATTGCAGCGTACGTCATGATCGGTCTTACAATCATCTTGTAGATCCACATGACCATTTTGGGGCTCAATCCCCAGGTCCTACCAACAATCCTATTCGCTGCCCATAATGCCGCAATAGCCTTTTTGATAGTGCCGTCTAAATGTGAATTCCAAGTAAGTTTCGTATCTAAGATAACTCCTAAATATTTAACCTCCTTAGAGAGTTGGATAATAGTATTACCTACGGAAATTATACCTAAATTGAGATTTCTTCTCCTAGTAAACGGGACTATAATAGTCTTGTTAGGGTTAATGGAAAGACCCTGTTCAGTGCACCAGCCCATTATCAAACGTAGAGCGTTGCACATAATATCCGAGATGATATTGTCGAATTTACCAGTTACTATAACTACTAAATCGTCCGCGTAACCGATTGCTTGATAACCCATATTATCTAGCCTCTGAAGCAAGTCATCTATCACCAGGGACCATAGTAGTGGAGATAGGACGCCGCCCTGAGGACAGCCTTTAACGGCATTCACTGTGACTCGAGTGCAACCCATAGATGCGGTTATTTCCCTGCTCTCTAGCATGTTCTTAATCCATCTACATGTACCCTGATCTAGACCTCTACACCGAAGTGCAGATTCAATGGAGTCATAACCAGTATTATCAAAGGCTCCCTCAATATCCAAAAAGGCACAAAGAGCTATTTCCTTATCCTTATGGGCTTTTTCTATAACTGTCACCAGATGATGTAAAGCCGAATCAGTAGATTTGCCTTTTGCATATGCATACTGATTCCTGTGTAAAGGATATTGGTCCAAGTACGTGGATCTTAAGTGAAGATCCAGTAATCTTTCCATAGTCTTCAGTAGGAAGGATGTAAGACTTATGGGTCTATACGATATAAATATAAATACAACATTTACCTTCCTCCAAAGAGAAGGGATGTGTCCAAATATAAAGCTAGATATAAAAACAGATACTAATGTATCCAAAAGAAAGTCTAACCCATTCTGCAAAAGAGCGGGGAAGATTTCGTCCCCCCCAGGGGACTTAAACGGATCAAAGGACTTAATGGCCCATCTAACCTTATCCGGGTCGAAGATGACGCCTGAAAGATTAGATGTTCTCCTACAAAATCTTATGGGGTCGTGTATAATATTATTTCCTGAAGGATCACAAATGATCGAATCAGGAAAGTGAATTTGTAATAACAACTCCAAAGTCTCCTTTCGGTCCTTGGTATAGATACCGTTATTTCCCCTTAAGAGACCCATCTCGTTGGTAGAGGATTTCACTAACGTTTTATGTAGTCTTGCGACGGTAGGAGTATCTTCTATGGTTTCACAGAATTTCCTCCAAGATGCCCTTTTGGATCTTCTAATTTCCTTGTTGTACTCAGTCAGTGAACTTCTATAAGTATCCCAGTTCCCAGTACGTTTGGCCTCATTAAAAAGTTTTCTAACTTTCTTCCGCATATCATCGAGAGCACCACTCCACCATGGGACCTTACGTCGTACCTTTTGTTGACGTATTGTGCTGCTTTCATGATACGAGGATTTAATCACTTGATCAAGCTGTCCTGCTGCCACTTCTAGGTCCCCTATGGAACCAATATCGGTGATCAGCAGGTCAGCATCAATATATTGCCCAAACCGGAAAAAACTTTAATGAGTATAATAGGTTTTATTGATAAATTTTAGAACTAAATTTAGCACACCCATTTCGTCTCTCCATCCTGAAACCGGTGTGGTGTTTAAACAATGCACTACAATTTTACATGCTGGGATAGTAAACAAAGTACAAGCATAAGTCAGCTTGAAATAAAAATCAAAGAAATTAAACACCGACTTTGTTCAAGTAGAACAAACGGCAAGGGGGTGTGTTTTTGTTTGCAATGTATTTGTATTGGCTGTCAAGTCATCGTCTTTTTAGAGTTCATTGATATCGTGACTTACATTTTCTTTGTCACACTTTCAGTTTCAATGTAGAACAAGGGTTTTGGATTTCTTTTTGAAACCAAGAAAGAACTCAACTAAACAAAATATCTATGATGTAATGAACTGTACTCAATTATGTGGGAGTACAATTGACATAATATTTTGACCAAAATAAAAATAACTCAATGAAATTTCTGATGAACTAACACTAAACGAACTGCAAGACATAACAGAATATTATGTAGATCAAATTTGTAAAATTAGAATAAGAAAAGAAAATATGTAATTTTAAGTTATTGAGTCAAATTTAGAAATTGACTCATAGAAAAGAAGTTTAGAACTTCTCATTAACTATTTATAAGGAAAGAAAAATTAAAATAAAATCAGAGTTAATTCAAACTCCAACAAAGACTTGTCTTTCTTTTTTAATAAGAAGTTAGTACTTTACATGGCGATCCTGCTCCGCCTTGAACCTTAGGATATTTCATGGCGATACTGCTCCGCCTTGGACTTTCAGTGCTTGTCAATTGCTGCACTAGTTCTAAACCTTAGGTGCTCAATAAACCGTTGCACTAAGGAAATCCTGAAATCTAGAGAAGAACTGACGTTGGATAGCTAAAATCCGTCAGATGGAAAGCGGAAAACAAGGACCGAAACCATTGTCCATAGAGGAGTACAAGAGAAGAACAGCTAAAAAAGCGGTGATCCAGGAGCCACGTATTCCCTGCGTCAAAAAAAAGCCGAAACGCAGAGGAGGAAGACTCCAAAGGCTGAAGAGGGAAAAAGCAATTTTGTTGAGACGAATCAACACCAACCCACCACCATCTTGGGAAGCAGCCTCAGAGATTTGGAGGCAAATATCTGACATCGAATTTTTGATGCGTCAACATCTGGAAAGGTGCCACAATAAGTAGTTTGTTTTATTAAAGATGTGCATCTAGGTGCACTCTTAGAGTCAGTAAGCGTTAACACGCTCGTGACAAAAATTTTTTTTTTTATTAAGCAAATACTAATATTACATAATGTTGAAATTTTAAAAATTTTTAAGTTAAATAGAATAAAATAAAAATTTAAATTCAAAAAGATGTTTTAAAATTTAAATAAAATTTTGTGAAAAACTAAATGGGTAACTTAACAAATAGAGTAATAAAATTAATTCGGGAGAAACCGTTAATATTTTTGACTTTGGCAATTGTAGTTGTTTTGTTTGTTTTAGTAAAGATCATTATAAATGGTGTACACGCCACGGTAGTTGAACAAGCCCAAAGTTTAGCAGATTTAGCCCAGGAACAAGCACACAGATTAGGAGATTTGGCTCAAGATCAATTGGAAAATTTTAATTATTTTTAAAAGGTAAAGGATTTAATTTTCAAGAAAAATAAAAAATAGAATTTTATTTATTATTGATAACGTTTAGTTAAAAAAAAAAAAAATTTTTTATATGGATAACCTTATCCAATCTTTAGAATCAATAATAGTAAATGCTAAAAAGTCCCTTAATCGTCCGTACTCAGTGGATACCGTGAATAATAAAAAATTAGAAATTGAAGCATTAGAGGGAAAGCTAGAAGAATTACTAATAGAGACTGACATTGAAGAAGACAAAAAAAAATATAAGGAAAACATAGAAAAATTTAAAAGAAACAAGACAGAAGCATTGAATTTGTTAGAAGAACATATTAAGAAATTAGTAAAACGGCAGTGCGTAATTATGGCGAACATGGATATGAACGAATTATCCACTATTATTAAATTGGTCCCTCTCTTTACGGGCAAGAAAGAGGAGTTACATAAATTTGTAACGAATCTTGAGATGGTAAATGGAACAGTGGCAAATGAAAAACGAAATGCATTTTTCAACTTCATTTTCAAATCTAGACTAGATTTAAAAGTCCAGAACAGGGTTAAGCAAGAAGCTGTACCTACTACAATTGATGAATTAATAAAGTCTTTGAAAAAGGCATACAAGCCGCTAAAAACTGCAAACACAATATTGAATGAGGTTACTCGAATAGTTCAGAAGAATTGTAGCGTGAATGATTTTGCAACCAAAATTGAAGAACTTATCACAGAGCTAAATGAAGTTCAAATAGCAGATGAAGGCGAAGAAAAAAGAGCTACGATCATCAAAACAAATGGTACAATAGCATTCAATCAATTCATTAATGGATTGAGTGACCCTCACACTATAAATACTATAGAGGCAAGCCAAGTAACTACATTCACAGAAGCGTTAAGAATTGCCGAAAAAGCATCTTCTCGGGTAGAACAAAGAAAAATTTTTCACCAGACTGCACAAAGAAATAATTCTAATTATGGAAGTAGGCCGAACAATAGGCAACCCACTTGTCAGAAATGCGGTAGGTTTCACACCAATAAATGTCCCGCTGATGGCAAAACATGCAACACATGTGGTAAAATGAACCACTTTGCGAGTATGTGCAAGTCAAGAGGCAGTAATAACAATAGAAGTAGCGGCACATACAACAGTTACAGAGGCAATAACTACAACAATAACAGGGGTAGTAGCAACAGTAATAACAACAACAGTAGTAGAGGAAATTGGAATAACCAAAGAAGTAATAATAACCAAAGAAACAACTATCAAAGAAGTAGTAATGACAACAATCGCAATCGAAGTGTCAACCCGGTGCAAAACCAGGGAAACTCCCCGGTCCCGGAGGCCACAAGAACGGACACTCCGGCGAGAACAAATTAAATTCTAGAATATATAGCATTTCATCCGATATTAAGAATTATGTAAGATTGAATGTCGAAGAAGCAGACAACACAATTACATTCCTAATTGACACAGGAGCAGATGTCTCTTTGTGTAAAGAAAAATTTTTATATCGATATAAAGAAAATTCGGATGACTATTGCAATTTAACTGGAATTTCAGAGGAGATTATAAAATCCCTTGGTTCCACAATTATTAAAATAAATATAAATGAAAACAGTATTGAACAAAAAATACAACTAGTTAAAAATGATTTTCCAATCGGAACTGATGGAATTTTGGGTAGAGATTTTCTATCAAGATATAAATGCAATATTGACTACGATAAATATGTACTAACTTTCGATATAAACAATGAGACAATGACAATCCCAATTCATGATAATACTTTTAGCGTTACTCAAGTGAGGATACCACAACGAAGCGAAATAATTTTACCATTCAAAATTGATATTATGGAAGACGCAGTAATACTTAATAGAGAAGTTATCAAAGGTGTATATTTGGCAAATGCTATAATACCTAAAGATGGAAACCAACATATAAAATTACTTAACGTTACGGATGAAATTATAATCATTGAAAATCTTAGAGTAGAGACTATACCGTTAAGAAATTTTGAGATCTGTAAGATAAACAAGAAAATTGGTGAAAATAAAAACACGGAAGAAAGATTTAACAGATTACTGGAAAATTTTAATCTAAATGATTTGAATGAAGAAAATAAGAATAAGCTTGTAACAATACTAAGAAGATATCAATCGGTATTTCATCTAGAAAATGAAAATTTAACGACGAATAATTTTTATCAACAAACGATAAATGTACATGACAACAGTCCCGTGTACATAAAGAACTACAGGTTACCGCAAGCACAAACTACTGAAATAAATTCACAAGTGCAAAAGCTTTTAGAGAGTAATATTATTGAACCGTCCATAAGTCCGTACAATGCACCATTATTATTAGTCCCGAAGAAAGGACAAACAGATCTTAAGAAATGGAGATTGGTAGTTGATTTTAGAAAGTTAAATGATAAAATCGTCAATGATAAATTTCCATTAACACGTCTTGATGACATCTTGGACAAATTAGGTAGAGCCAAATACTTTTCAACATTGGATATGACGAGTTCATTTCATCAAATTGAGCTTGATCATCAGTCACGTCCTTATACAGCATTTTCTACACCTAACGGTCATTATCAGTACACAAGACTACCATTTGGTCTTAAAATATCGTCAAATAGTTTTCAGCGTATGTTGACAATAGCTTTATCTGGTTTGGAAACTGAAGCTTTTCTATACGTTGATGATATAATAGTTTTTGGATGTAGTCTAAATCATCATAATGCAAATCTAGTTAAGGTTTTTGACAGATTGGAGAAATATAATTTGAAGTTGAATGCTGGTAAATGTTGTTTTTTAAAACCTGAAGTTGTGTATCTTGGACACTTGATAACTCCAGATGGTATTAAACCAGATCCGCAGAAGTTTGATGCGATAACAAAATATCCCATTCCGAAAAATGCTGACGAAGTAAGAAGATTTGTGGCATTTTGCAATTACTACAGGCGATTTATTGGAAATTTTGCAAATATAGCTAATTGTTTAAATGGATTATTGAAAAAAGGTCAGAAATTCGAATGGACAGAACAGTGCCAGAATGCGTTTGAAACACTAAAAAGTAAATTAATTAGTCCACCTGTTCTTCAGTATCCTGATTTTGAAAAACCATTTATACTTACCACAGATGCATCAGATTTTGCTTTAGGAGCTGTTTTATCGCAAGGAGAAATTGGTGATGATAGACCAATATCCTTCGCTAGCCGTTCATTGAATAAACATGAGAAAAACAAACCAGTAATAGAAAAAGAATTACTTGGTATACACTGGGGTATACAATTTTTCCGTCCATATCTATATGGCAGAAAATTTATTGTTGTGACGGACCATCGTCCACTAGTCTCACTGTTTTCACATAAAAATCCAAGCTCTAAGTTAACAAGAATTAGATTGGAACTATCAGACTATGATTTTCACATAGTGTATAAAAAGGGAATAAATAACACGAACGCTGATGCGCTATCAAGAGTACAAATAGACTCTGATGTGTTGAAAGAAATGATACCTCAAAGAATTGATGAGTCAATGAAGAAATCGCTGGTGATAACGAGAAATATGAAAAAGAATATGATACAAAACGAGGATAAGAAAAATGAAGCTAAAGATAAAGCTATGAATATGGAAGATGATACGATTCTTATTGGGCCTGATCAACTCAAAATATGGGAATGTACATCAATGAATGAAATTAAACTTGCAAGAAAATTGAAGTTTATATTAGAAAAGTCGACTAAAAATAAAAATAAAGATAGAGAATTCAAAGTAGAAAATAATCATGCTCTAAATCAAACGGCCGTCAGATGTAGCGACAATCCCTATTATTTAGGTAATATGCTGGAGAAACTACTTTCTGTTTTAAGCAGATTAAAATATAATGTATTCGCACTAGAAAAGAGTGACGAAATATTCAGTAAAGTGAATAAAGAAAGATTGAAAGAAATCATTAACAAAAGTAAAGAAAAGGACGTCAGAATTCTACTATATAGCAATCCTCAAAGAATAACAAATGAAGTACAGAAACGTGAATTAATTGAACTATATCACAACACACCATGCGGAGGTCATTTCGGAGTCAGAAAGACTTTATTAAAATTAAAGCAAAAATACATATGGAAGAATATGTATAAAATGGTAAAGAAATATGTATCAACGTGTGATCTTTGTCAAAGAAATAAACAAATAAGACACACTAAGGAACCATTATGTGTAACAGATACACCAGAAAACAGTTTTAGCACTGTAGTTATCGATACAGTCGGACCTCTACGACCATCAGAAAATTATCGATATATACTGACAATGCAATGTGAACTAACAAAATATGTTATAGCAGTCCCAATGGAGACAAAAGAAGCTAAATCGATAGCAAAATGTTTAACAGAAAATTTGATATTAAGATACGGCATATTCAAGACTTTAAAATCTGATAGAGGTACAGAATTTGTAAATGAATTAATGAAAGAGATATGCAATTTACTAAAAATTGAACAGAAATTGTCCACTCCTTATCATCATGAAACTTTAGGTACTGTAGAGAGAAACCATAGAGTTTTGAATGAATATTTTTTGTCATTCGTAAAAGATGATAATTGGAATGAATGGATACCTTACTATGCTTTTGCTTATAATATAACGCCACACGTAGACACTAATTATTCTCCATTTGAATTAATTTTTGGCAAATTACCTAGTTTACCAGGGGAACAAGTAATGAATAGTGATAAGGTATACAATTTAGAGAATTATGCAAACGAATTAAAAATGAGATTAAAAATATCATTAGAACATGCTAGAAAACTAATAGAAGCAACGAAAAGGAAGAGAAGTTTAGAATCATATAAACAAATAAATAGTATAGATCTTAAAATAGGAGATTTAGTTTTAGTAAAAGTAGGGAATAGAAAAAAATATGAATCACCATATCATGGTCCATATGAAATAATTTATATAGATGATTTAAACGTTACTATTAAAATTAACAACAAAACTAAAACACTACACAAGAACTTGTTAAAGAAATATAATGAGAAATCATAAAAAGAAAAAAAAGAGAAACAATTAAAATTAAATAAATTAAATCTAGTGTCATAGATATAAGAAACCACTAAATATAATAATGTTTTAAGTAGAATATACAAAAAAAAAAAAAAACAAAATATGCATTTATTAAAATATTAAATTACACTAGCCACTTAAGAATTCAAATTACTACAAAATATTCTGGTATGGAAGACTACATAGAACGACAAGTAATTAAAATCATACAAATTTTTATACCCTACACCACTCTGTGGTACAGGGTATATTGAGTTTGTGCTGATGTTTGTAACTACCCGAAATATTGGTCCTAGACCTACCTTCAAGTATACCGATCGACTCAGAATAACTTTTTGAGTCGATTTAGCGATGTCCGTCCGTCCGTCCGTCTGTCCGTCCGTCCGTCCGTCCGTCCGTCCGTCTGTCCATCTATCGGTTTAAGCACGATACAGGTCGCAATTTTCAATCAATTGACCTGAAATTTGAAACTTTAGCATCTTTTGGCCCAAGGACGAAGCCTATTGAAATTGGAGAAAATCGGTCCATGTTAAGACCTAGCCCCCATACAAACGCCCCCTTTGGATTCGGCTTTAATGACTCTAATAACCGTATTATAATAGATATCGCTTTGAAATTCAGCAAGTAATCAAATTTTGTATGCACAAATCACCATTCCAAATTTCAAAGGAATCGGGTCAGTCCTTTTGGTAGTCCCCATACAAACCACCTCACAGTGGGAAAAATTGCCAATCTAGCGGGAAATAATTCAAAATATAACTAACAGATTTTAACAAAGTTATAATGCAATTTTAAAGTGGGATAGTGACTGCGTTTTAATCCGTTGAGAACTTAAAGTTTAGTTAACCCATTAGGGAATTACACACTATCAAATGTTGACAATTTATTGGGCTCTCACAGTTAGTTGTTTATAATAGTAAACTTGTCATCGCCGTGTATCGGAAGGGGTAAGCCGTTACCTACCAAGTGTTTGATTTCTTTTAAAGGGTGCTATTAGGTATATTATGTATAAATTTCCATACGTTATCTGTTTTGCGAAGGCTCCCCCGTAACGAATTACATAAACAACATTTTTTTTTAACTTGTTTAAATTTTTATGGAGCTACAGAAAAAACGCTGCCAGATGCTGCTTAATCTTTAATTATAGATTATTCTACATATAATGAAGTATTGCTATTCAAAAAATTAGCTGCGTAGGCCTGCGTAGCGATTTTTTAAAATTATTTTTGTAATTTTGGTCTTTCAATAATTATAATTCTAAACCTAGGCAGCGATGAACGCGACTCACGTATATGTTGAGAATCGCGAAGGATTGTTAGTAATTTGTTTTTAACATAGTAGAGCGTCGAAATCTTGAAAAAAGTTCATGCTGAATTAAAATTATTTTTGATTTTATGATTTTTAAATAACCGATTTAAGTCGCATTCAGTTGGTGAAAAAATTCTTAATAAAAATATTGTTATAAATAATAATAAATTTAATACTATCATTTGAATTAATTAATAAACTCTTTGGTTTTTTTAAATTTGTTTGACATGTCATTTCAACGGAGAGAGATATTTGAAGTTTGGCGTAAATGCGACAGTGCTTCTGATCGGAACTCAACAGTTATCAATTATATCTTATCCAAACTTGGAAATAACATCTGCAACGAGAATGATAGCTATAAAAAACTAACTGTTAGTGTGCGAGATTTATGTTGAATTCAAATGTTGATGGGCCAGTATTTCTCGCAATTTATATAGTTTTTAAAATCATTACAATATATGGTTGAATGAAAATATAGATTTTCTAGTAGAAGACGAAGAATCAGGACCTTCACAACCTCGAGGGCGTCCTTTGAAGACTTTTTTGGAAACGACAGAAAAATCTAAGAGGAGTCGTGTTTCGGATCTTGTACAAAATAACATCAAGGAATAATTGTTGGTCGCTACGAAAGTAAGTCTGTACAAATCTGGAAAGAGAGATGCAGCCCAATTATTAGATGAAATTAAAAAAAACACCAAAAAGGGCTACAAAAATGAAAAAAGCCGTATTTTACCCCTCTGAAGCACCGACATAATACACATCAGAAGAGGCAATGGCACTATACATTGACAAAAGGTTAACTAATTATTCGTATATGCTTATGCAATCAGGTGCTAAGACTCCTATTTTAGTTATATGCTGGATGTAGGGTATATGCCCAAATGTTATCAGATTTCACTTACAATATTTGATAACCCCATTTACTTTTCAAAAAGTATAAAATTCTTATTTTAAACATAATTTTTCACAGCTAACAGGTACAAAAAAAAAATACTCCTGAGGTAGTCGTATATAACACCTTTTGGGGCACCCTGTATTGAAAAACAGTTTCTTATTATTCATTATACAAAAAGCTCATATCCTTAGCTATAAAATCTCCAAGTATTGTTATCGGATCAGACCAATAGTTTAGAAGATATGATTTTTTTCCTGCCAGATTGGTGTTTTTTCCCACTGTGCACCTTCCCGATATTCACATAATTCCCTCAAAATTCATAAAAATGGAAATATTTGATAAAAAAATTATTTTTAGGTGCTAAACGTGTACTTTAGCAACCTTATCAAATCGGAATATAATTGGACCATTTTTGGACTTAGTCCCCCATATCAAAATTTCGACCGATATTCAGTTAAATTGTTATATTGACAAAAAAAATTAACCAATTCCACTTAAAATTGATCTGTGTGTGTTTTCTACACTAAATAAAGATCTAACAAAAGACAGATACAATCGGTCCATGTTTGGACTTGGGACCCTTTTTCCGGAAAACACTGGTGTAGGGTATCATATGGTCGGTCTTGACCGACTATAACTTTCTTACTTGTTTTTGTTGTTTATAAAAAAAAAAAAAATGTGTAGATGTCACTTGACGGCAGGGGTGTGGTGTTTAAACAATGCACTACAATTTTACATGCTGGGATAGTAAACAAAGTACAAGCATAAGTCAGCTTGAAATAAAAATCAAAGAAATTAAACACCGACTTTGTTCAAGTAGAACAAACGGCAAGGGGGTGTGTTTTTGTTTGCAATGTATTTGTATTGGCTGTCAAGTCATCGTCTTTTTAGAGTTCATTGATATCGTGACTTACATTTTCTTTGTCACACTTTCAGTTTCAATGTAGAACAAGGGTTTTGGATTTCTTTTTGAAACCAAGAAAGAACTCAACTAAACAAAATATCTATGATGTAATGAACTGTACTCAATTATGTGGGAGTACAATTGACATAATATTTTGACCAAAATAAAAATAACTCAATGAAATTTCTGATGAGCTAACACTAAACGAACTGCAAGACATAACAGAATATTATGTAGATCAAATTTGTAAAATTAGAATAAGAAAAGAAAATATGTAATTTTAAGTTATTGAGTCAAATTTAGAAATTGACTCATAGAAAAGAAGTTTAGAACTTCTCATTAACTATTTATAAGGAAAGAAAAATTAAAATAAAATCAGAGTTAATTCAAACTCCAACAAAGACTTGTCTTTCTTTTTTAATAAGAAGTTAGTACTTTACACCGGATATCAAAAATCCATTTTGTGGGTCTGTCCCATGGTCACTATACATGCCAATTTTTATCTTTATTAGTCATGAAAGGTTTTAAAATTAGTTGAAATGTTAAAAAAACGCAATTTTTTCACTTAAATTTGTCCTTATAATTCTCCGTACACATTTTAAATATAAAATCTGATTACATAAGGATATGATCCATTGCCAATACTTAGTTCTTTACAATTTTCAGCTTCATTCATCATTAGGGCTTTTAGAAATAGTTTAAATGTTTAAAAACTAAATTTCGCCGTCTTCCGCCACTTTCCCTATCTTAAACGGCGAAAATCCGGCTACGTTACAGATTATATATAAACTGAACAAAATTCACAACGGTTTTTTTTTGTATCTCCTCCCTTTTACTGGATATCCAGGTCAGTGTTGATCTTTGCCGTATTCCGTACCATATGCATCCCAATTTTCATCTTTCTAGGTCTAAGGTGTCTTCAAAAATATAAAAACTTAATTTTTTCCCCGCCCATTTCTTCTCTTAATTCTATGTCCACAATCCAAAATTTTTAAATCTGACTACTTTAGGATAAGCTTCATCGATAGTACTATAATCGTATCCACGCCCCTTTTCCTGTTAATTCTCCGTCCACAGTCCAAAAATTCTGTCTGACTACTTTAAAATATGCTCCAGGCTGCGTAGGTCATTAGTGCTTTAAATTTAGTTAAATTAAAAAAATAAAACACAATATCGCCTTGCCCCTTTTTCCTCTCAATTCTCCGTCTACATCACAAAAATGTTAAATCGGACTACTTTAGAATATTCTTCATAGTTATGACTACATGCTAGGGAATTTTTAGCATCCTAATTTATTGGGAGGGAGCTTAAAAATACTCTTAAATGTTAAAAAAAAAAAAAATTGTCAAGTCCACTTTTTCTCGTAATTCGCCGTCCAAAGGCAAAAAAAACGATTTTTCCACGCCCGTTTTATCTTTTAATTCTCCGTCCATAGTCGAGAAATTTTAAATCCGATTGCTTCAGGATAAACTACATCGTTAGGACTACATGCTATGTATTTTTTGCTTCCTTAAGGGATTCAAAAGAAGTTAAAATATTAAAAATCCCATTTTTTTCATCCCGCTTTTTAGTTTCAATTCTCCGCCCACAGTCCAAAAATTTAAAATTCGACTACTTCAGGATATGCTTCATCGATAGGACTATATGCTAATAAATTTTCAGCTTCCTAAGTCATTAGAGGACTTTCAAATAAGGAAAAATGTAAATTTTCATCTTCATGGAACATTGGGGGTCTTCAAATAAGTTAAAATATTAAAAAACACAATTTTGCCACGCCCCTTTTTTCTTTTAATTCTCCTTCCACAGTCTAAAAAATTTAAATCCGATTCCATCAGCATATAATCCATTGTTAGAACTATATGCTATGCAATTTTCAGCTTCCTTATTCATTTGGGGGCTTCAAAAGAAGTAAAAATGTTAAAAAATCCCAATTTTGACTCGCCCCTTTTTCGTCTCAATTTTCCACCTACAGTCCAAAAATTTTAAATCCGACTAATCCAGGATATGCGCCATCGTTAGGACTATATTCTAGGAAATTTTCAGCTTCCTAGGTCATTAGGGGGCTTTAAATTAAACAAAAATGTCAAAAAATTTAATTTTGCCACGCCCACTTTTCCGCTTATTTTTCCGTCCACTGTCCAAAAATCGAAAATCCGGCTACGTTAGGATCTGCTTCAGGTGTTTTACTATATGCATGCCAATTTTTAGCTTTGTAGCTTATCAGTTGGCTTCAAAAAGCTCTGGATAGACAAAAAAAGAGGAACACACAAATAGGGAAACTATATATATAGATTTATAATAAATCTAGTGCAAAATGAAAAGTTTTTAACTAAAAATGTTGATCTTTGCAGATTTTGATTGAAAATTTGATTTCTGCAAATAATAATAATTGTAATCCCACGATGAGAGACAAAAATTCTAGAATTAAAAGAAATTTAAAAAAAAAAAATTTAGGAGTACAAACATTTGTAAAAACTAAATTAAAATTTTATAACTTACAACCGCATACTAAATAGAACAGAAAAGAATTTTTTAAGAATTTTTATTTATAAGTATTTTTAAAAAAATAAAAAAAAATATTAGTTTTGAAAATTCAACATCTTTTATAACTGGTCATCAAAAAAAACTGATAATTTACCACGAAGATGTTTTCAAAGAGCACTTAAAGCTTTAAAAAAAATATTTCAAACTGTCCGCTTTGGCATGGAATGCCCCATATACTTTATGGATTCCTAGACCTATATTTCGATGCATTACTCACGGAAATGTAAAATGATTAAAGTCCCCCATACTGCGGTTGGAGAGTGTAAAAATATGCAAAAATAAATCAAAAATCCGAAAAATTCTGGAAAATTTCAAAATTTTCTAAAAAGAAAAACACAAAAATATTATAAACTTTAAAAAAATTCAGAAAAACTTGGAAAAACTTTAAAAACTAACGTGTAAACCTCCGAAGCATTGCGGAGGATATTTTTGATTCAGCAGAACAAAATATAGCAATCTTACTTGTTTGTATTGTATTTCTTGGCATTATTATTGCTTAGGAAGTAAATCATTTAAAAAAAAAGTAAAATATTAAGTTTAAGGTAAAAAGTACATTTTTAGTTTGTATTAAATTTTTTTACTACTTTGAGTACCTAATAATGAATTTTTCCTTCATCTCTTTTTGATTTTATTTCTAAAAAAAAATAAATAAAAATGGAAACAAAGTTAGAGTAAAACTAACATAATTTGCACTTAACGTAGTAAATGTGTTTATTTTTCCTATTTTACAACATCTTGCTAAACAGTTTAACCTGGTTTTTTCCTTTGCAAAAATAGATTTGAAATAACAGCAAAAATAAAAAAAAATGCTGAGAAAATATCATCTACCATCAAAGTAATTGTTGGTTTTAAAATTGAAACAACTGAAGTGTTGTTTAGTTTGTAATTGATTTTTTTTTCTTCTTCTTTCTAAAGAGCTTTAAAGTTTTTATTTTAAAAAAATTTTAAAAATGTATTCAAATGCTGGATTCCATGATAAAGGGATAACAAATGGGGTCGGTTGTCTTAAATTTCGAGACTTGAAAACCCGTAATCCCAATTTCAGGATTTTTAGTGATCTCGGGATTTTAAGACCGTCAGTTTGTACACTAAACAACAAAATTTTGTAAAATGTAAAATAAAGCTCGTAATTTTATTTAAATTGTCGTAAAATAGGAGGAGGCAGAATAAGCTGGTTAAAACCTGAGAATTACACCGTCCTACAATATTTAACATAAACCGGATGATATACGTCTGAAAGAAGAGATCAAATGGAGTAAAACTGCATTTACAATTTTCCATTTCGTGATCCTGTTTCCTTCTAAAAGGACTTCAAAGTTTTAAAGGATACGTTTTGTAAAATATTTCTGAAATATTTGTACTTTTTCTAGGATGACATTGGTGACGGAAAATGAAAGAGGATAATCTTCCCTAATAAAAGGATGTGAATAAAGTCATTGGAAAACTTTATCAAAATTTTTTGTTGAAAATTTTGGATGATATTGAAGGATAAAGTTTTGAAACGACGTAACTTTCCTCATTTTTCCTGATGTGTAAAAATAATAAAGACAAATTAGGGCAGATCCTCCTTTTTCATTTGCTATCAATAGTGGCATTCTAGGACAAGTACAAATATTAAAATAATGGTGACATGACATAATCCCCACGGACATAACCCCCGTTTCCGTTATGGGGATTATGACCAAAACGAATTCTGTCATAATCCCCATAACGGTAGTGGGGACTATGACCGAAAAATATTTGGACATAATCCCAATAAAAAATGGAAAAATTACCAGTTTTATGGGAACAATGACCACGTTAAAAGTGGATTTAATCCCCATTGCTGGGATTATGTCTACTATACTAATAGGTCATAATCCCAATAATTATGTAAATTTTTTTTTTCTTAAATGTTTTTCTGCGTAGCCGGCCTTCGGCCCGGCTTAGGGATTACAAACTCCATGCCTTAAACCCACCCTCTCCGCAAAATAAAGGGATTATGACCGAAATTGTTTTGGACTTAGTCCCCATAATATGAATGGGGGATATGACCGAAAAACTTTCGGTCGTAATCCCAACAGGGAAGGGACATAATCCCCATTGGGATTATGCCCGTTTTTGAAATGGTCATAGTCCCCACAACTAATATGGGGATAATGTCCGTAATGCATTGGGTCATAATCCCCATTTCCGTTATGGGGATTATGTCCTGTCACCTAAAATAATATTTTATAAAATTTAATTCTCTAAAACTTTGAAGTCCTTTTAAAAGGAAACAGGATAACGAAAAGAAAAACGGTAAATGCAGTTTTACAACGTTTAGTCTCTACACTCAAAAAAAACTCTGTAAAAAAATCTGTAAAACGACTTTCAATTTGAATTAGCAATCTTTTAGCAGATTGTTCTGCTGAGAAGGATATTTTTACTAAAATCTCTGTCATTCAGTTTAAGAAAATAACAGACATTTTACTATGTTTATACTGATTTTGTTTGCTGAATTTCATTATTTTTTCAAGAAATTTTTTTTTTATAAAAAAAAAAGCAGAACAGATTGTTCTGCTGAAATTAGCAGATTGTTCTGCTGAAATTAGCAGATTGTTCTGCTGAAATCAGCAGATTATTCTGCTCAAATCAGCAGATTGTTCTGCTAAAATCAGCAGACTTTTCTGCTAAAATCAGCAGATATTTCTGCTAAAATCAGATTTTTCTGCTGTCAAACAACACACATGTTTAATAACTAAAACGCCAGATAAAAGTATAAGCTGCCGTAGCGTAGGGGTTAAGAAGTGTACTTTCAAATCGGAAGGTGGCGAGTTCGATGCTGGATGGCGGCGTATGTTTTTTTTTTTTATATTTATTTACCTCTTATGACAGATATTTAGCAAACCGTGTCTGCTAAAATCAGCAGATTTCTCATATGGCTCAAAATGGGTGTATTTTCAGCAGATTTTTCTGCTGATTGGACAGAGAATTTATTTTGAGTGTAGTTCAAAAGGTATATTATCCAGTTCGGACGGTGGAATCCGTCAATTTTTAACGACATTTTGCAAGAAAACTGTACCATACATCGAAAAACGGAGTACGCCATTGGAATCAGCATGTCTCGAATATATAGAAACGTTGGCCATACCGCATGTTTTTTTAAAATAGTGGTCAGTTTTGTCACACTGTGTTATAATCATTATCTATTGTTCGAAATATTAATTCTATTTTTAATTATATTAATTTTAATTATAACCAGGGAAACCAAAAATATGCAGTATCATGTTTTTTTCTGCGCATTGTATTGATAAATGGGTAAGGTATTTCAGAAGATTTTAAGAAATCTGGCATCGATTTGTTACAGCATATTTTTCCATATTTTAGCCCTAAGAGCATATTTTTGCATATTTTATCATAAGAGCATATTTTTAGAGCATTTTTAAAATTTTTAGAGCATGTTTTCACTTTTTAGAGCATTTTTTTTTAATTTTTAGTGCATTTTTAAAATTTTTAGATCATTTTTAAAATTTTTTTTTATCATTATTTCCATTTTTTATTTTTTAAATTTTTTGGAATGTTTTATTTTTTTGTTTAATTTTGTAAGTGATTTGAAATGTTTGTTTTGGTTTTGCTTTTTTGTCAGTTTGAAATGTCTGGTAACTCTACTAAAAAAATTACATTGAACAACAACTTCAAACTTTGTCCAAAATTAGGGCGTTCGGACGATTGATTCCTCTTTGGCATGTTCTTGCTTTATATCGGTATATGAAACCACTGCTGCCAAGTTGGAGGTTTTCCCGTTAAATCTAGCTCTTTTGTTTGGTTTTAGCGGGGAAAAATTGGTTTTAGCGGGAACGGTGCTTTTGATGGCAAATCTAACGCTTTTTTCTTTATTTAGTGCGAAAAATTTAGAGTTTTTTCCATTTTTTTTTTTTTAATCGAAAACGCCAAGTTTGTCGAATTTCAGCGCTTTTTTTGTAACTTAGCGGGATAATTTTATATTTTCCCGCTTAATTTTTTTTTGGCGGTTTCTTGCGCGTTTTTAGTGGAAAGTCAATTTTGGTAGAAAAAATAATTTGGAGGTTTTTTTAAATTTTTCTTTTTTGTCAATCAAAAATGCCAAGTTTTTCGGTTTTCAGCGATTTTTTTTTTCGTAATTTAGCAGGAGAATTTTAAATTTTCCCCGCTAAATTTTTTTTAGCGGTTTCTGGGGCTATTTTAGTGAAATTTAGAGGTTTTTGGTGAAAAATAGTTGGCAACAGTGTATGAGACTACGATTTCTTTAGATCTAACAATAAGTGTAGGGTATATTCAGCAACTTTATAGAAAATGTTATGGCAAATATTTTTGTAAAACATGTTAACCCTCTAACTACTCCACATAACGGTATATTTTGGGTCTATTCTCTAACAAATTGTAAAAAACATCGCAAAAAAGGGGACATCTTTTTTTTAAGAGCATTATTTTATTGTTTTTAGAGCATATTTTACGTTTTTAAGAGCAGTTTTTAAGAGCATAAAGCGTGTTTTTTAGAGCATATTTTTGGTTTCCCTGATTATAACTGTGTAAGAGGCGTAAACATAATTTTGTAATTGCCTTTAAATAACAATCATACGCAACGGTGCACACTGGTTTATTTTAAATAATTCCGCTATTCAGTAAGTTCTAGTCCGATAGCAGCGAAATTCATACCTGTTATAGCTAATACAATTTCGAGCTTAAGTTTGTACGCTAGACCACACATGCCCAATAAGGGCATCACCAGGGCCCCTTAAGTAGGACATATTTAGTATACAAAAATTGTAAATGTTTTAAAATCACTAACTTCAAATGCGTGTAAAAAAAATCTTGCACTAAATTAAAAAAAGGTTTTGTTATGGAAAATGTCAACTTTCATTTGCTATTTATTGGTTTTAAATTAAGCTTTTCTAATATGTGAATTAGAAAAGCTTGATTTTGTATCACCTTTTAATTAATAAATCCCGAGTGTTTGAGTTAAAAATCCTGAAATTCTGAATTCATGTTCTGTCAAAAATCCTAAAATTTCCGGAATAACAGTCCTTTTTACATGGTATTGTTGTTAAAAATTTGATATATACAGGTAAAAATAATGAAATCATTCATAATGTCATAGTTAATAAATGTCTAATTATTATTCCCTGTAATTTGATCAACATTGTTATTTTGTGTACAGATTGTACAGATACCACGAAAAATGTATGATTTGTATATTTAAAGTAAACAAACACACACATAATAAATTCGCCATGCATAATGCAAAAGCCTTTATGAATTTTATGTAAATATCTATACTATAGGTAGTAGTCACAGTCAATACAAATATAACAAACATAAACTTCACGTTGTCATTATTCTTAATATAACGTCTATTTATATATTTTTAAGAATATTTATTCTTGTAAAATTACGAGAAAAATATTAAGGGGCTATTACAAATTCCAAGAAACAGTCAACACAACATTCATATAATTATTTTTCACCCTGATGCGTTTTTTTCGGGGACACGATAATAATTTGTTTTGATATGTAAAAGTAAATACTCTCAGAAAAAAATTTGTGAAATTATGTGTAAAACAACTTTCAGCTGGAATTATAAAACTTTTAAAAGATTTTTCTTCTAGAAAAATCCCAGATTCTAAGGCATTTTTCTTCAAAAAAATCTCAGATTCTGAGAAATTTTTCCTACAGAAAAAAATATTAGATTCTGAGATATTTTTCCTACAGAAAAAGTCTCAGATGCAGACTCATTTTTTCTATACAAAAAGTCTCTGATTCTGAGAAAATTTTCCTATAGAAAAAGTCTCAGATTCTGAGAAATTTTTCCTATACAAAAAGTCTCAGATTTTGAGAAATTTTTCCTATAAAAAAGTATCAGATATTGAGAAATTTTTCCTATTGAATCTAAGATCCTGAGACATTTTTCCTATAGAAAAATTCTCAGGCACTGAGACATTTTCCTTTAGAAAAAGTTTCAGATTCTGAGACATATAAAACGAAAAATTGCCAGATTTTGAAACATTGTTCCTATAGAAAAAGTCTCAGATTCTTAGACATTTTTCTTATAGAAAGAGTTTCAAATTCTGAGACATTTTTCCTAGAGAAAATCTCTCAGATTCTGAGACATTTTTTTCCATTAAAAAAGTCTTACATTCTGAAATATTTTTGCTGTACAAAAAAGTTTTACCTTCTGGGACATTTTTCCTGTGGAAAAAGTCTCAGATTCTGAGACATTTTTCTTATAGAAAAAGTCTCAGATTCTAAGACATTTTCAATTCTCAGATTCTAAGACATATTCTGAGACATTTTTCTCATAGAAAAAGTCTCAGAGTCTGGGACATTTTTCTTATAGAAGAAGTCTCAGAGTCTGAGACATTTTTCTTATAGAAAAAGTATCAGATTCTGAGAAATTTTTCTTATTCTGAGACATTTTTCTTTTAGAAAAAGTCTCAGATTCTGAGACATTTTTCTTATAGAAAAAGTCTCAGATTCTGAGACATTTTTCTTATAGAAAAAGTCTCAGATTCTGAGACATTTTTCTTATAGAAAAAGTCTCAGATTCTGAGACATTTTTCTTATAGAAAAAGTCTCAGATTCTGAGACATTTTTCTTATAGAAAAAGTCTCAGATTCTGAGACAGTTTTCTTATAGAAAAAGTCTCAGATTCTGAGACATTTTTCTTATAGAAAAAGTCTCAGATTCTGAGACATTTTTCTTATAGAAAAAGTCTCTGATTCTGAGACATTTTTCTTATAGAAAAAGTCTCAGATTCTGAGACATTTTTCTTATAGAAAAAGTCTCAGATTCTGAGACATTTTTCTTATAGAAAAAGTCTCAGATTCTGAGACATTTTTCTTATAGAAAAAGTCTCAGATTCTGAGACATTTTTCTTATAGAAAAAGTCTCAGATTCTGAGACATTTTTCTTATAGAAAAAGTCTCAGATTCTGAGACATTTTTCTTATAGAAAAAGTCTCAGATTCTGAGACATTTTTCTTATAGAAAAAGTCTCCGATTCTGAGACATTTTTCTTATAGAAAAAGTCTCAGATTCTGAGACATTTTTCTTATAGAAAAAGTCTCAGATTCTGAGACATTTTTCTTATAGAAAAAGTCTCAGATTCTGAGACATTTTTCTTATAGAAAAAGTCTCAGATTCTGAGACATTTTTCTTATGGAAAGTCTCAGATTCTGAGACATTTTTCTTATAGAAAAAGTCTCAGATTCTGAGACATTTTTCTTATAGAAAAAGTCTCAGATTCTGAGACATTTTTCTTATAGAAAAAGTCTCAGATTCTGAGACATTTTTCTTATAGAAAAAGTCTCAGATTCTGAGACATTTTTCTTATAGAAAAAGTCTCAGATTCTGAGACATTTTTCTTATAGAAAAAGTCTCAGATTCTGAGACATTTTTCTTATAGAAAAAGTCTCAGATTCTGAGACATTTTTCTTACAGAAAAAGTCTCAGATTCTGAGACATTTTTCTTATAGAAAAAGTTTTAGATTCTGAGACATTTTGCTTATAGAAAAAGTCTCAGATTCTGAGACATTTTTCTTATAGAAAAAGTCTCAGATTCTGAGACATTTTTCTTATAGAAATAGTCTCAGATTCTGAGACATTTTTCTTATAGAAAAAGTCTCAGATTCTGAGACATTTTTCTTATAGAAAAAGTCTCAGATTCTGAGACATTTTTCTTATAGAAAAAGTCTCAGATTCTGAGACATTTTTCTTATAGAAAAAGTCTCAGATTCTGAGACATTTTTCTTATAGAAAAAGTCTCAGATTCTGAGACATTTTTCTTATAGAAAAAGTCTCAGATTCTGAGACATTTTTCTTATAGAAAAAGTCTCAGATTCTGAGACATTTTTCTTATAGAAAAAGTCTCAGATTCTGAGACATTTTTCTTATAGAAAAAGTCTCAGATTCTGAGATATTTTTCTTATAGAAAAAGTCTCAGATTCTGAGACATTTTTCTTATAGAAAAAGTCTCAGATTCTGAGACATTTTTCTTATAGAAAAAGTCTCAGATTCTGAGACATTTTTCTTATAGAAAAAGTCTCAGATTCTGAGACATTTTTCTTATAGAAAAAGTCTCAGATTCTGAGACATTTTTCTTATAGAAAAAGTCTCAGATTCTGAGACATTTTTCTTATAGAAAAAGTCTCAGATTCTGAGACATTTTTCTTATAGAAAAAGTCTCAGATTCAGAGACATTTTTCTTATAGAAAAAGTCTCAGATTCTGAGACATTTTTCTTATAGAAAAAGTCTTAGATTCAGAGAAATATATTTATATAGAAAATGACCCAAAAATCTCTGATTCTGAGATATTTTGCCACAGAGTGCTGCAGGGTATGAAAGTGATTTTCTGTGGTAGTTTAAGTACTTCAAGGAGGAAATTTTTTCGCTGGCTTATTGTCATGAGACTTATTCCTACCACACTTCAGTAGGGTAACTCTTTTATTTTGAACTGTAGCGTGTCTTTTACAGACCGACAGACGGACTGCCATCGCTAACACCAAGACCAAATTAAAATTATTTAACACAAATAGTATTTAAATTACTTTAATACAAAAATCCGTTGTTATATAAAAATATTTCCACACATAAATTTGTAACATTCCTCCACCCACTAAAGGAATGACAAAGTATACACTTGTATGCCAAAAAAATATAATTTCTTTAAAATAAACCATACAAAAAAGGACAAGACAGAAACTATGGCCAGGAAAAAAAAGGCTTTTAAAATGGCACAGATTTTCTATATATAAAAGGAATATATTCAAATATTTAAATTGCTACAAATGGTCAGATACATGCCAACTTAGTAAGGGCCAACAAAAAAAAAAAGAAAAATATACATGTATTGCTAACATAGATTTCAAAGATATTCAAACCAAAATCCACAAGAACAAAATTTTAGAGAGAAAAATTTTTTCGAGAAGGTGCTTTTTAAAAATTTTCTAAATCAACAAGAGGTAGTTTATTCAAAGACTATCAATACTTAAAGATATGTGAAGTCTCCCTTCTTCTGTTAAACCTTCTCTTAAATTCCCTTTGCTAAGTCCGCCATCGAACTGGACGTTTGACCAAACCAAAAAAAATCCCTTAAGTTCGATATAAAAAAAAAGGGTTGCAATTTGGCGATTTTCAGACTAAAGCTAGCGTTTTTTTTTTTCATCTAGCTGTAAAAAATTTTTTTTTTTGGATTATCGGGAAATCCAATGACTTTTTATTTGCTGAGAATTTGTTTTAAACACTTTTAAAGGTATTTCTTAAATAATCTTACTATAATAATTATAAATTGATACATTTTTTCAAAATTTATTAAACGCTTTTTCGATATAAAAAGTTAGCATTATTTGTCAAACCAACAATGTTAATTTAACATTATCGTATTTTCCTCGTCTAACAGTTTTCGTACCTTCTGTTAAAAAGTTCCAAAATATTAAGAGCGGGAGACAAAGAGCTTGGTTTATTCTATTTTTAAAAGTATTGTGTTTAATTTTTGGTTTAAAATTAATTTTGTGATTTTTCCTCCTCCTCATCTTCAGAATTTATTAAGAAATTATTTTTAAGCAGTTTGTTAAAATTCTGAAATATAAAATGTGATTCATTACAAAATTTTAGTATTTACAAATTTGTGTCATAATTACTATGCATATTTAAAATGTATTGAAAAAGCATGATATGGAATAAAAAGGTAAACTTTAGATTTTATATCTTTACTTCGTTCTATTAACAAAATTTTGTATTTTCATTTTAGTTTCCATATTTTATTTTATTTTTTGTCTGTTCTAAAGTCAATTTGCTTCTAAAAAAAAAAAGTTAAGTATACTTCATAAGCTTCGTGGTTCGTTAAATTTCACTATAAAACTGACAGTAACATAGAAAACGAGAAAAACACTAAAAAAAAATTACAAATCGCAGCCAGTTCTAACTGGTATTAAGATCATTTCATTGCGGTTCATATATAGAATGGGAATAGAATAAAAAAAATCCAAACATTGGAAGTATTTTTAAAAGAACCTTGTTTTTATAATTTGTTATACTACAGCAATAAAAAGGGTATAATGAATTTCGGAGGATGTTTGTAACATCAATTATAAAAAAATAATATTAGGATATTTCTCGAATTTTCAAATTAATTTCATAATTTTTTTATAAAAAATTGAAATTAAGTTATTTTTTAATAAGAGTACAACTAAGCCTGTGAGTTATACTATGTTTAATCACATCACTCATACGCCTGGTATATAGGAATACTTAAGTTTGTCAAACAAAAAATTTTTAAATGGAATTTGTTAGAAAAAAATTCCAATGTTGGCAATCGATTGGCAATCGATACCTTTTCAATACCGTTATCCGTTTCAAAACCCATTAAATTGAATACCGGTACCAATACCAATACCGAAACTCAGGTTTGGTATCGGATACCGGTATCCAAAAACCTTTTCCTTTGGTACTGGTACATACCGGTATTGAAACGGTTTTTCCTTAAAAAACATGTTTTTTTACATTAAATTTTTTGGTTTTTATAAATGAAAAATCATGCTCCAATTGCCTACCCGGTGTCTCAAAAAAATCAATTCTTTGGGCACCCACATCGTGGATTATGACAAAAATTCCAAAAAGATCAACCGCGATGCGGGATCAGAAGAAAATTATTGATTTTCACGAAATTTTTATGGAGTCATTTTGTCTCCCAATAGAAACATTCTGAACCCCTTTCGTATAGTTTAGTTTTTTTTGGAATTTTTATTTAATCTGCAATGTGGGTACACAAGGATTTTTTTTTGATATTTATAGGACTTCGGGGAGGCAATTGGAAAGTAAATTTTTTTTAAGTGGCTTAGCTCGTAGAAATTTTTTATTACTTAAAAGTGCCATCATAATTCGCGAACAAAAATTTGCAACGTCCCTCGCCGACCCTCTTAATTTTTCCTATTTTTCTAATTTTTCCTAATTCTCAGATTTAGAATTTTTAAACAACAAATGTGGTAAAATCTGAAATTTTTCGTATGTATATGATAATGTTTGTTTCTTTTAAACAAATTAAAAAAAAAATTGACTTAAACGCAAATATGAAAAACAAAGCTGCTTTTAAGAAGGGTTTTGATTTAATTTTTTTTTTTGTGTTTACTTTTTTCTAATAGTATAAGATTTTCTCTGTAATTTTTTAAATTAAGTAGTATAAATGTGTTATCTTTAGATTTTAAATGCATTTTTGTTCATTTATTGTTAAAAAAAAAGTTCCATGTTTCTTCTTGTCCCACAAAGGTGAATTGGTGATTTTTTATTATTCGAAGTAAAAAAAAAATGATGAAAATGAATCCAAAAACCCATTGAAAGATAGTTGGCGTATGAGTGATATACTTAATTGTGCATATTATTAATCATACGCTTAATGTAAGTTGTACTTAGGGCTGTCAAACGTGATCGGTTTTTTAAAATCCCGGGATTCAGGATTTGAAAATCGAAATCCCAGGATCCCGGGATTTTTTGGGATCACGGGATTTTTCGGGATCCCGGGATTTTTCGGTATTCCGGGATTTTTCGAGATTAAATTTCTTTGATTATAAAAGTAAAAAAATAGTAGACTCGTTATGTTTCAATTTTATTGTACATATTAAGGGGATGTGTGTTAGTTTGTAGCGTGCTAGCCTATTAAGCAGGGAGTCGTGGGTTTGATTCCAACAAAAACCCGGTCGATTTCGCTACAACGAAATTATTAAAATAATGACTTCTAATTATTCTTATTGTTATTTAAAGCCAATTAAAAAATTAAGTATACGCCACTTATGCAGTTTTTAAGTAATTATTAATATTAAAATTTAGCAATGAACTAAAAAAAACTTGAGAGGTTTGTTATGGAAAATGACAACTTTTATTTGCTTTTGGTTTCATCCCATTCCGATTTTGGTTGTTGCACTTTATAAATTTAAAAACTAATTTAAAGAAAATTTAAAATAATAAAAACATTTAAAGGGGAAATGTAATAATATAATACATTAGACATGCATTTTTTTTGTATAAAACGTCCCGGAAAATTTTTATTCTCCTAGACCTAAAACATATGTGGTACAAATTTGAGGCCAATCGGATTAAATTTATCCGTGACGCCCTTCGATCAAAATTTTGGTTTTTAGTAAATTTTCGCCAAAACCTTGGTCAAAGGGCTCCGTGACTGTGGCTTAATGGTTAGTGCGTTGGACTAGTATTCAGCACGCCTGGGTAGAATTCTCAGCTCAGCAAAATTCGTTGCCACGTTAAAAATATAGAAAAAGTTTTAGCTTTAATTTGTTGATGTAAATGTAACAATAATTGAACAAAGTTGCATTTTTAAAAATAAATTCTCTTACAGTTTTAATATTTCAAAAATCCCGGAATTTGAGCTTAAAAATCCCGGGATTCGGGATTCATTTTATGACAAAAATCCCGGGATTTCGGGATTCGGGATTGACAGCCCTAGTTGTACTCTAGTTAAATTACTTACAATTAGATTTTTAATTATTGTATAAAAACTAGCTGGCCTGCACGGTACTTCGTCACTGGCTTTCTTAGAATCATATAACTTTTCTACTGGAATAACTTGTCAGAATCTGAGATTTTTTGTATACAAAATTTCTCAGAATCTTAGGAGTCTTTTGTTGAATGATTCTGAAAATTTTTCCATGAAAATGGTGCCGTAGAAGGATTCTTTTGAATAATTTCTAAGAACCTAAAAATTTATCTATATAAAACACGTTTCAGAACATAAAAAATTAAAACATTAAATAACATTATCACCGTAAAATTTGCCGAACACGCTTTAAAATTAAAAATTTTATTTTTGGAAAATATATCAGATTTTTCTTTTAGCAAAAATGTTAAAGAACTGATAATTTTTTGGAGTCTGTGAATTTTAGGATCTGAAGTTTTTTTTTTGTAAATGAAAAAATTCTTAGAATTACTTTTAAATTTAAGAATTATTTCAGAATTTTTTAACAAGAAAAATGCATCTGAATTTGAACCTTTTTATTTAGAAACCCTTCCTAAAATTATTTTAATAGAAAAAAAGTCTAAGAAAAAATCTTGAATCTGAGAATTTTTCTACTGATTTTATTTCTGTGGAAAAAATTTCAGATTTAAAATTTTTTGTATAGAAAATGACTCTTTCAAGAACTTTTAGACGGGTTTTAAAATCTGAACATTTTTCTAAAGGCAAATGTTTCAGAAGTTGGTTAGTTTCCTCTATAACAAATACAATAGGAGTTTTTCTCAACATCTGAGCAATTTTGTAAAGGACACATGTATAAAAATCTATTAATTTATTTATTGAAATTTGTACCGAATATTTGACATTTAATATCATAAACAAGTCTCAGAAAAAACCCTGAAAAAGTTTGTGCATTCCACATAACCTCAAAATTTCAAATTCTTGTGCTGATTTGCTGGTGGACACAACCGAAATTTTTGCTTAAAAGAAAAAAGCTGAATTTAAGACAACAACGAACGAAGCCATTTTAAAATTGATTTTTTTTTTAATTTTTTCAAAAATTATTTTTTTTCTCCAACATTTTTTCACTAATTTTTTTTTTTAAATAATTTTTTTGTAATTTTTTAATATAATATTTTCATTACTAAATTATTTTTAATATATTTTTTACATTGTGAAAGGTGTAAATATATTCGCTAATGCTAAATTTAACTTTTTTTACTTATTTTTACTTATTTTACATTTGTAGATATCCAGTATATTGGGTTCGTTGATTTTGGTTTTGCTTGAATAATTTCAGACATTGGTCGTCTTTAAAATACAAAAATAATATAAAATCTTATAACGAGAAAAGGTTGGTTTGGTTGGTCGGTTGGTTAGGTTTGGCTCATAACCAAAGATTTGTTAGTTAAATATAGTGTGTACCAAAAAAAAAAATATAAATGTTAACTGAAAACGAAACAAAAATATGTTTTTTTTTTTGTATTTGTTTAACGTATGGTCAAATATAGTGGTAAGGTAGAATAATGTTAAGGCAACTGATCTCTATTTCCTGGAATATTTTTTTTACAGTTTCCTAACAGACATTTACATAATTTTAATAATAATATGCAAAACATCTTTTAAAGTTTTTCTTTTCTCTTTTTTTGTGTGTAGGAGTATTTTTTAAGATTTATTCTGTATTTGAAAATGTGATTTGATTTTATTTTGTTGATCCTTATATTATTACAGAATGTGTTTATAATTTTATTTTTTTAAAAAAGGCCTAATTTCTATTTGAAACGCCTTATAATATTGTAATATTTTTACATATTGTATGTAAATAAATTTTAAATTTGCAAATTTTTTTATTTATGTATTTCTTTGGAAGGAATTTTAGTTTAACTAAAAGATTATGTTGTTATTTTTCTTATTAATGTAGCTGTCGTTGTTGTCTTTTTTGCTTTATTATTATTATGATGGCAAATTTTATGCTTTTCTTCACCATATAATATGCCATAAATGTAACTATATGAGAAAATATATTAGGGAGATATTTTTATGTGCTTAATAGGTTTTATTTTGTATTATTACTATTAATTCTTTTGGAAAGAACTGAGAATTTTTCTAAAGGAATAATTAATTAATTTTTCTAAAGGAAAAACTTTAGAATTTTTCTATTTTAAAGTATTTTTTTAAGAATTTAAAAATTTTTCTAAAGGAAAAAAGTCTCGAAATAAAGTTTTTTTTCTTTAGAAAAGATTAGAGAATTTTTCTAGACGAAGAGTTTGGGAATTCTTCTAGATAAAAAATTTTGGAATTTTTTCATACGAAAAATTTGGGTATTTTTTGATAGAAAAAAATTAAGATTTTTTATATAGGAATAATTTCTTCTTCTTCTTTATTTGCCTATTCGCTTTTCGAATGTTAGCGACCAGTACAATTACATTTTATATTATTTTCTAATAATGTCATAAAAGTTTCACTATTTCGAAAAATGTTTCCCGATTTCTCGCCTCACTCAATAGATTGCCTGCGTCACGGATACCAGTCCACGCTTGTATGTTATTAAGCCACGTTAATTCTTTTCTTCCTCTACTAAGCTTTCCTTCAACGTTTGTTCGTGTAATTACTTGTATTTTCATGTGGCCTAAGTACGCTGTTTTACGTTTCTTAATGGTTAGTAAAAGCTCTCTATTTCGATGTATTCGTCTCAGTACTTCGCCGTTTGATACAAAGTGGGTCCATGGTATTTTGAGGATTCGTCGATAGATTCACATTTCAAAGGCTTCGATCTTCTTTACATCAGCTGCTTTTATGGTCCATACTTCCATGGCATAAAGAAGAACAGACCATACATAGGTCTTGACAAATAGTATTTTTGTGTCAATATTAATATCATGACGTGTTAGAACTTTTGTATACTTAAAAAATGCGTCTCTTGCCATTTCAATACGACATCTTATTTCTTTTGAACTATCCCACTGGTCAGTTATTGTAACCCCAAGGTATTTAAAACTATGAACTCTGTCAACGTAGGAGTTTTGTATTTTTAATGTTGTGTTGTGGGTATTTTTCTTACTAACAATCATATATTTTGTTTTTCGTATATTAATCTTAAGGCCGTATGTTTCACTATATGCAGTCAGTTTGTCCAGCAGATGTTGGAGTCCAGAGATACTTTCAGCCATATATTCCTTTACGAACGTTGCTGATGGACTCTTGGAAAATTCTTTCAGAGTAGATGTTAAATAGAAGTGGGGACAGTATACAACCTTGTCTGACTCCTTTAGATATTTCTATACTGTCTGTCATCTCGCCGTTGACATTTACTTGTGCTGTTTGATGCCAATACATGCTACATTGGATTTCCTTTTCGTCTATACTAGAGTTTGCAAAACGATTAAAATCGTAATCGTAATCGCGATTAATCGCACCAGTCAATCGTAATCGTAATCGACAAAAAAATCATGCGATTACGATTAACAATTTTCTATGAAATACACTGTTTTTATAACGAATTTAAATCAGTTCCAAAATTTTTTAAAACCCATTTTGAAGTTTCTATTTAAAATTATTTTTCAAAAAAACTAAATTACTCTAGCGGTATTCATTTAACCGTACAAACACCTCGTATACCGTGTATATCTGGTTAGTTTACACAATTATTGTCAAAAATATTTTACGAGGCCTGATATATTTGTACACATATTTTGGTGCGTAAACTTGTATCGTATAATTATACAGGTTTAGGATTGCCAATGTTCAAATAATTTTGATATTTTTTTGCTATTTTTTGTTTTTTTACAATTTGGCAATCTTGTTAAAAATGACAAATATTAAAAAAATAAAATAAAAAAGTATTTTTGTTTGCAGTAAATTTATTAATTTATTTAAAATTTATTAATTGTTTGAAATTTTGTTTTATTTGTGGCATTGTAAATTTTCCAAATACAAAAATTATTTTTTTGTTTTGACAATTGTGTAAGTAATACCAGGTAATCAAAAAGGGGCATTCATAAAAACCACCTCGTATAATTATACAAATACGAGTCGCGTATAAATATACGGTTAAATGAATACCACTTCTAAAAAACTATTACTTAAGGAACAATTTCAAACAAAAATCATTGATTCTGCAATGTTAAGTAGAATCGATTGCAGAATGGTATGATGATGATTAATGATTAATTTAACATGATTAATTTAACTTGTTTGTGATTTTTCTTTCCTTTTCTCGTAAAAGTCATTCAAATTTAAAGGAAAATTTAAATTCTGATATGAGTAAGTTTTAAAGAGGTTTGTTTTGAAAATATACTTAAAAAGCTTTGGTCGGATTTGGTCGAAAAATTTGGACATGAAATTTAAAAAAAAACGTAATTTTTCATACTTTGACTGCATCTTGCCGATTAATGATGCCTTGTAAAATTTTTTAATAAATTTCCTCGCAATTAGCTCCTTCACTGGCAATCGACAGGTATTCCGACATGACCCCACAGAAATTTTGAACTGGAAGCAGCTTTTGGAAATGAATCACGAGGCAAAGTGCGAATCCAAACCAGTCACAGTTTAGATTACTCTTTAGTAGCATAGAAAAAGGGCTATTAAGACGCAGTAAAATGAGGTATCTATTCAGTGCTGAATGAAACACTCTTTGTAGAGTTTATTTAAGCGCAATAAAGATGTAAGAAAATCTTGTATTTTTCTCCAAAAATCTATTTGATGTTGAAGATGTCAAAAAAATTTAAGAATGTGTAAAATTTTATCAACAAAGAATTTTAATTAGAAGTTTTAAAAAAATGTCTGAACAAAAAATGCTCAAGGGCGCTCGAGAGTTCTTTCGATGCGCAATTATATACTAAAAAAGAGACTGTGGTTCCAAAATCTCGAATTATTTTTACTAGGAAAGTTCGAAAGTTTTTAATTTTATTTCTTAAAAATAATATTTTTTGTAATTTCGTACTTTCAAAAGATTTTTTAAGGCGTGATTAGACGAGAGAGAATTCCCCTAGATTTGAAGTAAAAAACAACTCTATGGTAACTTTTAAAATTGGAATGTCAAATAACATTTTTTTATTTATTTTTTATTTACTTTAATTCTGTTTCCAATCTACAAATTATTGACTAAATGTGCGAAAACAAATAATAATATAGTGAAAATGGTAAGCAAAAACAAGTGTTAAAGAAATTAGATTTGATACAACAATTTTTAAAGTCAAAAGTATATTCCCACAGAGTTGTGTTTTTCTTTAAATCTAGGGGTTTTCTTTCCCGTCTAAACGCGCCTTTAAAGTTATTGCAACTCAAATTATTTAAAAAATTCGATTAATCGTAATCGCGATTAACGGCATTTTTTTTAATCGTAATCGCGATTATGAAATATCTCGATTATTTGCAAACTCTAGTCTATACCAATGGACATTAGAATTTCCATCAGTTTGTCATGTTGCACAGTGTCGAACGCTTTCTGAACTAATATCTGTAAAGAAAAAAGTGCTTCCTATGCATTTCTGAAGTAATATCTGTAAAGAAAAAAGTGCTTCAGTATTTCAAAAGGAATCTCATCAGGGCTATTGCTAACTCAACCTCAGCTTTAGTGGTCGCAACTCCTGTTTGTGGTTGTGCTGTCTGCGTATCAAAACTTGATCGGTTGTCATCAGTAAATAATTGTCTAATATATTCACTTCAGATTATATTTTTTTCTTTTATCTCTAAAACAGCTTCATTGTTGTTATTGTACAGCAATTTTCGTATTGATTTGCGGTATATACCGGCAGCTTCCTTTAGTTTTTTATGGATATTAAAATCGTCATGTCAAGCATTACATCTTTCGATCTCCTGACATTGACCGTTAAGATGCAAGTTCTTTGCAATGCGTATAGCTGTTTGTAACTCTCTGTTTAATTTATAGTATAGCTCATAATAAGAATTTTTATACTTTTAGTATTTCGTTTGTCATCCATACTTTACTTTTTGGACTTTTGCTGTGTCCAACGGAAATGTCTGCTATTAATTTTAGATTATCTTTAACAGAATTCCATATGTTTTCTACATCTTCTCTGTTAACGTTATTAAGTTCTCGATTTATACGTTATTTAACATTTGTTCGAGTATGGTACGTCGAGTTTCGCAGTATCTAGCTACCTATATGCTTTCTTTTTTGTAGTTATGGAAAGTTTTGTGCGCAAATTTGCCATTTGGAGATTGTGGTCTGAAGGTACATCTGCTCCTGGGTAAGTTGAAGTTTTTGTTATAAATGAGCAAAAGCGTTTGTTTATCAAAGTAAAATCAATTTGATTTCTCACAATATTCCCTATTCTATCCTGGGGGATTTCCAAGTATAGAGTCTTCTTGTAGGAATGCAAAACAACGTGTTTGTTATATTCATTTTGTATTCTTGACAAAATTGGATGAGTCTGTCGCCTCTCATTTCTGTCCCTTAATCCGTAATGTCCTGTTATACCAGGTACTTTGTCAGCTCCTACTTTCGCATTAAAATCACCTTGAATTATGGTTATTTCATGGGGTTTCGTCGCTTTTAGCACTTCCCTTATTTCTTCATAGACAACTTCTATTTCCTCATCACTTTTGTCAGCTGTAGGTGCATATATTTGAATAACATTTATATGAATTGGTTTGGTTTCTAACTTTATAAGAATGACCCTGTCCGATTTTGGGATAAATCCTGTAATACATTTCGCTCAGTGACGGTCCGTGAAGTTGTCACTGGGTGTTCTCTACTTATTTAAAATATCAAAATTATGTATATAATATATGTTTTTCTGGAAGTTACACGTTCCCGTGATAGAGAAAGTTCAGTTTTATTATTTTTTATTAACACGAAGCCAAAATTCGTTTTGTGGGACTCCTGTATTTATGAAGTCCCATCTCTGTAATTTTATAGAAAATACTTTGTTACTGTTTATTCAAATTTTAGAAAACTATTTATCTTTGATTTTAAATTTGTTTGTAAATTGAAAGTTGAAAATAAATAAAATTAGAATACTTTTTAATTCGAAAAGACACACATCGTCTTATTGGTGCCCAACTAAAAATTTTAAAACAAATTTTTTTTTCGACTTTTCCTGTTCTATCCTTGTTGCCGAGGATGATGAAATATCTTAAAAATATTGCCTGCCGTATCCTGGTTACCCAGCGATGATAATTAAAATAACCAGTTGCAAAATCCTTGGATATTTTTGAAATGTTTCCTGCAGTATACAGCGTTAAATCTTTTGGATATTTCTGAAACTTTACCTATCGTATCCTGGACGCCGAAAATATTAATATGCTGGTTGTCAAGATTTAATAATTCATAATTCCTTGGACTCATTGTAAATTTGTGGATTGTTGCAAAATTTAACGTTGAATCCCGTATCTGGCCGCATTTATATATTTGTTCCTGGATTACCAGAAGATTTTATGTTAATTTTACTCAACCGTATCCTGGTCTAATTTATATTCCTGGGTTGCCGGAATATTTAAAATTTTGGTGTTATTACTCTTCTATTGAGTGTGATTTAATTTCTGCTGCTTTGAAAATAGCTTGGTAAACCAGCTAAATCATACACACGTTCATACCGTTCTGTTATCCGGTTTTTCCTGGCTTAAAACAGTGTCCCGTTTGTGTTATATCCAGTGTGGTTCTCCAGTATCCTGGTATGCTTTATTATTATCCAGTGTTTTTCCTGGTTTGTTTAATTTTATCCGGTTTGGTTATCCAGTAAATACATCCAGGGTTTTTGGTCAATATATCCAGTGGTTCTATCCTGGTTTGACATTATTATACATGGTTTGGTCAACACCGTTCTGCACTTGTTGTTTCCGGTTTGGATACCCACTATCCGGGACTAACGATTCCAGTGCGGTTATCCATTTGTATCCAGTACGTTTTATCGTGGTTTTGTATATACATCCAGCGTGGTTATCCGTTATCCTGGGATTTCGTGTGCTGTATCCGGTTTGGTTACCCAACCGTTTTCGATTTTATTGCATTTGAATCTTGGGCTTAACCGATTTTAATTATAATGCCACGCGTTGATATTTATATTCATCCAGCTTTGGAAGGTGGTAGTAACCCAGGTAACCCTGTGACTGCCCGTCTGATCTTTTAACTTCTTTTTGTTTTTTTTTTCTTCTGTCACTCCTTAGACTTAAGCCGGTTTCCCGGGAGAGTTAATAAGGATGACCGAAGAATTTTAATAAAAAAATATTTGTTTTAAGTATTTTAATCTCTTCTGTCAATCTTTTGACTTTAGCCGGTTTCCCGGGTGAGTTAATAAGAATGACCGAAGAGTTTTGATAAAAAAAATTATTTTTTAATTTTGTTCATACTGTTTTGATCCAGGGGGAGTGCGTAACCCCTCTCTAAATTCATATGCATTATAATACAGATCGTTTAAAGCATCGATTTTTAAAGTTTAATAATATAAATAAGTATTTGATTTTTGATTTGCATAAAGCAAAAACTTTTACTGTAAAGTTTTAACTTTATGAGCGGGAGTATGTGGGACTCCTGTATTTATGAAGTCCCATCTCTGTAATTTTATAGAAAATACTTTGTTACTGTTTATTCAAATTTTAGAAAACTATTTATCTTTGATTTTAAATTTGTTTGTAAATTGAAAGTTGAAAATAAATAAAATTAGAATACTTTTTAATTCGAAAAGACACACATCGTCTTATTGTTTTTGTGTTCCATTTATTTGCGAAATAATACTTTTTGTTAATTGTCGATGTGGTGAGGTAACAAAATGACAATAAAATAGAATTTGGGCTGCATATTATTCAAAAATATACGAAACTAATAACATCGGATCTTAATCTATCTCGGGAACGCGTTAGGTCCAGGAAAACATGAATTTTATACTTAAATTTGCTGTTTTTTAAAAATTAGAGAACACCCAGTGACAACTTCACGGACCGTCACTGATTTCGCTATATCATTTTTACGATAATTCCCACTCCGTTTCTGTGGTTTTTGTTAAGGTTGCCTGAATACTTAGTACATTTTTACATTGTGAGAAATAAATTCGCCGCTGTCTGGCCACCACGTTTCACTTATGCCAAGTATATCAATTTTAAGATTATTCATTTCATTAATGGTATTAGCAAGTTTTCCAGCTTCATAAAGACTTCTTACATTCTATGTAGCAATATTAAGATGTTGTTTTGTTTTACCTCCGGGAATTCTTAGCACCATCGTATTACCGGAGATTGTGGCCATTGGCTATTGTTTGTATTCATAATTGTTTGGTTTTCAAGGGAAATTACTTCAGTGGTTTCCCGTTGCCTTCTGAAGGGTTTAAAGTTTTCCTTCTGTGTTCTCACATTATCTAGTGTTTTAACGGGTGTTATAATACCATTGCCCGGTGTCCACCTGCCCCGAAGGGTCGGAGGTCGTAAGTCTTCTTAGTTGGTTACAAGAATAATTTGGTAATAATTTGGGAATTTTTCTTAGAATTTTTTATGTAAAAAATCTGACAATTTTTCAAAGAAAATTTGAAAATTTTTCTATAAGAAAAATCTCAGAGTTTTCTGTAAGGAAAATTTGATAATATTCCTTTCAAAAAATCTAAAAAAATATGGGTAATAAGGAAAGAGAATAGAAAAGTAAATAATGTGAGATGTTTTTCTAGGAAACATGTCAAATAATCTCAAAATTTTGCTTTAGGAAAAATGTTTTTGAGTCTTAGAATTTTTTATTTGAAAAATGTCTTGGAATCGTTAAATTTTTGTATAGGAAAAATTTGAAAATTTTATTTAGGAAAAATTTAAAAATTGATTTACAGAAAAAATGTATTAAAATCTGAAAAAATCACAGATTTAGTGTAAATTTTCCAATAGAAAAAGGGTCTCGGAAACCGAGATTTTTTATTTCAAAATGTCTCAGAATCTAACAATAAGACATTTTTTAAGAAAAATGTCTTTGAATCTGGGATCTTTTCTTTTTGATAGATGTCTCAGAATTTAAGACATTTTTATTAATAGAAGCTAATCCATTTTCTGTATGAAAAAATTCTTAAAAACCTAAAGAAAAATCTCAGACTTTTTGATAGGAAAAATGTTTCAGATTTGTGAGTTTTTCATATAGAAAAAAAAAAAACTAAAAAAAAAATGGAAGTTGGACAGTTTTTGAAGGAGTTATAAGTAAATGAAGTTTGGGTAAAAGAACAAGTTCCGAATTTTTGAAAATTCATTACCTTTTGAACGGATCACCAAAAAAATCAAAAAATTTATTATGATAATTTTTTACTAAAAACGGTAAAAAAAATTGGAAAAAATTAAAAAATTCAAAGTGTCCGATTTGGCATGGAATGTCCCATAAATTTAATAAAATCAGTTTGATTTAATTTTTGATCGATTTTTTTAAGTTTTACTTTCATTAAAATCTATATTTTTCTTAAGTATCACCCTAATAAACATACATACGACTTTGTGAATGTGTGTGTGTATGTATTTATTTATGTTCAGCTTGTTCATAAATTTCCATACAATTTAATGCTTCAGTTAACAATATTTCTTATTCACACAATAACATCATTATCATCTTAGTCGTCATCATCTTAATAATGCACATGTTTATATAACATAAGAAAATTTTAATGATACTTCATCATTGACTTTTAGATATCAAAACATTTTAAAGAAGAAGGATTACTTTTTTTAAACCATATTTTTTAATAATCTTGTTTAAAATTTAAAAAAAAAAAGTAGTAGGATATTATAAATAATGAAGTCAATGAATGGAAAAGTTAAATTATATTCTTTATTAAAATGAAAATATTTTGACTTACAATTTGTGGATTTTCTTTAAACTTTAAGAACTTTTCTACAAAAAAATTTAAGAATTTTTCAAAAAAAAAATTAAAAAATTTTCTATAGAAAAAATTAAAAACATTGAAGTATTTTTCTATAGAAAAAATTAAAAAATTTTCCATAGAAAAAACTGAAGAATTTTTCTATAGAAAAAATTGAAGAATTTTTCTATAGAAAAAATTGAAGAATTTTTCTATAGAAAAAATCTAAGGATTTTTCTTTAGAAAAAATTTAAGAATTTTTCTATAGAAAAAATCTAATAATTTTTCAATAGAAAAAATATTTTTAAATATAAAAAAGAATTTTTCTATAGAAAAAATCAAAGAATTTTTCTATAGAAAAAATCAAAGAATTTTTCTATAGAAAAAATCTAAGAATTTTTCTATAGAAAAAATCTAAGAATTTTTCTATAGAAAAAATCTAAGAATTTTTCTATAGAAAAAATCTAAGAATTTTTCTATAGAAAAAATCTAAGAATTTTTCTATAAAAAAATTCTAAGAATTTTTCTATAGAAAAAATCTAAGAATTTTTCTATAGAAAAAATCTAAGAATTTTTCTATAGAAAAAATCTAAGAATTTTTCTATAGAAAAAATCTAAGAATTTTTCTATAGAAAAAATCTAAGAATTTTTCTATAGAAAAAATCTAAGAATTTTTCTATAGAAAAAATCTAAGAATTTTTCTATAGAAAAAATCTAAGAATTTTTCTATAGAAAAAATCTAAGAATTTTTCTATAGAAAAAATCTAAGAATTTTTCTATAGAAAAAATCTAAGAATTTTTCTATAGAAAAAATCTAAGAATTTTTCTATAGAAAAAATCTAAGAATTTTTCTATAGAAAAAATCTAAGAATTTTTCTATAGAAAAAATCTAAGAATTTTTCTTTAGAAAAAATCTAACAATTTTTCTTTAGAAAAAATCTAACAATTTTTCTATAGAAAAAATCTAAGAATTTTTCTATAGAAAAAATCTATGAATTTTTCTATCGAAAAAATCTAAGAATTTTTCTATAGAAAAAATCTAAGAATTTTTCTATAGAAAAAATCTAAGAATTTTTCTATAGAAAAAATCTAAGAATTTTTCTATAGAAAAAATCTAAAAATTTTTCTATAGAAAAAATCTAACAATTTTTCTATAGAAAAAATCTAACAATTTTTCTATAGAATTTTTCTAAAGAAAAAATCTAAGAACTTTTTTTTTAGAAAATTAGATTTTTTCTATAGAAAAATTCTTAGATTTTTTCTATACAAAATTCTTAGATTTTTTCTATAGAAAAATTTTTAGATTTTTTCTATAGAAAAATTGTTAGATTTTTTTCTATAGAAAAATTCTTAAATTTTTTGTATAGAAAAATTCTTAGATTTTTTCTATAGAAAAATTCTTAGATTTTTTCTATAGAAAAATTCTTAGATTTTTTCTATAGAAAAATTCTTAGATTTTTTCTATAGAAAAATTCTTAGATTTTTTCTATAGAAAAATTCTTAGATTTTTTCTATAGAAAAATTCTTAGATTTTTCTAAAGAAAAATTCTTAGATTTTTTCTATAGAAAAATTCTTAGATTTTTTCTATAGAAAAATTCTTAGATTTTTTCTATAGAAAAATTCTTAGATTTTTTCTATAGAAAAATTCTTAGATTTTTTTCTATAGAAAAATTCTCAGATTTTTTCTATAGAAAAATTCTTAGATTTTTTTCTATAGAAAAATTCTTTGATTTTTTCTATAGAAAAATTCTTTGATTTTTTCTATAGAAAAATTCTTTGATTTTTTCTATAGAAAAATTCTTCGATTTTTTCTATAGAAAAATTCTTAGATTATTTCTATAAAAAAATTCTTAGATTATTTCTATAGAAAAATTTTTAAATTTTTTTATAAAAAAATTCTTAGACTTTTTCTATAGAAAAAATCTAAGAATTTTTCTATGGAAAAAATCTTAGAATTTTTCTATAGAAAAAATCTAAGAATTTTTCTATAGAAAAAATCCAAGAATTTTTCTAAAGATAAAATCTAAGAATTTTTCTATAGAAAAAATCCAAGAATTTTTCTATAGAAAAAATCTAAGAATTTTTCTATAGAAAAAATCTAAGAATTTTTCTATAGAAAAAATCTAAGAATTTTTCTATAGAAAAAATCTAAGAATTTTTCTATAGAAAAAATCTAAGAATTTTTCTATAGAAAAAATCTAAGAATTTTTCTATAGAAAAAATATAAGAATTTTTCTATAGAAAAAATCTAAGAATTTTTCTATAGAAAAAATCTAAGAATTTTTCTATAGAAAAAATCTAAGAATTTTTCTATAGAAAAAATCTAAGAATTTTTCTATAGAAAAAATCTAAGAATTTTTCTATAGAAAAAATCTAAGAATTTTTCTATAGAAATAATCTAAGAATTTTTCTATAGAAAAAATCTAAGAATTTTTCTATAGAAAAAATCTAAGAATTTTTCTATAGAAAAAATCTAAGAATTTTTCTATAGAAAAAATCTAAGAATTTTTCTATAGAAAAAATCTAAGAATTTTGCTATAGAAAAAATCTAAGAATTTTTCTATAGAAAAAATCTAAGAATTTTTCTATTGAAAAAATCTAAGAAATTTTCTTTAGAAAAAATCTAAGAATTTTTCTATAGAAAAAATCTAAGAATTTTTCTATACAAAAAATTTAAGAATTTTTCTATAGAAAAAATCTAACAATTTTTCTATAGAAAAAATCTAACAATTTTTCTATAGAAAAAATCTAAGAATTTTTCTATAGAAAAAATCTAACAATTTTTCTATAGAAAAAATCTAACAATTTTTCTATAGAAAAAATATAAGAATTTTTCTATAAAAAAAAATCTAAGAATTTTTCTATAGAAAAATTCTTAGATTTTTTCTATAGAAAAATTCTTAGATTTTTTCTATAGAAAAATTCTTAGATTTTTTCTATAGAAAAATTCTTAGATTTTTTTATAGAAAAATTCTTAGATTTTTTCTATAGAAAAATTCTTAGATTTTTTCTATAGAAAAATCTAAGAATTTTTCTATAGAAAAAATCTAAGAACTTTTCTATAGAAAAAATCTAAGAATTTTTCTATAGAAAAAATTTAGGAATTTTTTTATAGAAAAAATTTAGGAATTTTTTTATAGAAAAAATTTAGGAATTTTTTTTATAGAAAAATCTAAGAATTTTTCTATAAAAAAAATCATTGCATTTTTCTATAGAAAAAAGTTTTAAAAATGTTTCTATACAAAAGGTCGCGCTCATATTTCCAATAAAACTTAATTCGTATTATTTCAATATTGTTACAACTGATGCCAGGTGTTTTAATTTTTTTTTAATTTCTGCCAATTTGGAATGTCCAGTCAATGAAACTCTCAATTGTATAGGTACCATTAAATTGGTTTTATATGTAATGTCTGTTGGATAAAAACATGAATTGCCATGCCATATGACACTTACATGTGTATTTAAATAAAACTTTCAGTTTGTTAAATGTAACAATTATTTATTTAATATACAAAGGTACTTACTAACAATAAATATAGATACATTTTATTTAATTAATATTAATTATGGTTTCAATGGTTTTGAAATGATTTTTTTTTTTTTTTGTTAAATAAATATAAATGTATTTTACAATTTATTTTGTGTAACAATATACAGTACTCCCTAATTTATTTGGTAAATAAAATTTTTTAAGAGTGAGACGCGGACGTGTTTGTATTCAAATACATGGATTTATATCAACTAAACTTTATGTGAAAGATTCCCGTACGGTAAAGCTCTGTCTCCATTTTTTTTTTTTTCAATTTTTAACCAACTAAGGATTTTTTCCTATAACTATTCTTTCCAAATCGGCTTTGCTAACTTAAGTAATTAACAAATTTTCCAGTAGATTTACAAGTTATTTTGGGTGTATTATAACATAGGTTCTTAAAACACCTTAAACTTGATGCCCACTATGCAAAACAAAAAATTCCAAAAAATTTCCACGCACATCCTGTCATAAGTGTAATAACAATTTTTTTTGTTTATTTACTTGGCATTCGATATTATTAGTCCCAAAACGTGGAGACAGATTACACTATACACACACACATATATATGGCTTAAGTGAGACATAAAATATAAATACAAACGTGGGATTTTAAAAATAAAACGGCCTGCTATGTTACATGTAAATAAATTTAAAAATACATTTAAATAAACGTGTATGAAACATTTCAACTGCTGATAAAAACAAGAATGTAAACCTATAACATAATTGAAAAACCTTTAATAAATTATTCCATTTTTCTACTTTATTTTTATATTTTTTTAAGCAGATTTACACAAAATAAAATAAAATTTTTTACATAAACTGTATCCATTACAAAAATAAAAAAAAACTAAATAAAATCCCTTTAAAAAAACACACATAAATCTTGTATGCAGGATAATTTTATATAAAATTCTACTTTTCACAGATTTAAAAAAAAAAAAAAAAACTATAATGTTATGTTAAATATATTTTTACAGTAAAGGGAGATAGGATTATGAAATAAAAAAAATCAATGTTTTTTTATTGGTGTTTTTGTTCCTCTTGTATAAAACCGCATAGTTTTTCTAAAATTGACTGTCTGGTTGACCATATAACAAACTAGCTGTTTTGCGCCCGGCGTTGCCCTGGTTGAAAAAATATTATTTAATGAATGAGTTACTCAGTTTGTCTACCGCTTCATGACTCTTCATAAACCTATTCATATGGGTAGAGCTACTTTTTTTCGATTTCGCTTAGCGTCGGGCAGGCGCGGATCCAGCTCTTGAGTTTGGGGGGGGGGAGGGTAATTTTTTTTTCTCAAAAAAAAAAATTTTTTGTACTTAATTTATTTTTTGCTGGGAACCTCAGGTCGGATTTGAATCATTTGGTTAGGTTTGTTTAGTGTTTTCTCTTGTTTATTATAATTTAATTATGTAAAACCATTTCCAATTTTTAAAACTGTATTCCTATATAAAAAGGTTTTAAGATTTAAGAAAATTTTTGATGTTTAAAAAAATGTCTCCTCAAAAAATTTTTCGTTAGAAAATATATCAGATTTGTGACATGCATACATATTTACTTTAAAAAAGATTCCTGATTTCAAAATTTTTCAGAGTCATTTGCTTAAAGAGAAAGTTTATGAGTCTGGGACATTATCCCAATATAAAAATTCTGAGGTTCTGAGCAATTTTGTTGCAGAAGAGTTTTAAAAATTTATAAAATTCTTGCTATTGAAAAATTTGTATATTCTGATACATATAGAAAATTCTCAGAAACTTAGGCAATTTTCCCACCGTATTTTAAGAAAATTTTTTCAATTAGATTTAGTGACATTTTTCCCCATAGAAAAGGTTCTGAAATATGGTTTTCTATTCTACTTTTCCACCGTAACGCTCTTTCTTCACCAAAACTTTCAGGTTTTGAAAAAACAAAACCAGAAAGTATCTGAGATAAGAAAAATTAAAGACTTTAATGCCTTTAAAAAATTTTTTAGTCAATTTCCTAGATTCTGAGACATTTTTCTAAAGAAAAAGTAAAGTTTTTTGAGACACTCTTCCTTAGAAAAGGTCTAAGATTCTCAAACGTTTTCTAAAACATATTTTCTATGGAAAAGTCTAAGAATCTAAGAAATTTTTCATACAAAAAAATGTTAGATTCTAAAACATTTTTCCTACAGAACCGGTCTCAGCTTCTGAGACATCATATAGAAAAAGTCTCAGAATCTGAGTCTCACACACTTTCCTAGAAAAAAAGATTCTGGGACATTTTTCAAAAAGAAAAAATTTCAAAATTTAAAATATTTTCTTAGATTCTGGGGCATTCTTCCTAAAATCTCAGATACTGAGGTTTTTTTCTATAGAAAAGGTCTCATATCCTGAGTTATTTTTACTTTACAAAAAGTGTCAGATTCTAGAACATTTGTTCTATAAAAACTCACAAATTTTAATATATTTTTTCTTTCGAAAAAGTTTGAGATTTTTTTTATCTTAGCCAATGATTTCAGTCTTAGATTTTGAGACACATTTCAAATAGAAATAATTTCAGATTCTGAGATATTATCTCAGAATCTGAGTTATTTATCTTTAAGAAAAAGTCTTTGATTCTCAGATATTTTTAAATAAAAAATCTTAGATTCCGAAACATTTTATTTATTAAAAAGTCCCTTCTGGGCAATTTGGCTTAAGAAAAAGTCTTAGACTCTAATAATTTTTTTTCTATAGATAACATTCTTTCTATAGAAAAATTTTAAAATTCTTGAGAATTTTTTATAGAAAAAATGTTCATATAATTTCATTTTTTTTATTCCTTACTTTTTACCCGTATTCTCAGATATTTTTCGAAAGAGGAACTATCAGATTTTCTGTATAGAAAATTCTCATATTTTTTCTAAAGAAAAATTCTCAGACTTTGTAGCATACAACGGGTTAATTTTTATGGTAGATGTTATGTGGAGGCAGAAGGTAGCGGGTGCACGCATTTTAACCGGCCTTATTGCTCGTCGTAGGGGAGGTTCGTTGCTACACTGCTTCCTTACCAATTAGCCACACGAAACTTTAATTTATGCGTGCTAGGGAACAAGACGGTCAAAGAATTACTAAAAACTGACAAAAAGGAAATTACCACAACACTGTCACAAGATGGAAAGTGACATATGCCCGCCCAACCATGATCACAAACACAACACAAAACCTAAAAAGAAAATTATTTTGTGATCCCATTACAAACATCACAACAAGCCCTCTACCAAATGTTGAAATCAAACAGACTTATTAAATTTAACCACAAATCATATTGATTTATTTAACAAAAAAAATAATAAGTTCAGCTTAAATCAAATATTAAACCTAATAAAAATTTTATAAAATTTAAATTTAAATTTCTCATCTGTAACAATTCATTTAAAAAAAGAATTATAAAAAAAAGAACTATACTAGTTAGAATTAATCAAAAAAAAAATATTTAACTAAAATAAAAATCACACGCGACCCTATGCAAAAATCAAAAAACAGCTGAAAAGAATTTAAAGGTCATATCCAGTTCGGATATCAGGGTAAATTCAAATAATATAAATAAAAAAAATAATAAAATTAATAAATTTCTTAAATGTGCATTCCAAAAAAATGTGTGCAATGTAAACACGCGATTTACTAATACGAAGTAATAAGAAAAAATGTATGCTTGTATGCACTATTTCCGTCAAAATTAGGGTGACATTAATTTTCGTAGTAGTCTAAACGCGGCAAAAACAAAAACGATACCGAGTAAAAAAAAACAAAATAAAAAAGTTTTAACACGATAAAAAAAAATCACGTCATTAAAAAAAAAAATAAAAAAAAATTTAACTGAAATTTCCGGGGATCGAACCCACGACCTCCAACTCCTGAGCCGGGCACACTCCCACTACACCACGACGGGTCTTGAATTCGTTCTAGTTATAAACGAACTAGTAGCGTATACGTAATATTAATTACGGATATTACGCATGCACAACCATGCTAACAAATTACAATGCAAATGTAATGTTGATCATTAACCTATTTTTAGAAATTTATTTAACACGTGAATTTAGGTACCGATAATATTAAATAATTAAAAACGTTTTAGGAAATTAAAAGAAAACGGAAACTAATTTATACGACGTATTTGGTATCAAAATTTATCATTTTTAATTTCTAATAACTTATTAATATTTTAATTCCCGGAAAAAAAATAATTTACGACAAAATAAATATATTCAAATTTGTCTTAACAGACACTGTTAACTTACTGTTAAGTAAAATTTTAACAGTGGCTTTATAAATTTAACATACTTTAAAAATGTTAATTTTATATTAACGAAATTAACACTGTTAACGAGTGTTTTTTAACAGAAAAAAAAGGAATTAAATTTATTTTTAATAAAAAAAAAATGTAAAAATATAAAAAAATGTTAAATAAAAAACTTACATCTTACTGGTCCCACGATGAAAGATCTTTCATGCTGGATCTGATGCTAAATTTTGATGACTTAAATTTTTATGATGAAATTTGATATTTTAAATGTAAAAAGAAATTAACGGACTACGTAATTATGTTAAAAAGAATATTTTTTCGCGCAGAGCCATCTTGTAAAAATTAACAAAATTAAAAATTATTTTTAGACCTTTTTTGTCTATTTTTGACGTTTCCAAATCTTTTTGTTATGCTTTTGATTCTACTTTTAGAACACTTTGACACGGATTTTAGTTTTACTTTACTTTTTAATCGCGATTACACATTTTTATATCAAATCGATTTTTTTCTAATTAATTTTATTAATTTTTTCGTGATAAATTAGTACATTTGTACTAATAAAAATCGCTAAAAAAAAAACCGGGTAAAAACGCGTTTCAGTGCGGTTTTGATTTTTGCAACAAGGTAAGTATGTGATCGTGTAAGAAAAAAAAATTAAGGCAAGTAAAAATGTAAAATAAAAATAAACTAAATTTACCCTATAACTAATAAAAAAAATGTTTTTAATTTTAGAACGAGATGATAACACTTGGAAATTCAAACTTATGGCACGGAGTTATTTTGTGAATTTTGTGAATTTTGTGAAATATAAAAATGATCAAATTTATGGAATTTTTAGTATATGAAAAAAAATTGTGTTTTCTTCAATAAACCACTTTCATACTTTGTTTTTCTTTTTTTTTTTTTCTTATGGACAATTTGGTTTGTATATAAAATTTCTGTGACTTTTAATTTGATGCCGGAAAAATTCTAAGGATCTTTTCTAAGAAAATCGATTTTAACACTTTTAATGTTTTTCTTTAAAATTAAATTTCTAGTCACGACAATAAAAAAATCACTATAATGCACTTTCAGTCTTTTGGCACTTTTAGTAGACTTTTTAGACACTTTCACTTATCTATTTTTTTTATGTTAGGGTGGTTTTTTTTAAAGGTGATTTCGATGAATAGGATGATTTTGTTGGTGATCCTGGTGAGATGAAAATGGTTTTCGGGTTTTTCTCTGAGGGTTTCCCGTTCCCATGAGAAAAAATATACGGATGCAATTGGGGACTTTTATTGGCCAAAAGATTCCCCTCTGTCCTCTCGAAAAATGCGTATGTGTGTGTGCTGTAACAAAAATTTTATTAGGATATGTATATGTGTGTGTTTTGTACGTGAACTTGAATTTTACCTTTTATATAGCTAACAGCAAGGTATGCGAATAAAACCTTTTGCTGGCTCTAATTAAATGAGAAAAATCTCCCGTATAAAGGATGTGAATTATGATTTTTCTTTTATGGAATTTAAAAGAAAAACCAAACGTAAGATTTTGGATGAAATCGAAGATTTGCAATGGAATTTCTCCAGGAAAAATTATTCCTATTGGGAAAAGAAATTAAATCGAAAATTTCGATTAAAAATAACATAATTTTTTGAATAAAAATTAATTATTTTTAATCCAATAACATCCAGAAATTTTCAGTTGGAAAAATTATCATTCAATCAAACGAATTCAATTGAATAAAAATTTTTAGAAAATAACACGAATTTTTCTGGTATTATTTTCTCCAACAAATTGAAGAAAAATAATTAAAATTTCAAAATAAAAATCTTTAAAGGATTTTCTTTCAATAAAAAAAAATTCAAAATTTCCAACTTACTCTGTGAGGTTTCAACGAATTTGCGCGAAGCAGATTAAAAAACACTTGAAGGTGATGATCAGCAAAATAGGCCGAATCACCATCTTGAAATCCCTTTTATACCCCAAATATTTTGGAAAATTTTGGGAATCCTGGGAAATTTGGAAAATCCCGCTTATTCAGCTATATACCACACATACATATACAACACCATATACAAATTTTCGAAGGAAATGTCACTTACTTTTGACACATACGGCATTATCCTTTTTGACAGATAAAAATCCTTTTGACGCTTTAAAAGGACCCAATACACCGTGAAAATTCAAAATAACCGTTACGGTTTCAAATTATTCAAATTTGAAAAATTAAAAAAAAAATATATAAAAGATTAAATAAGTTTGTTGTTATTCGACCTTTTTATTAATATAATTAATAGTAAATAATCAAGCTCGAGGTCTTTATTTTATTTAAAAATCTTCTTTATTTCATTCCTCCAATATTTCGTTATTAATTAAATAACATCCTCAGGGACAGTCTAACATGTAAAAATCAAAATATAAATATAAACATCAAAGCACAAAAACAAAAAAGTTACAGAGAAAATATTAAATAAAACAGTAATAAAAATAACAACAAAATAACAAATAATTATTTACGTACACAAAAAATTCTTATAAGCTAGTGCGTAGCTGTTGCTGTTGTCGTCGTCATAATAGTACTAAAACCAAAAAATAAAAATAAAAATATTGCACTTGTATTGATTATTGCTTTGCCTTATTAACTAAGTAACGAAAATGTTGGGCCGAACTCCCTTCAACATCGGCTTTAAAATTCATCCTAGTTGTTGTTGGTATTTTTATTATATTAAGCATCTCCAACATATATCGGCGTTTGTAATTCTCTTCCCCCTGTAATATTTGTACGTCATCTAAGTTGGGAGAATGATGAGTACTTGCACAGTGGGCTGTCAGTGCTGTTTTTTGTGTAGAAATATTTTTTTTTATTTTTTGGTCTGATTTGTGTGCAGCGATTCTGGATTTTAATTTATTTTTGGTTGTTCCTATGTATACTTTGTTGCATATTTCATTTTCCTTTCCGTTGCAAGGTATTTTATAAATAATAAAATAAAACTCATTTTACGTAATAATGATTTTCCATTAAAACTCACAAAAAAACTGATACGGAATTTTGAAAAACCAAATCCCAAGAATATAAGAACTAATGAAGATCCTTTCATTTATAAGTCACTAACATATGTACCTAAAATTTCAGAAAGATTAGAAAAATCAAGATTATTTGATGTAAAAAAATACAAAATGGCCCACAAAACTAACCATAATTTAGGAAAATTATTTTGCAACACGAAAGACAAAATTGAAAAATGGGAAAAATCCAATGTTATTTATAAAATACCTTGCAACGGAAAGGAAAATGAAATATGCAACAAAGTATACATAGGAACAACCAAAAATAAATTAAAATCCAGAATCGCTGCACACAAATCAGACCAAAAAATAAAAAAAAATATTTCTACACAAAAAACAGCACTGACAGCCCACTGTGCAAGTACTCATCATTCTCCCAACTTAGATGACGTACAAATATTACAGGGGGAAGAGAATTACAAACGCCGATATATGTTGGAGATGCTTAATATAATAAAAATACCAACAACAACTAGGATGAATTTTAAAGCCGATGTTGAAGGGAGTTCGGCCCAACATTTTCGTTACTTAGTTAATAAGGCAAAGCAATAATCAATACAAGTGCAATATTTTTATTTTTATTTTTTGGTTTTAGTACTATTATGACGACGACAACAGCAACAGCTACGCACTAGCTTATAAGAATTTTTTGTGTACGTAAATAATTATTTGTTATTTTGTTGTTATTTTTATTACTGTTTTATTTAATATTTTCTCTGTAACTTTTTTGTTTTTGTGCTTTGATGTTTATATTTATATTTTGATTTTTACATGTTAGACTGTCCCTGAGGATGTTATTTAATTAATAACGAAATATTGGAGGAATGAAATAAAGAAGATTTTTAAATAAAATAAAGACCTCGAGCTTGATTATTTACTATTAATTATATAAAAGATTTTCGAGCTACAAGCGCTACTACAACTTTTCCTATAAAAAAATTCTCTAGTACTTTCCTTTAGAAAAATTGTTAGATTTTTCTTATAAAATTCTCAGATTTTTCCTATACAAAAATTCGCATTTTTCCCATTAAAGAATTCTAAGAAAAATTCCTAAATTTTTCTTAAAGAAAAAAACTTTAAACTTTTCGTCTAGAAAAATTCCCAAATTTTTCGTCTATAAAAATTATCGTATTTTTTCTAAAGAAAATTTTAAATATTCCGAGACTTTTTTGATATCGAAAAACTCTAACATTACGAAAAAAATTCTAAAATTTTTCCTATAGAAAAATTCGCAAATTATTCCTATAGGAAAATTCTAAATTTTTATCGTAATAAAAAATTCTCAAATTTTTCCTGTAAGAAAATTCTAAAATTTTTTCAAATAGAAAAATTTAATATTGGAGACATTTTTCCATTAGAAAATTTTTTTTTTAAAAAAAATTTCAGATAATTTTCTTTTTCCTTTTTTCCTCTCCCTTTTTTTCTTCTTTTCTTTCTTATCCTTTTTTTTTTTTTCCTTTTTTTCTTCTTGCAAATTCGGTTTGGGGGGGGGGGGGGGGGGGAATTTCCTTTTTTCTCCCCCCGTGGATCCGCGCCTGCCGTCGGGGTATGGAACAGTTAGCGTAACAACAAAAAAATCGATATGTGTGAAATTTTTTTGGGTTCCTGTTTTGACTTGAAAATTGTGAAATTTCGAACAAAGTAAAAAAAAAATATTTTATTTTTTACTCAAAATATTATTTAAAATTACGGCATTACTGACAAATCGTTTTATGGTAAACGAAAAACTTTGTTGGGCTGTAAAAAATGAAGAAAAGTTGTTTAACACGAACTGGATAGTAAACGTTTTAAACTAGAGACGTAATGAAGCAAAACTGAATTTAAAGTTTTTCTTTTCGTGATCCCGCTTCCTTTTAAAAGTACTTCAAAGTTTTAGAGGACTAAATTTTATAAAATATTTTTAAGATGATAATGTTTTTAGGCTGGTGTCTAATTTTAAGAAAGATGCAGGACGCCACCTCAATTTGAGTATATAAGCTAACAATTAACGAAAAAGAAAATAAGAATTACTATTTTCATTTTCTTAAAACCAAAAATTTAAGTAACTTGGGTTTGTAACTTGGATAATAATTCACCTCGTGGTGAATAAACCCGTTTTTCACTAGCTGGTGAATAAAAAGTAACATAAATATTTTTCAACAAAAAAAAATTTTTTTCATCAATTTTTTTTAATCAATTTTTTTTTTTGCATTAAATTTTTTTTTTTATAATTTTATTCATCAAATTTTGTTTTCCACCATTTTTTTTTTTTTTTTTCATTAAATTTTTTTTTTCGTAAAATTTTTTTTTCATAAATTTTTTTTTCATCAAAATTTTTTTTTCATAAATTTTTTTTTATGAATTTTTTTTTCATCATTTTTTTATGATTTTTTTTTTAAATTTTTTTTTTCGTCAATTTTTTTTTTTTTCATTTTTTTTTTTTTATAATTTTTTTTCATCAAATTTTTTTCATGAAATTTTTTTTTTCATCAATGTTTTTTTCATCAAATTTTTTTTATCAAATTTTTTATTACATAAATTTTTATTTTTATCAATTTTTTTTTTCAAAAAAAAATTTTTGTTTTCATCAAAATTTTTTTTTTCATAAAAAATTTTTTTCTTCATCAAACATTTTTTTACCAAAAATCATTTTTCCACTTTTTTTACCAAAACTACTTTTGCAACAAGTCTAAACTTTTTACATAAAAATGTTCCATTTGTTTATGAAATGTACATAAATCAAGTGAGAGTGTTAAATTCTTCGGTGCCGAAATTATAATCTCCAAAATGTAAAAACACTTTTCGGCACTTGTTTTTGCACTCATTTACAAAATGTACAGCTCTTTCGGTTTGGACTGCATCTTGCTTTTCACAGACAGATGGACGGATGTATATAGCTAGAGTGTCTTAGAAATGGATCAATAATATATAAACTTTATGGGGTCCTCGACTAATATATCAATTCGTTTTGCATGGAATAGCAAAGTAATATAACATTATTTACACCCAAATATTCCGCAAAACATTATCATGGTTTACTGTTTTGGGCAAGAGTACAAAATTCGCAGGCATTTTTTTTTAATATTTGTGCTTGCCCTAGGATGCCACTAGGTATAGCAAATTAAAGATGGGGATCTCCCCTAATTTTCCTATTATATTATTTTTACTTACCACGAAAAAGGAGGTATGTTACGTCCTTTCAAAAATGTATCCTTCAATATCATTCAAAATTTTCAACAAAATATTTTCATAAAGTTTTCATATGACTTTATTCACATCCTTTTATCCCGATATGGCAAATAAAAAAAATTGAAAAATTAGGGGAGATCCTCTTCTTTCATTTGTCATCACCACTGTCATCATAGGACAAGTTCAAATATTTCAAAAATATTTTACAAAATGTATCCTTCAAAACTTTAAAGACCTTTTGAAAGGACACAGGATAACGAAATGGAAAACTGTAAATTCAGGGTTTCTCCATTTAATTTCTACTTTCAGACGTATATCATCCGGTCCATGTTTAATATTGGCTGTCGGACAGTGTTATAAAGATCCCAATTTTGGACTCAGGTCATATAAAAAAATTTCACCCGGTATTTAGATAAATCGGTTTATGGCAGCAAATAGCCAAATTTGGTTTGTGCCTTTTTTATAAACGTACCTATTAAAAATATAACAAAAGATAGATCGAATCGGTTCATGTTAGTCTTAGAACCCTCTTTCCAGAAATACTGGCGTAGGGTACTACAGGGTGGTCCATTAACTAGTATCTTTTTAAAACATGCAATGAAATGAACAATACTCAATAGTTTTGGAACCTTATGGCTTTATTTGAAAGAGCAAATATTCCCATTATTTATGGCAAACGACTTCATTCATGCGGCTGCCTGGGTTAGCTCCGCAGTAGATCATCCTCGGCACCCATTTTTCTAATGTTTCTGGTTCTATCTCACGAAGGGCTTGAACGATATTCGTCGAAAGGGCCTAGAACATTTCTGGATTTTCCATGTTGCATGAATCTTTCACGAGAACCCTCAAAAAAAATGTTTAAAGGTTTTAATCGGCAGCTCTGAAGTGATCAATTGTCACGGCAAATATGCCTAAAAACACGATTTCCGAACTAGGTGCGCAAAATATCGATTGTTTGATGGACTGTGGGACATATTGCGACATCCTTCTGAAAAGAAATGTAATCCAAGTTGATATATTCTATTACGGCCAACAAAAAGTCGGTAATCATGGCTCTGTAGCGCTCATCTTTGACGAAAATGGGGTTTTCAGCTGTATTTTTGAAAATATTGTGTAATGATGCTGATACTCAAATCTGTTGCTTCCTATAGATGAATTGGATTCTTTACAATACCGTGCGAGTTTTACGATCCCAAGATGTAGCAATTTGTTTGTTAACATAACCTCATTTGAGTGCCTTATTTCGGTTAAAAACTTTTTTTCGAAAAACGTGCAGTTTGGCAGCGCAGTACTGCGCTAAAACGCGATACAGCGGAGCAAGCCGAGGACGCATCAATGAAGTCGTTTGCCATAAAAAACGGGAATGTTTGCTCTTTCAAATAAAGCCATAACATTCCAAAAAAAGTTGAGTATATATCATTTTATTGCATTTTAAAAAAGATACTAGTTATTGGACCACCCCTTATATGATGGCCCTTGGACGACTATCATTTTCTTACTTGTTTTTGTTAAGTTTCTTTGAACTGGTTAATCTTGGGATCTTGTAATCGATATTGATACTATAATAAAATAAAAAAAAATCTTATTCAATATTTCACTATCCCCAGACTGTTTGGCTTTTTGTATATTTTTTTTCTTTATATCCCACCAGTTACATTTTCCTACTCCCTGGAATAACTCACACGCTTAGTTTTTTCGTAGCCGTTAGTTATTGTAGCTGTAAGTTAGAAAAAAAAACTTAAATCTATTCGTACAACCTTATAATTATGCAAATCTGTTGGCTGCATTATAAATATGTACTATAGTAAGTAAAACTACCTTTCCATTTCTATAGATAGAATAGAAATTTGTTGAGTAGGCAAAAGTTTTTTGTTTTATGTGAATTTTTACTTTATTTTAGAAAACTAACTAAAAAAACACTTATTCTATTTTGCATGTAAGTTATTTAAATTTTGATTTATTGTCTGTATGGAAAGCTGTTGAAGTGAACATTTATGAAACTGGAAAGATTCCAAATTGTGTTTTTAAACACTTTAATCTAGTGATGGAAGGTATATATAAGTTTGTCATTTCGTTTGTAATACCGTGAAATATAGATCAAGGAATTCATAAAGTATATAAATTCATAATCCTTGATCGACTCAAAGTCGTCCTAGAGATGGCCGTACGTATGTCTGAATGTTGGAAACACGCGGACTTTCAAAAGACTACACTGAGGCTGCTGAAGCTTTGCATATACAAATCTAATTGGTTGTACCTTAATTTCAAGAAACTAAAAAAAATACACTCAAAAAAAATTGTACACTCAAAAAAAGTTTACACTAAAAAAGTTTTTTTGTTTTTTACCTAATTGACAAAAAAAAAACTTATTACTAAAAAAGGTTCTACTACGTTTGAAATTGTATTTTAGAAATTATCAATTGAATTTCAGAAGTTGGCAATTTTATTTCAGAATTTATCAATTGAATTTCAAAAGTTATCAATTGTATTTCAGAATTTATCAATTGTATTTAAGAAATCATGAATTGCTTTTCAGAAGTTATAAACTGTTTATCAGACTTTATTAAATGTTTTTTCGAAATAGTCAATTGTATTTCAGAAACTATCACTTGTATTTCAGAATTTATCAATTGTATTTCAGATATAATCATTTGTATTTCAGAAATTATCAATTGCATTTCAGAAATTATCAATTTAGAATTTATCCATTGTATTTCAGAAATTATCAATTGTATTTCAGAAACTAATTTTCGTAAAAAAATTGAAAATTTCTGAAAAACAATTGATAATATCTGAAATGCAATTGATAACTTCTGAAATACAATTGATAATTTCTAAAATACAATTAATAACTTCTAAAAAAATTGATAAGTTCTGAAAAACAATTGATAACTTTTGAAATAAAATTGATAACTTCTGAAATACAAATGATAATTTCTGAAATACACTTGTTAAATTCTAAAATACAATTGATAATTTCTGAAATACAATTGATGGATTCTGAAATACAATTGATAATTTTTGAAATACAATTGATATTTTCTGAAATATAATTGATAATTTCTGAAATGCATTTGACAAGTTCTGAAATACAATTGATAACTTCTGAAAAACAGTTGTTAATTTCTGAAAAACAATTGTAAATTTCTGAAAAACAATTGATAACTTCTGAAATATAATTAATAATTTCTGAAATACAATTGGAAGTGGTGTAGTAAATTAAAATGACTCCATTAAAAGACTCATTGTGGAGGGTATTCATGAATTCGGTCAAATTTTCTACTTGGATTTTTTTGCTTTTGCATAAAAACAAAATTGAAAATATTTAGTACAAAAACATTTCAATTATTTGTGCACAACTTTTACTCTATATCTAAATAATTAAACACAACTAAATTACAACAACCTTATAACTAGTGCCCCCCATTTCCCGGTTCTCGGTATTCCCGGGAATACCGGTATTCCCGGTTCTAGATATATTCCCGGGAATACCGGTATTCCCGGTTCTGATCCTGGTACCGGTTCTCAAAAACCAGAAAAATACTATACCATTAAATATTTAAATTACACTATTTAATCAGTATTTCAGTAATATTTAGATGTGTTTGTACATGATTTAAAAATTATGTAACTATTTTTTTCTTAAATTAAAAAAATACAATGGAAATGGTATTTTTCACATGTTTTGTATTTATTTTGGTAAAAGCAAAGAAAAAATTTTAATTGTACTAAATTTTACAAAATATACATACCGGTAGAACCGGGAATACCGTCAGAACCGGAACCGGGAATACCGGTATTCCCGGGAATACCGGGAATGAATTAAGAACCGGGAAACCGGTACCATTTCCCGGTAATACCGAGAACCGGGAATACCGGTATTCCCGGTTCTACGGTACTGACCGTAGGCACTACTTATAACTAAACAAGTAGAAAAGTTAAATTCGACTTGGCCGAATTTATGAATACGCTCCACAATGCTCTTTTTAAGGGATAGTAAATATTCTAACATAAAAAAGTAACAATTTTTATTAGAAATATTTTATTTTGTTTAAAAAACTTTTTTTCAGTAATTTGTGAAAAAAAAAAATTAAATTTAAAATTTAAATTTTTCAACACGTGAATTTAAGGAGAAACTAATCGAAATTCGCGGTTTTGCTTATAGCTTTTGAACTACTGGACCGATTTTGCTGAAATTCAATACCAACCAAACATGAGGAACGGAAAAGCGTCAGCAATGCCAGGATTGTCATTCGAAAGTTAGCGTTTCGTTAACTCCGATTTGCACCGATTTGGCTACATTGCATTACCAACCTGACCAGGTAAATGACCAACATATATGCCAAACTTCAGAAGCCTCTGTAAAGTCTTTCAAAAGTTAGCGTGTTTTTTTAAATTACTTTTAAAAAAAAAATTTTTACACAAAATAAAATATTTTTATTCGCAAATGTTATTTTTATACCCTCCACTCTAGTGATAGAGGGTATATGTAAGTTTGTCATTCCGTTTGTAACACATCGAAATATTGGTCTAGGACCCCATAAAGTATATATATTCATGATCCTTGATCGATTTTAAGTCGATCTAGCGATGTCCGTCCGTCCGTCCCACAGCGCGACATTTGGCCAATCTAGGTGGACAAAAATCTAATTTAAAAGATCCTGGCTTGAAATTTGGTTTGATAATAATGTAGAACATAACTAATATTGACAACAATATTTGGAACAATCGAACAATTGCCACGCCCATTTTTGGGAAATTAACTATTATATAAGAAACTAGCAGGCCTGCCCGGAACTTTGTCACCGGTAATATTAAATACTGTATTAGAGAAGGATCAGAATTAGAGTCCCCATTTCTAAAATTCTCCCCTGCTGAATCTTTATTTTATTAAATTTTTATCGTGTAACTCTTTCATAAAAACTATTTAGAATAAACAATAAAATTATAACCGCCCCAGTTAGCCCGGAATCATGTTTGTTTCGGTAAACAATTTTCTTAAAAATTTTCAAGCCCTTATATCGTAATTGTTGAAAACATTTCATTCTCCGTATCATTTTATTTCGTTAACCGTTCTATTCCATATCGTTCCCTGTTCTATTAAGTTCAAGTCATTGAATTCCAATTCATTTCGTTCCATGTAGGCTTCACTCCTTACTGTATAACATGAGTTAAAGAAATAAAAACATTTTAGGGCCGTTATCCCAATTGATATAAAGGGTACCATATTACCCTACCGTAACCAATGGTTTACTTCTTTCAACCCTTGAAAATTTTAATTTAAAATTATGTATATCCTTCTCCTGGTTGTTAATTCTGCTGGAGGATTTCAGGTAATAGTAAAAGTGCCACAGTAAAATAATTTACCTTTATAACCCCCATTAAAATCTAAATTTCCAGAAGGTTCTTTTTCAAAATGATTTTTTGAGCTGGAGGATCCCACATTTCAAGTCTCTATGACCAGTATATCAGTAGATACAAAAGGATACAAAGTTCAGTACTTTGCACCTATTTGATCCATTCAAATCGGAATTTCGAAAAAGAGTATTTTTCAGAATGTTTTGAAATCGGATGAGTAGTTTCGGATATTTTTAAATTTTAAGTTTTTGACCCAAAGTGATCATTAAAATCGGTGCGGTCAAGAAACCTACTCTAACCCACTCTCAAGGAGAATTCTAAATATTGGTGAAATAATTTTTGAAACATCATAAAAACTTTCGAATATTTTAAAGTAGTTATCTTGGATTTTGAAATTTTACGTTTTTTGGCCAAAAGTGGCGTGGTCAATGAAAACCAGCATATTTCCAATCTGAAGAACCATTACAAGCATTATTGCAAACATTTTTGAAATCGGATGAGTAATTTTGTAAATTTTTAAATTTTAGGTTTTTTTACCAAAAAAGTGGGCGTAGAAGTGGGCGTAGAAGTGGGCGTAGAAGTGGGCGTAGAAGTGGGCGTGGTCGACGAATCCTAGCCTATGTCCACCCTGGTGAAACACTCAAATTATTGATGAAAACATTTTTGAAATCGAATGAGTAGTTTCATAGATATTTAAATTTTAAGTTTTTTGCCAAAAGTAGGCGTAGAAGTGGGCGTGGTCAATGAATCCTAACCTATGTCCACCCTGGAGGAGCACTTTACATATTGGTAAAAACTTTTTTTAAATCGGATGAGTAGTTTCAAAGATATTTAAATTTTAATTAAAACCAGCATGTGTCTATCATGAAAGACCATTCCAAAGTATGCATTGGTAAAAAAAAAAATTGATATCGGTTTAGTAGTTTCGGAGATTTTTAAGTTTTACGTTTTTTGGGCAAAAGTGGGCGTAGAAGTGGGCGTGGTCGATGAAACCTGGCCTATGTCCGTCCTGGAGGAACACTCTAAATATTGCTGAAATCTTTTTTGAAATCGGATGAGTAGTTCCGGAGATTACTTTCTACAAACAAACAAACAAAAAAACATACAAACATTACCTCTTTATAACATTAGTATAGAAGTATAGATTGCTTAAATAATTTGAAGAATTTTTATGAAATTTTGTAAAAAAAAAATATTATTTGTGTACCATTTTGTTAAAAAAAATTGTACACAATATCCTCGAATATAATTATTGATGGGCAGTGTACGCCCACTTTTTTATAACAGACATTTAAGCTGTGTTGGACAACATTGTAAAATTAACTCTATACTGTAACGAAAAGGGGCGTGGTCTACCCACTACTTGCAGTTTTATAAATTTAATACACACAAAAAGATTTTACAAACTGTATTTACATTTATACTTTGAATAAAAAACAAGTAAATTTATAAGAATTACACAAAAAAATAATGAATTAATATTGAAATCATGTGCTTTATATCACTCATATTTTAGAATTTCAAACCAAAAAATTAAACTTATTTGGTTTTCATTATTTTAATTCCATTGCGAATTCTACGAACTTAACTATTATCAAATTTTCACATATTTTATACAAAAACTAAACATCGTTAAAAAAATTTAATGCCGTAAACAAGGGTTTGGTGTAATAACACATTAGATTTTATATTATAATATATGCTTACATAATCATTCAATTTTATGTGCAAAATAAGTGTATTTTTCATATAGTTTAAAACTAAAAGTCTCTGGAATTAAAAAAAAAATCAAGCAAAAAGTCCATTTTAGACGTTCACTAAACTTTAAAATTCTCTATAAATCGCAAAAAAATCGCCAGAAAACATGGTTTAATCTCTAAATAGAGACATTCCAACACATGCCACATGTATAGGTCGTGTGAGGGAGCGTGAGGAAACTATGGTTTTATTCCAACGAAGTTTCCGTTTTTTTATTTTTTTAATTTTTAATTTTTGTTTATAATAAATTACAACAATAAGTTTTCGATCAAATTGAAAAATGAGCACGGATTTAAAAACTAGATTAAAAAAGCTTTATTAGAAAAAAAAAATGGACTAATAACTCCAACAACAAAAAAGTTATAAGTGTTTGAAGTTGGGATGGTGCTCAAAAATATATTTTATTTCTCAATAGTCTATTACAAGATGTGACTTTAAACTCCTGTATCAAATGAAACAGCACTTTTTTCGTCATATTATGAATATTTCCATAGTATATGGGTTGTTTGCTGTCACATCCATTTAAATTATAACAATCCGCCAGCTTCTATTTTTCGATTTTTGTCCACCTAGATTGGCCAAATGTCGCACTGTGCGTCCGTCTGTCTGTCTGTCCGTTGAAAACACGCTAACTTTTAAAAGACTTTATAGAGGCTCCTGAAGTTTGACATATATGTTGGCCATTTACCGGGTCAGATTGGTATTGCAATCCAGCGAAATCGGTCCAGTGTTTCAAAAGTTATGAGCAAAAGAGTAAATTTCCGCAAGGGTATTTTGCGAATTTACGAGATTAAAACCACTCTAACTATCGAAAGACAATTCTGAGGGTACTGAAACGTGTTATATATCTTTCTCGTTCCCCAAGTCTATTTGGTTTTGAATTTCAGCTCAATCGGTCCAATGTTTCAAAAGTTATAAGCAAAACCCTGAATTTCAGATTTGTTTCATCTTGAATGCCACGTGTTTAACAAGTTTTAAAAGCATTGGTGGTAACTTAACAATGCTTTTTAAACTTGTTTAGTTTTAAAGCAATGATTTTTAAACTTTTTCAGTTTTAAAAGCATAAGTGACTTAAAAATTACACTCGAAAAAATTTTTACAGTAAAAAAACATTACACTCGAAAAAAATTTTACACTCAAAAAAAAATAGTATTTTTTTTTTTAATGACAAAAAAAGAGTTTTTTACTCAAATTAAAATATTTCTAAACAAAATTGTTAATTTTTTTCACGCTAAAAAATTTACAATCCTTTAAAATATGCATTGTGGAGGGTATTCATAGATTCGGCAAAGTCGAATTTAACAAAATTGTTATGAAATTTAAAGTTCAAATGCGATTTTCTCGAAAAAAACGAAGAACGTGTTTCTGATTTTTTTTTGTAGATGGACAAACATCTAAACTTTAAAAAAAAAAAATTGAAAAAAAAAAAAAATGTGGCATGTTTTTTAATAAATTGACATTTTTAAAAAATGGAAAATTTCAGAACGAGTTCTGAAAATTTTCCAAAAAAATTAATTTTAATCGATAGCCCATACAAAACTATATAAGAATGTAAATTTTTGAGATTATGGTGCATTCCGTTTTAATGTGATAAATATTTAATCAAGGCAACTCGCCACAAATTTGACCATTTTTCCAATATTTGTCCACGCCTCCTAAGCCCAGTTTTTGAAAAATTGAAAAACCAAAAACGCAATTTTCTAACAATAAGTTCCATATAGGGCTATCCATACAACCTATTCAGAAGTTTAGGGTACACGTGTTTTTTTTCGCTGGACATTTGGTGTGGAATGCCTCATATATGGTTTTGAATTGAGAAAAGTGTGAAAGAAAAATTTTTAATTTTTCTAAAAATTTATGACATCCTGGTTTGTTTCTTACTAGTTTCATATTATCCAGTTAGTATAATCTTCAAAAAAACTTTTAATGTCAAATTTATTCAGTTAATAGTCAATAGAACTCTATATGTGAAAATTATTAACAGATCGCAGCCGACAAGGATTGAACCCATTATCTGTAATACTTTTGCTATTAACTGCTTGTAACGTACAATCACTCTAGACCGATACGCCAAGTAGGCTGTTAAGCAAGTATCAACTAAATCTGATTTTTTCAATTCGAGTTTGGTTGTTACTGTTGTTTTTTCTAACAGAAGAGTTGTTATTGTAATGTTGTGTAAACAAATTCTATTTTTAGTAATCATTACACAGGGCAACACTTTTTTTTGCCCGGGATCTGATAGCTAATTTTAGGTATTAGGGGTACGCTGATTTCAAATCTGGCGTTTTTTTGGGTCAGCTCTAGTTTTCGAGATATAGCCTAAGGAAACTTTGAAAATAGGCTGTTTTTGGCATGTTTGTGAGTCTATATTTACCAACACTAGTCTTACATCCAAAAATTGAATGACGATTTTAGGTACTCTTCCACAACTCTTCCAAAAATGCTCTTACTTTTGTTGAGTCATCTTTAGTTTTTGAGAAAAAGATGACCTCTTTAATCTTGTCTGAATATTTATACCCTTTAATAACTCGAAAACTAAAGCTGTCAGAAAAAAGCTAATACCAGTTTTGGAATCCTGGTATCCAATATAGTTAAGTTCGTGTTTAAAACTGAGGCAGTAAATTTTTTTTTTGGAAATTATAGCCAAGCAAATTTGGTAAAAAAACGCACTTTTTCGACTCTTTAACGGCGATTTGCTCGCGAACGCGAGCTGATGGAAATAATTGGATAACAGTTTCGGAATCAGCACACTAAAGTCCATACAAATCAGTTGTCAAAGGTCAGGCAAATTGAAAAAGTTCAAATTTTGTCAACCTGTGTTATTCTCTTCCTCTCCTTCATCAATTCTGATCTAAACTCAAAAAAATAAAAGTGTAATGTTAACAAATTTTTTTTTGTTAACTCGAGTTTACTGGATTTTTAGCAAATTTTTAGTTAAAATCAGCGTGTTAACTACTTTTTTTAGTTAAGTTCAATTTACGAAAATACTAGTTTTGTACAAATTTTGAATTAATTTTTTTTGTTCACTTTAAAACTGTGTTTACGAATTTTTATTAATTTATTTGCGGATTTCTCGTAAAATATTTGTGGAGTGAAAAAATGTTAGAAATTTCTGGTGCAGCCTCCTATGCAAATCTCATAAGTTCTCCTTAAGCTGAACTTAATGCTGTGAAAAAAAAGAAAACTTACAACTTACAATATTTTTACAAAAATTTTAGCTGAATTTAACTAATTTTTTTTGTAAATACAAACATAAAAATATTACGAAATTTTCAGCTGAATTTTTAGTTAAAGTTACGTTTTTTTGATACATTTATTCTACGAAAAGTTAACTAAATATTTTTAGTTAAATTAACTAGAAATTTAGTAGGTTCAAAATCAGGTGTTTTTTTAGTTAAATTTAACTAAATTTTTTGCTAACTTTACAGTTTTATTTTTTTGAGTGTAAGTACTTATTTTGTAAACATTGGCAGACATGGCCTATATTTTTTTTTATCAATATTTTTTTTTTCATTAGTTTTTTTTTCATAAATTTTTTTTTTTATCAAAACTTTTTTTTCATAAAAAAATTTTTATGTGAGAGTTAACGAGGTAGAACTGCAGTCTTTTTAGGTTTTCAAATACAAAGTGCGCTGGTGTCATTATATATTATAATGATAATTGATATTTTCTATTATTTTGTAATATCTAACTTTTCCCGCGGCTTGTGGCTCGTTTTGTGGTTTTAGAGAACCAATTTTTTTTTTCATCAAAAGCTTAAAAACTAATATTTTTATTTTTTTTTTTTTTAATTTTTTTTGTGCCTTGGACTGCATCTTACTTTCCACAGACAAATGGATGGATGTATATAGCTACAGTGTCTTTGAAATGGATCAATAATATATAAACTTAATGGGCTCATCGACCGATATTTCAATTAGTTTTGCATGAAATGGCAAATAAATATAACATAATTTTTTCTAAAAAAAAATTTGCTGTGACAAGTACACCAAAATCTTCAGCAAAACATTATCGTGATTCAATGATTTGCGCATTTTCGGTCCCATGCTAATACATTAAGTCGCCTCAAATTTATTGAACAGTATGAGAACTGCAAAATGACCTTCCCTTTGTTCCTTAATATAGTTGTCCCTTGAATATACAAATTTTACTTGATTTCCATTCCTCACATCAAATTTCATTACTTTATTACAGCTACATCAAATGAAACCTAATTAATTAACAAAAAAAAAATAATGAAATTTTTAAATTACCTTAAAACATCTAAATTTTAAATGTTATTTTTATAATCGTTAATAATTTTTCTTATTTAGTGTTTTTTTTGTCCTTGTCGCTACCATTCATTTTATTTGTTACATTTTTAAGAAGGATTATTATTAATAAAAACATTTATGTTGTACCGTGGGGGTTGGGTAAAAACTTCATTAATTTCTCATTTAATACGCATAAATCCCATGCGGCTGGCAAACGATAACACAAAATGCTCTAGATAACTGATTATTATGTTTTAGCTAAACTTTCTATAATGTTCATTTGGTTGGTGTTGTTGTGTTCTATGAACGTATAGTACTACTGCCTGGCATACTGTTGTATTGTCTTGTCGTTCATCTTCTTAAAGTTTTTCTAGTTCTCATTCTTGTTCGTCATAGTCGGTCGTCATTTTGACTCAAATAAAGTTGTATGCTTTACTTTTGGACATTTGGTAATTTATTATACGTTGCCAAAGCAAAAGAAAGCAAAATTAAACTGGAAAAAACTTAGAAAAACCTAGCAAAGTTTTTTTGTTTTAGAAAGAGACACCCATACACCCAGCACCAACACACCATATCCGCACACGCACACATTTAATTTTATATTAGTCGACAAAGTGGCCAGTATTGTAGTAGTATTTTAGTTAAAATGTTTTACGTTCGGTCATGGTCAGTATTTTGCACTAATAAGCTCTGGAAGGATTAATTCTGTGATTTATTGCTTATAGTTAAATTTTGTGGTGTTATATACTATATTGAATTTTTGTGTATGTACTTTGTATGTTTAGTATTGTATAATATATTTTTTTATAGGAAATTATTAAATAATATTGTTTATTTTTTGTATTATTTATTTTTTTAAGATTTTATGAGCTTAAGTCAAATTATGGTTTAAGGAAAACAATAAAAGGAAATTTAACTTAAAATATTTTTATATTTAATAATAATACTGTATTACAAAAAACAAGTAAGAGTGTTAAATTCGGCTGTGCCGAATCTTTCATACCCTCCAACATGCAAAAAAATAATTGTGGGGGCGATTTATTTTTTTCTTTAGTGGTAATTTGGGGGGTCAAATTTCCTCTCGAATATGTGTTTAAAAAATCATTATTATGCTTTTTGCACTGAAAAACTAGAAGTTTATCATAATTTAAAAAGAAATTTTATTCCACGCCCATAAAAGGGGACAAACATAAACAAGTAGAACAGTTAAATTCGACTTGGCCGAATCTATGAATACCCTCCACAATGCACTTTTTAAGTCATGCGCGGGAACAAGGGGGGGAAAAAGAGGAAATTCCCCCCCCCCCCAGACCAAATTTCAAAAAAAAAAAAAAAAAATTTAAAAATTTTCCAAAGGAAAAAAAATTAAAATCCAAAAATTTTTCATGGAAAAAATATTTAAATTTTTTGAAGGAAAAATCTAAAAAATTTATAGGGAAAATCTGAAAATTTATAAAGGAAAACTGTGACTAAATTTGGTACAAAAAATGACAAATGAAAGAAAGTATGAAGTGAGGTTGAGATTGCTAAAAATAGAGTTGTAGTTTTGGAAACTGGCAAAATTTATTCTGTAGAAACCATAAATATTCACATATATAAAAACACTTTTTATTAACAAGACAAACCGACATTTAAACTCCTACTGATGATAACACTAACTGGGGTATTTGAAACCGGTATGGGAAATATCAGAAATGTCTATAATTTTTAGAAATTAAATTTTTCTTCAACATTTTTTCAACTTGAACCCTTACGATTTACAATTAGACTTTTTCTCAGAATCTGAGGTTTTTTCTATAGGAAAAATGTCTCAGAATCTGAGACTTTTTCTATAGGAAAACTGTCTCAGAATGTGGGACTTTTTCTGTAGGAAAAATAGCTCAAAATCTGAGACTTCTTCTATTGGAAAAGTGTCTCAGAATTTGAGACTTTTTCCATAGTAAAAATGCCTCAGAATCTGAAAATGTCTCATCTGAGACCTTTCCTATAAGAAAAATGTCTCAGAATCTGAGACCTTTTCTATAGAAAAAATGTCGCAGAATCTGAGTCTTTTTCTATATGAAAAATGTCTCAGAATCTGAGACTTTTTCTATAGGAAAAACGCCTCAGAATCTGAGACTTTTTCTATAGGAAAAACGCCTCGAAATCTGAGACTTGTTCTATAGGAAAAACACCTCAGAATCTCATACTTTTTCTATAGGAATAACGCCTCAGAATCTGAGACTCTTTCTATGAGAAAAATGTCTTAGAATCTGAGACAGAATCTGAGACTCTTTCTATGCGAAAAATGTCTCAGAATCTGAGAAAAACGCCTCAAAATCTGAGACTTTTTCTATGGGAAAATCGCCTCAGGATCTGAGACTTTTTCTATAGGAAAAACGCCTCAGAATCTGAGACCTTTTTTATTAAAAAAAATTCTTAGAATCCGAGAATTTTTCTTTAGGACAAATGACTCAGAATCTGAGACTTTTTCTATAGAACAAATGTCGTAGAATCTGAGACTTTTTCTATAGGAAAAATGTCGCAGAATTTGAGACTTTTCATATGGGAAATATCTCAGAATCAGTGACTTTTCTTGCGGGAAATATCTCAAAATCTGTGACTTTTTCTACGGGAAAATTTAAAAAAATTTCTCAAAATCTGTGAATAATAAAATTTTGAGAATAATTTAGAGGCAAAAGGTCGCAGCATTTGAAACTTTTTTGCATTTTTGTCGAACTGTTGTTGAAAAATCGGATGCAGGTTTTTAAAAAATGCTAAATTATTTGATTTTATAGCTTCTTTTGAAGGAAAAGTGTCCCTTTTGTTGATTGTCCGACAACGGTGATTTTTTTTTTTTTTTTTATTCGAAGTTAAAAAAAATTTCCCCCCCCCCAGACTCAAAAGCTTTACCCGCCACTGTTTTAAGTGACAGTAAATTTTCTAAAGTGAAAAATATAACATTTTTGGTTAGAAATATTTTATTTTGTAAAAAAACTTTTTTTTATTAATTTTTGAAAAAAAAAAAATAAATAATTTACTAATTTTTTTTTTTGGATGTAAAATTTTTTTTGAGTGTAAATTTTTTTTTTTGTGTATTTTTTTTTTTTGTTTTAGTGTAAAAATATTTTTGAGTGACAACAATACCTTGTAAAATATTTTTTTGACTTACAAATGTTTTTAAAACATGTTCAACGGGTTTTCAACACGTGAATTTAAGGTGAAACTAATCTGAAATTTACGGTTTTGCTAATAACTTTTAAACCACTGGACCGATTTGACTGACATTTAAAACGAACCAGACCAGGAGAACGACAAATATATATGCCAGATTTCAGCACCCTCAGAATTGCCGTTCGAAAGTTACCGTGTGTTTTATCTCGTAAATTCCAGAAAAACCCTTGCCGAAATTCACTCATTTGCTTATAACTTTTGAACCACTGGACCGATTTTGCTGGATTGCAATACCAACCTGACCAGGTAAGTGTCCAACATATATCCCAAACCTCAGGAGCCTACATAAAGTCTTTCAAAAGGTAGCGTGTTTTCTACGGACATACGGATCATGAAAATATATACTTACAGGAGTCCTAGACCAATATTTCGATGTGTTACAAACGGAATGACAAACTTATATATACCCTCTATTACTAGAGTGGAGGGTATAAAAAAAACGAAGGTGTCGGACTTTTTCAAAAAGTTGATTTTATCCATGTTGCATTTAATACAAGTTGCAATAAATCGAAGGGGTCGGATGCAGAAGTGTGCAATTTGGCAAATTTACTTGCCGGTGCCAGGAGTTAATTTAATCCGATCAACCTCAAATTTACACTATATAATTTTTAGTTCTACACTCAAAGAAAAAGCTTCTTCATATTGATGAAAAGTTACATCAATATGATGAAATGTTACATCATTTTTCAGAAATTCATTTTTTTGGCAGTAATTAATTTTTTTTAGACTACAGAAAAAGTAGAAAACAAGAAATTCTTAATGAAATAAGCGTTTTTTTAACAACTTTACTGACTACATTTTTAAATAAACTACAAACAGTTAATGACATAATTTTCTTAGTATACTATAATTCATTAATTTAGTCAAACACTCTGTTTATTTAATTTAAAATCTTCCAGTTTTAAGTAACAAACCATTAAGAAAAATTTTTAATTTATTTTCTACAAAAATTTCTATTGCTAAATAAACAACTAAAAATAGAAGAACCCAAAATTAAAGTTAACATCTCACTACCTGTCTTAAACTTTCTTGGCAAGAAATTCATACAAGTGATATAAATGTGGAAGGAAAAACACAAAACAAAAACATTTCAAGTGTCAGATTAATCGATTTAATTTACCTCGAAAACAAAAACTAGTGGAGAATTACAAAAAAAAAAAAAAAAACTTGAAGTAATCTTGCAATATACAAACAGCAATGAACAGTAAGAGATGAGGTAACCCATCAATATTTTTTTTACGTTTTGTATACCCCAGCGAAACTTTTATTACCAAATTTTGTATAAAATAAAGCATCTTATCGATGCTACAATCTAGGACCCCATAAATTACATTTATTCATAATCCTCGATTGATTTTAAGTAGATCTAACAATTTCCGTCCATCTGTTTGGCTGTAGAAAACACGCTATCTTTTGAAAAACTTTACTGAGGCTGCTGAAGTTTGGCACATGTGATTATCATTTTACTTAACAGGTTGGTATTGCAATTCAGCGAAATCGGTTTAGTGGTTCAAAATTTAGAAGTAAAAGAGTGAATTTCGACAAGGTCTTTCTCGCGAATTTGCAAGTATAACAAGTAAAAAAGTTAAATTCGGCCTTGCCGAATGTAGTGATACCCTCCACAATTTCAAAAAGATTATTGCAAACAACTTTACTTAAAAGGAAATTACTTTTGAAAAAAAAAATAAAAAAAATTTCCGCGAAAAAAATTTTGGTAAAAAAAAAAATCCTCGATTTTTTTCTTTTTTTGTCAAAAAATATGTTCGTACTTTTTATACCCTCCACTCTAGTGATAGAGGGTATATATAAGTTTGTCATTCCGTTTGTAACACCTCGAAATATTGGTCTAGGACCCCACAAAGTATATATATATATGATCCTCGATCGATTTTAAGTCGATCTAGCGATGTCCGTCCGTCCGTCCGTCCGTCCGTCCGTCCGTCCGTCTGTCTGTCTGTCTGTCCGTAGAAAACACGCTAACTTTTGAAAGACTTTACAGAGGCTACTGAAGTTTGGCATATATGTTTGTCATTTACCTGGTCAGGTTGGTATTGCAATCCAGCCAAATCGGTCCAGTGGTTCAAAAGTTATGAGCAAAATAGTAAATTTCGGCAAGGGTGTTTCGCGAATTTACGAGATAAAAAACACGATTACTTTCGAAAGACAATAATGAGACTACTGAAGCTTGGCATGTATCTTTGCCGTTCCCCGGGCCTGTTTGGTATGAAATTTCAGCTCAATCGGTTCAGTGGTTCAAAAGTTATAAGCAAAACCCTGAATTTCAGATTAGTTTCATCTAAAATGCCACGTGTTGTAATACGTTTTAAAAGCATTGGTGGTAACTAAACAATGCTTTTCAAACTTGTTTAATTTTAAAGCAATGCTTTTTAAACTTGTTTAGTTTCAAAAGCATTGGTAACTTAAAAATTACACTCGAAAAAAATTTTACACTCAAAAAAAATTTTACACTCAAAAAAAATTTTACACTCAAAAAAAAATTTTCACAAAAAAAAAATTAGTTTTTTTTTTACAAAAATGACAATATTTTGTGTACATACGTACGTGCATTCACTCAGAAATATTTTTACAGTAAAAAAACATTACACTCGAAAAAAATTTTACACTCAAAAAAAAAAAATTAGTAATTTTTCTTTAAAAAAAAAATGACAAAAAAATAGTTTTTTACTCAAAGTAAAATATTTTTAATCAAAATTGTTAATTTTTTCACGTTAAAAAATGTACTACCCTTTAAAAAAATGCATTGTGGAGGGTATTCATAGATTCGGCAAAGTCGAATTTAACTTTTCTACTTGTTTAAATACCATTTGGTGTTCAATTATGTTCACATATGTCAACCAGAAGCCGAATTAAAGCATTTTGTATTTTTAGGTTATGTTGAATGTACTGAAATTTTTGAGGTGTGCTTACATTTTTGTTCATAACTTTTGAACCGCTGAACCGATATCGCTCAAATGCAATATAAATTTTCTCGGGAGAACTTCCAATATACATGTTAAGTTTCAGTCATCTCTGCGCAATATTTTGTCCGCGAGAGCATTTTCCACAGACAGACAGACGGACAGACGGACATCGCCAGAATGTCTTAAAATCGATCGGGCATCATGAATATATATATGTTTTATGGGGTCCCAGACCGATATTTTGACGAGTTACAAACGGAATGACAAACTTATATATGAGGAGTTCCGGCTAAGACTTAAATTTTGAGGTAAAAAAGATGTGATTTTTAATTTTGATGGCACATCGATGAAATTTGGCATAAATATTAGAAGCTATTTAAGAATAAGAAATTCGTTCGCGTCAATTAAATCGCGCAAGGGGGTCAAAAGTTATGGCGGTTTTAAGATTTAGCGGTTTTAAAAAATCTTAAAAATATTTTAAATATTTTTTTTCTACACATTTGTTGCATGCGTTATTAAAACATGCCAGGATATATCATTTCTTCTAAAATATATGATATAAATTTAACGCTTTAATGACCAAACGATTTAAAAAAAAATATCTAAGTACCTAAACTCGCGATTAATTCGCGGTAAAAGAAAAGTTTTACAATTTTTTATAACATATTAAGGCAATGCGCGTTGGTTTTACTGAAAAAAAATCGCGGAAAATCGTATCATTGTACCAGTGTTTAAAAAAATCGGTGATGCTTTTTTATAACTAGAAAATTTAATATGGTCCAAAAAATCTATAATCATCAAAATTTTTTAACCCGCCTCTGATTTTATGATGACAAAAAGTGGGCTTTCATTTAAAAAAAATTTCATCCGATTTCGTGAAAAGCCTTGGATGTGCCAGATCAAAACAGGTTTATATAAAATCATCGCGCTTTCCGCTCAGAATGGCTTAAAGTAAAAAGTCAAAAAGCAAATCAGTTCTACTCGTTAAGGCACGTCTTTTGGTGTATTAAAATGAACATGATGCATTAATTGCTACTAAAAAAAATTGGGAACAGATTTGCAAATTTCGCTCAATTTTCAAAAATGCCATACAATTTTTGCAATTTATTTTTTATAAGCCCGCCAGTGATTTTTTTATGTAAACTCCTAAAAAATTCGGTTTACGCAAGAGTCCACCAAATTTCGAATGAAACCGCGAATGTGCCTCACGAAAAACTGGTATTTTAAAAAAAATTACGTTTTTTCTTTCGAACTTTGATCTGCTGAAACCCCTTAACTATTCGTGGCACATTAACGGGATTGATTCCAAAATGTTAAGAATTACAACAGCTACCAACTATAGTTCAACTTTTTTCATTTTATAGAGGGGGCCGAAATCCCTGATCAAAAAACCTCGAAAATTTAAAAACTCTTAATTTTTGGTTTCAAAATTTAACCGTCTTATAACTTCTTACAAAGCGATGAAGCATCTATCAAGCAAACATTAAAATAATCTTTTATATGTACTGACTTTGTGTTATGCCGGAAAAGATTGAAATATAAGGAGAACTTAAAAAAAAAAGCGAAAGAAGGTTAAAACTATGGATTATTTCAAGCCATTTTTATCGATTTTTCAACTTTAACCCTCTGTAACTTTTACGGATAAAGTGGGGTAATCCTTAAACATTGCTCAGTGATGGTTCAAGGTCTTGTTTACACAACTGCATTTACAGTTTTTCTAAATTCCAAAAACTGCCGGTTTTTTTAAACATTTATTTCAGTTTCACTGAGTTTAAATTTAAAAAAGATTTCATGATATACCCTCTATCACTAAGTGTAGGGTATAAAAACACGCTTACTTTCGTTCTCTGAGGCAGCTGAAGCTTGGAATTTATATTTCTCGTTTCCCTGGTCTGCTTGGCATTGAATTTCAGCAAAATCGGTTTAGTGATTCAAAAGTTATAAATAAAACCGTGAATTTCAAATAGGTTCCACCTTAACTTTAAAAACATTTAGTAAATCAGAAAAATATGTTACAAATTATTTGTGTTATTGAAAAGCATTTTAGCACTAAAAAACATTTTACACTTAAAAAAATTACACTCGAAAAAAATTTTACACTCAAAAAATTTTATACTCAAAAAAAAACTTAGTATTTTTTCCAAAAAATTGCTAAAAATTTTTTTTTCTTAAAATAAAATATTTCTAATCAAAATTGTTAGTTTTACTATCACTTTAAAAGAGAATTGTGGAGGGCATTCACAGATTCGTCCAAGTCGAATTTAACTTTTCTACTTGTTACTTGGATGGACTCAATTTAGCTAATTCCCACCTACAAGTTAAAAAATTCTAAATTTGTTAGTAATTAGGTAAGGAAACACGTGCCGAAAATTGGTTAAAAGTTGGAAAAAGTGATTTAAGGAAATTTTTAGCTTTTAGATACCAATAAACAAGACTGGGCCAGTCCATATAAGAAAAATATATTTTGAAAATTTTTCTTGTACGAGGTCATTACTTCCTTTGCTAATTAAAACCATGATATTGTCATAGAATAATTTTAAAGAAAATTATTTTTCTGTTTCAAATTTATTTATGTTTTACATTTTTGGGAGACTTAATCGACAAGTATTTCGGAATTTGTCAGATTACATTGCAATGCAATCTTGACAATGCATTGACTAAAATCACCGATATAAATAAATTTAAGACAGAAAAATAATTTTCTTGAAAATTATTCTATGTGAATGTCATAGTTTTTATTTGTAAAAGACATAATGACCTCGAGCTAGAATAAACCTACACAAAATATATACTTAGATGTTTTTATAATTTCCTGAAATCCTTTACCAGAATAACCACCGAAGAGAGGAACATAATTTTAAATTTTTGGGGTAAAAATGAGTAAACAATTATTAAAATTAGGGCAAAGTGCTACTTTTTTATATACGAGGTGTGTTCATAAAAAAAGTAAGGTGCATTTTTGGTTTTCGAGGAATTATACCGTCCGACAAAAATGAAAAAGGACGTTGAACACGAACTGGATAATATACGTTTTAAACTAGAGACTACATGTAGTAAAACAACATTTGCAGATTTCATTTCGTGATCCTTGTTCCTTTTTAAAGGACTTAACATTTTTAGAGGATTAAATTTTATAAAATATTTTTTTAATATTTGTACTTGTCCTATGATTGACAAAAAATTAAAGAGGAGGATCTTCCCTAATTTTCCTATTTTATTATTTTTACATATCAGGAAAAAAGAGGTATGTTACGTCCTTTCAAAGTGTATCCGTTAACATCATTAAAAATTTTGAAAAAAATATTTTGATAAAGTTTTCAAATGACTTTATTCACATTCTTTTGTCTTGATATGGCAAAATTAAAAAAAAAATGTATCAAAGTTTGGCAAATTTTATTATTTTCTTATTAGAATCTAAAATTAATGTTGGGATATTAATCTTAATGGCTTAAATGTATTTACTGTTAAAAATAGGCAACAACAATATAAGAAACAAAATATAAACTTTTTGAATTTTTTTATGTTTACATTTTACTTCTTTAAATGCAATTTAAAGCTAGAAAAGTACTTACGCCGAAATGTTCTTTTAACATTTTGTTGATTTTTGAGAAGTGTTTTTGTTTTTTTTTTTTTGAAATCATTTTTTTCATGCTCTAATAAAACAAATTTTATTTAAAATTTAATTTTTGGCAAAAGCAATTTTCTATTTTCTGGATTTCAGTGAAATAAGTATGAATATAAATTTTCACGATTAACAACTACGATTATTTGTAAGATATAGATGACTTTAACAATTTCTTAACTAAACGATTCTCAAAAATCCTATCAAATACAATGAATTTTTAAAATTGCAATGTGTTAATAGCCAACACATAAACATTGACATAACAATATTGCTCTACAAAAAACTCTTAACAAAATTTTTATATTACGGATTGTAGGTTGATTGTTGTTTTCTGCTCAATTGTGTAAATGTTCCCATAAGTCGACAAAAGTGTCTACGCACAATAAAAATGTACCATTACCATTATGGTGGACTTATGGGAAAATAACGTTTAACCACACACGCCATATATAGTCGAACAACTTCACTATAATGCTGCATACTTATAGGTTCGTGTATACATACTTGTGCAGACCATACACATGTATGCCAATTAGAGTGGATTGAAATTCTAAAAGTTAAGGGTAAGAAAATGTTTTTTTTTTGTGTGTTTGAAAAACAAAGTGTTTATGAAAATAGAAACAAAGTTTCTTTTATGTTGAAAACTTTGTTTTCCGCCCCCTCTGTTGCATTCACTGCATACACCCCACAGCAAATGAATTTAATTGTGCCCAAAAGCCAACTGTTTACTAGAGTAATCTATTTCAAATGTAACTTTACGAAATGAATACCGATCATATAAAGTAATCCTTGAAGACGACTTATCTATACCCTTTAAAATTTACAATGAACTTTATGTTGGGAGCTAAGGTTTTGACTGAACCAATCGATGTTATTCGATCTAGGACAGATATTCTGAGCTATTTCACACTATCTTCCGAAAGACAACTTTAACTACTAACGACTGTAATTTTTCCGGTAGGGTTACCATTAAATTTTAGCAAAATCATTTTTATAAGCAAAATCTTAAATTTAAGATAGGGTTTATTTAGACTAGTGATGAGATTTTCATGCACAAAATAAACGAAAATATGCTTTTAAAATATGCACTAAAAAATTCAAAATATGCACAAAAAACCTAAAAATATGCACTAAAAAATTAAATGTGTGCAATAAAAGTCTTCCCAGCAAAATTTTCGGTTGCAAAGAGCCGATTGTGGAACAGCATACGTATACTGCCCTAGAACCTGTTCTAATTCTTGTGCAACATGGATTCTTATTACAAAGGGATTGTCCTAAATGCAACAGGTTTTTGTAAGCAAAATTATAACATATTTTTGTTCCTCAGAATCGGTTCTAGAAGTAAAATTTGGAACTGAAATAAGAATTAAAGAAATATATTGAATTGCATTAATTTACTTAACAAAGAAAAAGACAATCATATATAACATGAAATATTTACATTTTTTTACACATATTTATCCTTTGAGGGAGTCATTTATTTTTTGCGTGATTAGATTTTTTGATTTGCCCAATTTTTTTTTTAATTTTTTGTAAAAATTTTTTTTTGGATTTATTTTTTCTTTTTGGTATGAAAATTTTATTGCGTGAGTAGATTTTGCGTGACTCACGCGTGAGCGTGAATGAATCTGGTGTGAGTCACGCGTGAGCGTGAGTAAGTTTTTTATTACTCACGTGAATGTGAGTGAGCGTGAGTAAAAAAAAATTTGCGTGAGTGATTAGTGAGTGATTCGATTATTTTTTGCGTGAGCGTGAGTGAGTGTGAGTCAAAATCCACTCACGCGCCCATCTCTACCAAGTATATTACGTATCTTGGAGTATTTCTAAATAGGAAGTTGGAAAATGATAGGGCTTTAGTGAAAACATTTTTTCCAACCGTATTTCCTTCGAAACGAAAACATTGCAGTAACAAAAACTACTTATGTAGGGTGTACGGTGCATTTCTAGTTAAGCGAAAAAATTCTACGTAATACGCAAAGTATTGCAATTAGAGTTTTAAAATCCCTTGACTTTTTCATTTTGCAAAAGAAGTATCAATTGAAATAATTCTTAGAAATTTGTGATCAACAACGATATCAAATTACAAAAATATTTGTATAAAAAGAGCCAATTCTCTAAAATTTAAAAAGAAAATTTTTAATAAAGGAACACAAAGTTTTTAAAGCCTACTACTCTTAAAACAAACCCCGAAATATATTTTAAAATCACAAAAACTGCTCAAGTCGAAAATTTTCATTAATGTATATGGCCAGTACCAAAGAAAAACAAAATTTCTATTTTAACAAAAGTTTTATTTTAAATTTAATATTTTCGATACATTTTTATACCCTCCACTCTAGTGATAGAGGGTATATATAAGTTTGTCATTCCGTTTGTAACACCTCGAAGTATTGGTCTAGCACCCCATAAAGTATATATATTCATGATACTCGATCGATTTTAAGACGATCTAGCGATGTCCGTCCGTCCGTCCGTCCGTCTGTCCGTCTGTCTGTCTGTTGAATACACGCTAACTTTTGAAAGACTTTACAGAGGCACCTGAAGTTTGGCATATATGTTGGACATTTACCTGGTCAGGTTGGTATTGCAATCCAGCGAAGTCGGTCCAGTGGTTCAAAAGTTATAAGCAAATTAGTGAATTTCAGCAAGGGTTTTTCTGGAATTTTCGAGATAAAACACACGGTAACTTTCGAACGGCAATTCTGAGGGTGCTGAAGTATGGCATATATATTTACCGTTCCTCTGGTCCAGTTCGATTTAAATTTCAGCCAAATCAGTCCAGTGGTTCAAAAGTTATTAGCAAAACCGTAAATTTCTGATTAGTTTCACCTTAAATTCACGTGTTGAAAACCCGTTAAACATGTTTTAAAAACATTTGTAAGTCAGAAAAATATTTTAAAAGGTATTTTTGTCACACAAAAGTATTTTTACACTAAAACAAAAAAAAAAATACACTCAAAAAAAAGTTTACACTCAAAAAAAATTTTACACTCAAAAAAAAAAATTGGTAAATTATATTTTTTTTTTTTTTCAAAAATTAATAAAAAAAAATTTTTTTACACTAAAAAAATACACTCAAAAAAATTTTACACTCAAAAAAAATTAGTAAAATTTTTTTTTTTTTTCAAAAATTAATAAAAAAAAGTTTTTTTACAGAAAATAAAATATTTCTAACCAAAAATGTTATTTTTTCACGTTAGAAAATTTACTATCACTTAAAAAGGGCATTGTGGAGGGTATTCATAGATTCGGCCAAGTCGAATTTAACTTTTCTACTTGTTTTAAGGTCGAATTTAAAAACAAAATCAATTATCAGTACAATAGTACAATTTTTCATAAATTTTTTGAAAGTTAATTTTAAAAACAAACAGCCTTACCACATAAAAATAAAAAATATTACAAATCGCCTTTAATTTTATTTCCATACAATTTTTTTTTGTTTTTAAATTGACATTCAAAAAATGTATAGAAAATTTCAAATTAAAAATAAAACTTTTGTTAAAATAGACTTTTTATTTTTCTATGGTAAGGACCAAAGACAATATGTATGGAAATAAAATTAAAAGTCGGTTTTAGATTTGTGGTAAGGCTGTATAATTTTTATTCGTGAATAGCAAAAAACTGTTTTGAGTTCCAAACAAACATAAGTGTGTAGTAGTAGATTTGTAACAGTACCCCAGAAAAAGTTTTTGGAAAAATATTTCTATTGCTATAGATTGCAGAATATATTCTACGGTAATCGCAGCAAAAATTTTAAAGTAAAATATTAAAAAAAAAATAACTACTTGCTCTAACAAGCGATTGCTTTCGAGACAGTTTAAAAAAATTCATCGATTCTGGTTTTATTTGTACCACAAAAATTTTGCTGGGATATTTTCAATGCTAACTTAGGCAACGAAATTTCATATTGCATAGTTCCAAACATTGGTTTATAACGAGTAAGTAGATGATGCAGAAAAAAGATAGTATCAAGTAAAAATGTATTGCTATAACATGACATGGATAGCTAACATTACCAATATAAAATGTGTTTGTTAGGATTTGTGATTAACTAACAAACACATACAAACATTGGTTTAAATCACTTCACCCGTTTTAGTGGATGTTTCTTGTAAAATTAAGCGGAAGAAAAATTAAAATTTTACTTTAGTTATCACCAAGGAGAGGAATTTCAAGCAAATGCAGGTTTTTCCCATCAGTCTTAGAACAGCTAAATATCTTTGCAAATCAAAGAATTTGCTTTAAAATGGCATCGATTCGTTAGTGCATATTAATTATAAAATTTTTTTTAGCTTTTTTTCGATTTCGATTCTATTGACTATTAACTTAATAAATTTGACATTAAAGTTTTTCTGAAGATTTAAATTTTTCTTTCACACTTTTCTCTATATAACAAATCAAAAAATTATAATACATAATTATAATTAGAGCCTGAGCTCGACTGTCTTTACAGAAACAATAATTTTTTGGACATCATTAATTTTTTTCGAGGTCAATTTTGTAACCGAAATACTTTTCCGACCAAAATAATTTTTTTCGTTAATAAGCTAACAAAGTAAAAATTTATTTAAAAAAATTAAAAATTTAAATGATATTTTTGGATAGTAACTGAACTTTTATTTAGTTCGGTTCGAGTCCATATTAATTTTTTCTGAGAAAGAATAATTGTTGTACAATGAGAAAATCAGAAAAAAAACAAGTGACAAGCCAGGCTATGTGGATATGTCGACAGATTTCGGAAGATGCCACCCTTCCATCATCAGCACTCCTTCGATTGCCACACACTTAATGTGTGTCAGATTAAAATTAGCCATTTAAATGAAACTTTTGAACAAATAGAATGTCGGAATTACTTTTATGTTGAATAACCCGTATTTTTTTGGATAATTTTTAGTGCATATTTTTTATAGTTTTTAGGGCATACTTTAAGGTTTTTTAATGCATATTTCAGGCGCCTAAAACATAGTTTTTAGTGCATGAAAGTCCTGTTTCTGGTTATCATTAGCTTTTTGTCATATATATTTTCTAGGACCGTTAGTAATAATTCCGCTTAAAAAAAATCCTATAAAAATGCATTAAAATACAAATATAACTTAAACACAACAGGTGGTGCTAGCACATTATTAGCTCCCCAAAGTACGCTAGAAAAAATTAAAAAAAAAAATGCTACACAAAATTATATAAAAACAGAATGATTCATAGATACCTAAATCTATAGTGTGTTCAGTTTAAATAATTTCACCTTTTGCAGTTCGAAATGCAATTACAGAGTTATTTAAAATTGGTTAAAAAGTTTAATTAATTTTTATTTGTTTTGCATTTTTTTTTAGCGTAGGAATTATTTTTTTAACTTTTTTCTCATTTCTAATTAACTTTATTCCCCAAACATACACACACGCGAAAAGATTCATATTTATTTAACATAAAAAAATATGTGTAGGATTTTTAATAGAAAGTTTTAATTACTTATCATTAAAATAATATATTATTTTTTTTTATAAAAGCACAGTGCTTAGAAAATGTTAAAATGGCATTAGCTAACATCTTGATTGCACGTAGAAATATTGATAAAGTATCCCATAATTAGTAAATACACGTGGTTATCGATCAATTTCAAAAATAAAATGACCAACGTTTTTTGAAAAAAAAAAATTCTTGCACGTTGTTCTTTTGACAAAATCATCGTAATGATCAAGGAAACAAAAAAAAAAAAAACGGTTTTATGCGCTTAAAATATGCAGCAAAAATGGAAAATATGCTCTTAAAATATAAAAAATATGCTCATAAAAGTTTAGTTTTTCAGTTTTTTAATTTTTAAAATTTGATCTACAAATGATATGTTTCCAAAATATGCTCTTAAAACAGAATAATCGTTCAACTGTTGACGAGTGTGGACGTGTTTTATTTTAACTCCGTGCTATAAATTGAATTACTAAAATTGTTCGTAATAGGTTTGTTCGTAATAGGTATTTTTGTGATATTTTCATTACCACATCAAGGAAAATGAAAATATGGACACAAATGATACCGATTTAGTTCGAGGCTCTGCCTCACCGACTGGTGCTGGTCCTAGCACTGGTCTTAGGGTTGCGACCTTGAAGTCCGGCCTTGATTCTGGTAGGGGTGCTCAGCCTAATATTGGTGGTAAAAAGAAAAAGAAACTTAAGCCATCAAAGGTCAGGCACAACCAGAGAAGGCTTTGTTTGAAAATAATTAACAGACTAAGCCAACTCGATGGAACGAAGCTCTCCGAACGTGAGAAGGCGTCGCTATCATGGGCGAAAGGAGTCATTGAAGAACAGGACAAACTTTCGGCAATGCGCGCATCTGACAAACAGAGCGCTGTTTCGGCCTCGTCATCGAAGTCTGGTAAAAGGTTGCGCTCGCCCGACGAGAAACCTTTACCTAAAAGATCTAAGGTGACCGGCAACGTCTGGACTCAGTCTTTTAGTGAAGTGGTGAAAGGTAACTTCGTTAGGGCTGTGATAAACAGGCAAAATGGGGATTGTAGTATTCCAAGGGACAAGTGGAGTTTAGTTGAAACTAAACTAAATGAAATCTACTATAGGCTTCTTGAGAGTATGCCTGATTTTCTCCCTACTACTGTCAACGCAGGTTGGTATCAGGGGCGAGTAAAACTCGTTGCTTTTGGAAACGAAAGATCCGCAGCCGTGTTTAAGGTTGCCATTAGCCAAGTGGGAGAGTTATGGCCTGGAGCCAGACTGGACGTTGTGGAAAAACATGATATCCCCTCGCAACCCAGAGCTCATGCATGGATCCCAATGGCTACAAGTGACACTGCGGTGATTCTAAAGATGATAAAAGTCTGCAATCCTGACCTTCCAACTCAGAATTGGCAAATTGCCAGATTGGGTGAGATGGAGGGCGCTCGTCGTCAAGCGGTGGTCTTGGTTAATGAGGAATCGCTTCCGCTTTTAGCCAGGACTGACGGCATTATTAGATTTGGCTTTTTTCATATAAGAGTCAATGTCTACAAGGGCGACCAGAAGCCTATTTTGGAAGCAGACAAGCCAGTGGCAGAGTCGGCTGGGGAGGAGAATCTGGAAAAGGTTGATATTCAGCTGACCGATTCTAGGCTGATGGGAGATGCATCTGGCATTTTCGAAACCGAATCTGGCAACGAATGCGACCTCTGTGATGGCACGGAGGATAAAGCTGATGCCACTATGGGTGACATTCAGGACGAGGCCCATGCAGTGAGGAATTCGGAGAGTTCTGTTGCCTCCGATTCAGAACAGATGGGACACATATCTGGCTTATTCGAAACCGAATCTGGGGACGAATGCGACCTCTATGATAACACGGAGGATGAAGCCAATAACACGGTGGTGGAAAGGATGGTGGAAAAAAAGCAAGATGTTGCGGTTCCTACAAATAAACCTCCATCACTGTAAGGCAGCCTCAGCTGCACTATTGCTGCGCCTGACGACAGGAGCAGTTGACTTGGTTTTTATCCAAGAGCCCTGGGTGCGGGGTGGCAGGGTTTGCGGATTGAAGACCCCTGGGTTTAAGTTGATGGTTGCCAAAGGTGAGGGCTCACCAAGAGCCTGCATCTTGGCGAAAAATGGCTTAAATATATTCTTTTTATCAACTTTTAGTGATATGGATGTTACAGCGGCTAGCTTAGAGCTTCATGGGAAATCTATTTGGCTCGCCTCTGCGTATTTTCCTAATCCGGGGCCAATACCCCCGGAGAAGGTTGGCGGTCTGATTCGGGAGTCTGAATCTAGGGGACACCAGTTACTAGTGTGCTGTGATGCTAATGCACATCATTCGATATGGGGTAGTACAGACACAAATGATAGAGGCGAATCACTTTTGGAGTTTTTGTTAAGCACTAACCTGTATATTTGTAACAAGGGTAGTGAACCAACTTTCGTTACAAGTACGCGGCAAGAGGTTCTTGACGTAACACTTGTATCAGATACATTGTCTGATAGAATTGATGACTGGAGAGTTTTGGAAGAGCATTCTTTCTCAGATCATCGGTACATTGAGTTTTTACTCAGGGAGCGTGCCCCGGTTGAGACAGTCTCTAGAAATCTGAGAAGAACAAACTGGGTGAAATATAGGGAGACTTTTTCTTTGCTTTTGGATGAAGTACCCCTATCTGAACCGCATAGTTTAGCGGAAATTGACTGTCTGGTTGACCATATAACAAATGTTTGTAATAGGTGCCTGGATGCGACTTGCCCTTCTGCAAAGCCTAGAGGGAAAAAAAAGCCACCTTGGTGGTCAAATGAGTTGCAGACGAGCAGAGATTCCTGCAGAAAGCTCTTTAATAAGGCTAAATTTTCAAGAGCGGACGAGGACTGGTCTGCATACAGGCTGCAACTTAAGAGTTATAAAAAGATGATCAGAAATGCCAAATGTGATTCTTGGAAAAACTTCTGTGGAAACATAGAAGACGTTTCTGAGGCATCCAGGCTGCGCAAGGTTCTGGCTTCTTCTCCTTGCACCCTAGGATACCTGAAAGATCCTAATGGGGTGTGGTCTTCCTCCAGTGGAGAGTCGCTGGATCTCCTTTTAAACACGCATTTTCCGGGCAATTCCATGACGCCGTTTCAAGCTTTGGAACGTTCTGACGCCCAAGCATCTGAAATTGCTTCGGAAATAATAAATATGCCAACATTAATCTGGGCGATAAAAAGCTTCAGGTCCTATAAATCTCCGGGACCTGATGGTATAATCCCGGCTGAGTTGCAGCAAGTGTTGGACTATATAGCCCCGTTGCTGTATAATCTATACACAGCATGCATCAACTGGTCGTATATTCCTTTAAAATGGAGGGATACCAGAGTCGTATTTATCCCGAAGGCTGGGAAAAGTTCCCACACAGCTCCGAAGGATTTCAGACCAATTAGTCTGTCTTCTTTTTTGTTAAAGACAATGGAACGAATGATAGACTCATATTTGCGTAGAGTGATTGACCCGAGGTTGCTTTCGACAAAGCAACATGCATACAGCAAGGGACGATCAACGGAAACAGCTCTTCATGAGCTCGTTGGTACCATCGAGAGATCGCTTTCGGTAAAGGAGTACACTATGGTGGCCTTTCTTGATATTGAGGGGGCTTTTAATAATGTCATTCCAGAATCGATAATATTGGCATTGTCTGGTCTGGGAGTAAAGCGTGAAATCGTTTTAATGGTGGAAAACCTACTTGCCAATAGACGTATAACGTCTGAATTGGGAGCGTCCGTCATATCTCGATTTGTCAATAGGGGCACACCACAAGGAGGTGTTCTTTCGCCGCTTCTTTGGAACCTGGCACTGAATTCAATGCTACTATCTCTAGAAGCACGTGGTTGTCATGTTATCGCATATGCTGACGATGTCGCGATAGCGGTTAAGGGGAAGCATCTGCCAACATTGCGGGACATTCTTCAGGGTTCTCTGAAAGATCTGTCTAAATGGGCAAGAGACTGTGGCCTAGGAGTTAATCCTGGTAAAACAGAGCTTGTTTTGTTTACAAGGAAAAATAAGATTCCTGCTTTTGATCCTATTTCTCTGGACGGTACTGAAATCACCTTCTCAGATGGAGCCAAGTATCTTGGAGTATTTCTAGATAGGAAGCTGAATTTCAGGCGTAATATTGAGGAACGGGTGAGAAAAGCAACGATTGCTTTGTATTCCTGTAAAAGGGCCATTGGAAAACGATGGGGTTTTAGCCCTCAAGTCGTTCATTGGATCTATACAGCAGTGGTGCGTCCAATTTTGCTGTATGGAATCATTGTCTGGTGGCCTGCTTTGGAAACAAAAGCGAACTTTGTCTTTATCACGAAGGTACAGAGAATGGCGTCAATGTGCATCACTGGTGCTCTTCGTACTACACCTACGGCTGCATTAGAAATCCTCCTTCACCTGATACCCTTGGACATATTGGGTAGGCAGTATGCGGCTGCGTCGGCAATTCGACTTAATAGCACGCTGCAATGGAGGAGCAGTGATTGTGGCCATAGCGCAATCTTGAAAAAGATAACAATACCACAAAATGTGGACTGTGCTCCCTCTTTGAGCCTCTTTGAGCGCCACTTTACCACTATGATACCATCCAGGGAGTCTTGGATGGGGGATACTCCGGGTAGTGGAGCTACCATAAATTTTTACACAGATGGATCGAGGCTGCACGAACAAGTGGGCTTTGGAGTCTATTCGGAAGAGCTTGGGTTGAGCCTGGCTCGTAGATTGCCAGATCATTGCAGTGTTTACCAGGCAGAGATGCTGGCAATAAAAGAAGTGGCTGACTGGTTGAGCTGCAATGTCTTGTCTACAACCGCAGTCAACATCTATACTGACAGTCAAGCCGCGGTCAAGTCCCTGGATTCAATGTTTCTGAAAACAAGATCTGCCCTTAACTGCCGCACTTCTTTAAATGAGATGGCCAAGCAGTTTAACATACGACTCATATGGGTCCCAGGGCACAGAGACATTCCAGGGAATTGCAAAGCCGATGAGCTTGCAAGACTAGGAACTACCTTACAGGTTCCAACAGAATTGGAATGTGTTGGTACGCCTCTAGAAACTTGCAAGCAAAACCTACGGCTTTGTTCTGCGACGGAGACTAATGAAAGATGGGCAAATGGATGGACGTGTGAGACAACACGACTGATTTGGCCTTCTCTTAATCAGGGGCGCACAAGTGAGCTGATATCGCTTCCAAGAGGAGAGATTTCAACGGTGGTTTCTATAATTACCGGACACTGTCTTATAGGGAAGCACGCAGAGCGGTTAAATGTGCCGTCGAATGACTTTTGCCGAAGTTGCATGGATGAAGAGGAGTTGGAAACTATCGAACACTTTATTTGCCATTGCCCGGCACTTTCTGGTCAGCGACTTGCTTCACTGGGATCTAGGGAGCTGTACGATCTTTCAGATTTGTCGGATGTCAAAATTCAACATCTAAGGAGTTTCATAAGAAGCTCAAACTGGTTTAACGACAGGGACTAGTAGGGAAACCTATTACGATCCCGTGGTATCACAATGGACCTCAGAGTCTACGTGTGTTGACGTAAAACGTCAGCAGCCACTTACAACCTAACCTAACCTATGCTCTTAAGACTAAAATATGCAATAATATGATTTATCTTTAGTCAGGTCTTAAAGAAGTGTAGAGAACACTCATAAACTTATTGGAATTAGCTTATTTTTGTTGCGAAATAGAACGATTTAACTGGGAAATTGTTCGTACCATATTGAAAAAATATTTTAAAAAATCCAAGACCGCAATTTTTTTCCACAGATGTTGATTTTTAAACATAAAAATTATTTTTTTATCCAAATTGGTCTCAAAATTTGAAAAATGTTAAGTGTGTTATCTAAAAAATATTAAAAAAATATAAGATTGTGATTTTGATGATATGAGATTTTGGTCCACAGATGCTGATCAGCATTTTCGGACCAAAATCGTGTTTTCATATTTTTTTAATATTTTTTAGATAACAAAAGTTGGAAAATGTTGAGCGCGTTATTTAAAAAATATTTAAAAATAAATATAAAAACTGGATTTTAGTCTAAAAATGCTGATCATGTTATTAAATTATTTAAATCTTCTAACTTTTGATATCAATTTGGAAAAAAAAAAATAATTTTTATGTTTAAAAATCAGCATCTGTGGATAAAGTACTCAAAATAATGAATTTTGGTCGAAATACGTAATTTTTTTCAACTTCGACCGCTGGTTGCAGTCTGAAGATGACCTTGTAAAAATTTTTAATAAATTTTTAAAAAATCAGCTCTAACGTGGCCATCGTTTGTCAGCTATTAAGACATGAAAAAGTTTAAACGCCCTTATGTACACGTTGAGCTCACACAAACAAAATTTTATTTAAATATTTCCTAATTTTATTAATTTTGGCAGATTTATGTGAATATCGGTAGGTGGACAAAAATTAGGAATGGTGATTGATATAAAATACGAGTACTTGACAAATTTCGAAATAATATCTATTACAGTACGGTCGATACTAGAGTTTTCAAAACGATTAATCGCAATTAATCGCACCAATTAATCGTAATCAACAAAAAAAAATCATGCTTTTACGATTAAAAGTTTTCTATGAAATACACTGTTTTTATAACAAATTGAAATCAGTTCCAAATTTTTTTGGAACCCATTTTTAAGTTTCTATTAAAAACTATTTTTCAAAAAAAATAAATTACTCTTAAAAACGATAAGTTTCGGGACAATATCAAAGAAAATCATTGATTCTGGAATGTTAAATAGAATCGATTGAAGGATGATATGATGCGTTCTGGAACGGATTATTTGAAACCAATGATTCATTTAACTTGTTTGCAATTTTTCTTTCCTTTTCTCGTACACTAAAAATAAATTCTCTGTCCAATCAGCAGAAAAATCTGCTGAAAATACACCCATTTTGAGCCATATGAGAAATCTGCTGATTTTAGCAGACACGGTTTGCTAAATATCTGTCATAAGAGGTGAATAAATATAACAAGAAAAAAAAAAAAACATAGGCCGCCAGTCAGCATCGAACTCGCCACCTTCCGATTTGAAAGTACACTTCTTAACCACTACGCTACGGAAGCTTATACTTTTATCTGGCGTTTTAGTTATTACACATGTTTGTTGTTCGACAGCAGAGAAATCTGATTTTAGCAGAAATATCTGCTGATTTTAGCAGAAAAATCTGCTGATTTTAGCAGAACAATCTGCTGATTTGAGCAGAATAATCTGCTGATTTCAGCAGAACAATCTGCTGATTTCAGCAGAACAATCTGTTCTGCTTTTTTTTATATAAATTTTTTTTTTTAAAATAATGAAATTCAGCAAACAAAATCAGTATAAACATTACAGTTCGTTTGGTGACTATGTCACCAAAATTATTTTTTTAATCATGCACGATGAAGAGGCAGTTTTTGCTTAGAAATTTGGTACGAAAAGCACCTTTCTATCACAACCCATTAAAAAGTTATAAGGCTTCAAAGTTTTTTTTCTAATGGCAAAATTATAAAACACTAACCGAAATTTGAAAATTTTTTGGATGGGTCCGCGGTCTGGACACTCGTTTTCGATTTTCATCTCAATGCTGATTCCAAATCTGGTTTCCAAAATGTTCCGTAACGTCAGGTTTTTAAGATAATTGAGGTCAAAGTTCACAAAAAACGAATTTTTTGTGCATTATTGAGAGCATTTTTTTGTGATGTTTTTGGATGATATTCTGGGATCATAAAACTTGTTTTCGATTAACATTTCGATGCTGATTCTGAATCTAGATTTAAAATTTTTCTATCATGTCATGTTTTCGAGAAAATCGAGGTCAAAGTTCTCAAAAAACGTGTTTTTGTCCATTTTTGAGAATTGATAACTTTTTAAGGGGTTGTGATAGAACGGAAAATTTAGTACCATTTTGTCAAGCAGAAAATGCCCATTAATTGTGCTTATTTAAAAAATTAATTTAAAAAGAAAATGGAAAAACCTTATATTTCCGCCCTCTGTGGTGGGTTTTTGGAACTTTTTTTAAGAGTTTGAAAAATGACCATTGTATTATTTTTTGCTGTAGAATCGACTGATGAAATCAGATTTGCGATATATTCAGCCGTTTTAGCTCTGCTAAAAAATCAGCTCGAAATTCGCGTTTTCAGATGCGTTGAACCACCCCAAGGAGCGAATTTTTTTCCAAAAAAAATACCGCCATTCTTTTTAGTTCCCCTAAATCCTTCAAAAAAATGATGATATCCGCAGATCAAATTTTCAAAATTAACTCTAATAAACATACTTAGTAAAATATCTGTTATTTTCTTAAACTGAATGACAGAGATTTTAGTAAAAATATCCTTCTTAGCAGAACAATCTGCTAAAAGATTGCTAATTAAAATTGAAAGTCGTTTTACAGATTTTTTTACAGAGTTTTTCTTTTGAGTGTAGAAGTCAATCAAATTTAAAGTAAGATTTAAATTCTGATCTGAGTAAATTTTAAAGAGCTTTTCTTTTAAAATAAATTCCAATGGATTTGGTCGGATTTGGTCAACAAATTTGGACATAAAATTTTGTCAAAATTTTTGCGAACTAATGATGTCTTGTAAATTTGTTTAAATTTCCTTAAAATTATCTCTTCACTGGCCATCGGCACTTATTCCGACACTACCCCGCAAGAATTTTGATGAACTGGAAGCAGCTTTGTAAAAAAAAATCACGAGCCAAAGAGTGAATCCAAACCAGTCACAGTTAAGAGTACTCTTTAGTAGCACAGATAAAGAGCTATAAAGACGCAGTAAAATCATTAATCTTTTCAGCGCTGATTAAAGCTCTTTTTGTAGAGTGTATTTAAGCGCAATAAAGATGTAAGAGGGATTTTACACACAGACTTTTTCCTTGATTGAAAATGAATGACAAATGTTGTTGTCATCTGCAAAAGAGTAGATGGGATTGAAGGTCTGACGAAGAAGGTCATTAATAAAAATAAGGAAAGAGTAGGAGAAAGAACAGAACATTGGGGTAAACCTAAATTTTTCTGAAACTTGTCTGATGAGACCCCATATAAAACCACACGTATGATGTGATCTCTGAGAAAACTCGCTATAAAGCGAGATAAGTCATTCGACACCAAAAGAAACTAGCTTAGTTACGAGAGCTGCGTGCCACACACAATCGAACAAATTAGAAATATCTAGAGCAACAACTTTTCTCTCACCAAAATGGGGTCTCTAAATATTTCACAAGATGCTAGTTAACCATGCTCTTCATAACTTTGAAGAGCGCAGAGCAAATTGCGTACGGGCGGTAGTTTTCAGAGTTGTTAGCCGCGCCCTTTTTAGGTATTGGCTGGATATTGGGAACCTTCCAACATGAGGGGAAGACTCCCGCACGGTACGAAGTGCTGAAAAGGTTTGACAATGGACGTATAAAAGAAGTTTTAATTAATGAACGAAATACCAGTTTTGAAAATTCTATATCTTTTGAACTGGTCATCAAAAAAATCTGAAAATTTACCACGAAGGAATCTTGAATGGTACTAAAATCTGTATAAAAGATGGGAATATCTTATTTGTTTTTAATTGTGCGATTTGAGACAATTTTAACGTTTATGGGAAATTCTTAGATTCCAAGACGTATATCCTATAAATTTTTTTTTTTTCAATTTCAAGTCATTTTTTAATCCATACCCATACAAAAAACACTGTTCAAAAAAACTTTAAATTAGTACGCAATCCTCATATCAATGATTATTTTTCACAAAAATAAAAATTATTCAAAAACAAAAGTAATTATTTTTATGTACCTAGTTGCAATAATAAATACGGTTGAAAATTTGTTGTGATTTTATTAACCATCATAATCGTCATTATAAGGATATTCATGAACAAACACCTTTAAAACCCCTAGAGGTTATTTAACATTGAGTATGTCAAAAAAAAAAAAAAAAATGGAAAAACGCAGTGAAAAACATTCAGGAAAAATAACACCAATCAACATTTATGCAAAACAACGTCAATATATTTTGCGGGATGAATTTTTGAATGATAAAAATAAATCTTTGCATACGACAGATATTCTTTCCAATAACAAGCCACAATGGCAAACAAAAAAATAAAACCAATACTAACAAGTTTAATAACATTCACAAAAACGGGGACATACATATTCACATATTCGCTAGAACACCCATATGCGAAAAAGTGTTACATTTTTCACTCCCCATAATTTTTTATACCCTCCAACCACAGTATGTGGGTATACTCCCTTCGTCATTCCATGTGTAACGCATCGAAATATCGGTCTAGAACCTCATAAAGTATATATATATTATTGATCAGTGATCGATTCTAAGACATTCTAGCGATATCCGCCCGTTTGTCTGTCCGTCTGTGGAGGACACGATACAGTCCAAAATAAAAGATCTAGACATCCGAAGTTTGCCACTAATATGTCTTATATTCCTAGGCAGGTTAAGATCGGAAATGGGCAAAACCGAACCAAGGGGATAAAAGTTCCCCCTTGGAGAGCTAAACCAACCTCTGAAAAATGGTATTTTTTGTAGGGGTTTCTGTACTGTTTTAAGCAAATGCAACATTTTTATGTCAGAGGAAGCTCAAAACCCTGCATGTAAAAAAAACAAGTTTGACATGCCCCTTTTGTGGGCGTGGATATTAAAAAAGTATTTTAATAATGATTAATTGGTTTAAATAATTGCAAGAATCATAATTAATCCATTTGATAACATCTGTCGCAAGGGGAAGGTGTCCCCCAACGTCTCTCACCAAACCACCCGACCAAAACAAAAGACGCCTCTGAAATTTTTTTTTAATGTTTTTTTTTACATTTTGGAGGGTATAAAAGATTCGGCACAGCCGACTTTAACACTCTCACTTGTTTTTCTGTAATTTGCTAGTTAAAATATAATAACTTTACTTTAGTATTCTTAGAGCTTAAAACAGCACAGGAAGATATTTTGCAAAAATTCACTTTTTTAGGGGCAAGTCCTATCAAAAAAATATATTTTTCTTTTAAATTTTCTCAATTATTTACCGTTTTTTTTACTCTTTGAAATCTCCTTCGTGGTAAATTTAATTTTTTTTTTTCTTGATGAACCGTTCAAAAGATATCGAATTTTTAAAAATTGGTAGTTTGTTCCTTTACTTAAATTTCTTTTACTCATAACTTCCAAATTCCATTTTTACGTACTTTTCCCTCAGTGGCCTCTTTTTCAAAATTACATTTGTAAAAAATTTGCTGCAACTGTAATTTGTATGGGAGCCTTGAAATGCCATTACCCGATTATGTCACCATTTTTACAAAACCTAAACTTGCTTGAAGAGGGGTGTGACAAGTTTTCAACAAAATATTTTCAAAAATCAAAGAGCACAACCATTCTCAAAAATTTAATTACAATTTTAATACGCAAGAATCGCACACTACAACAATTTTAAGAATTATGTAGGAATTTTTGTTTAATAATAAATAAAAAAACAAAAAATTAAAAAAAAAAAAATGGAATTTGGACAAGTTTTGAAAAAGTTATGAGTAAAAGTAGTTTGAGTGAAGGAACAAGATCCGAACTTTATAAATTCGATATCTTTTGAACGGATCATAAAAAAACTGAACTTTTATTACGAAAAAGTTTTCGAAGGGTACTAAAAACGGTAAAACAAAATTGGAAAATCTAAAAAAAGAAATTCAAAGTGGCCGATGGAATGCCCCATATACACTCTATCACTTTGAGGTATCGCTATTTGAAAATCGCCAAAGAAATTTGTTGTCCTTGGCTTCTCCATAGAGCTTCAGATGAGCTTTAATTTAAACTAAATTTGAGCCAAATCCGATCATTGTTACACGTAGCGCTTTTGGATTTTAGGATTTTTAGAAAATTTCCATCATTGATAGAAGTGCGCCACTAGTTAAAATGGTCTGCTTTGGATCAGATCAAATTTAAATGAAAGTTCCTAGTAAGCTCTATAAAATGGTTTTAACAAAATATTAAGATTTTATTAAAAAAATTCTTAAACAAAGGAAACAAGTAGAAAAGTTAAATTCGACTTGGCCGAATCTATGAATACCCTCCACAATGCCCTTTTAAGTGATAGAAAATGTTCTAACCTGAAAAAATAAAATTTTTGATTAGTTTTTATTTTTTGTAAAAACACTTTATTTTAAGTAATTTTTGAAAAAAAAAATAATTTACTAAATTTTTTTTTTGAGAGTAAAATTTTTTTCGAGAGTATTTTTTTAGTGTAGAAATATTTTTGAGTGACAAAAATACGTTGTAAAATATATTTGTGACTTACTAATGTTTTTAAACATGTTTATTGGGTTTTCATCATATGAATTTAAGGTGAAACTAATCTGAAATTCACGGTTTTTCTAAAAACTTTTGAACCACTAACCGATTTGGCTGAAATTCAAAATGAACCAGGCCAGGGGAACGATAAATATATATGCCTAGCTTCAGCATCCTCAGAATTGCATCCTCAGAATTGCCTTTAGCGTGTGTTTTATCTCGTAAATTCACGATAAACCCTGTCCGAAATTCAGTCTTTTGCTCATAACCACTTTGCACTATGGTTCCAAAAGCATATTTTTTGGCAGAAATTAAAAAAAGAGAATTTAACAAATTTCCAAAAGCTTATACACTCAAAAAAATACGTTAGTAGATTTACTATTTTTTTTTTGCTAATGCTAGTTAGCTAACTTTTAGCAAATTTTTAGTTGAGATTAGCATGTTAGCAAAAAATTCTTGTAAACTTCATTTAGCACATTAGCAATTTTAAACAAACGTTGAACTAATTTCTTTTGCTAAGTTTTGATTTTTTTTTTTGCTAATATTAGCAAAAATAAATGGTAAATTTTTTTAATTTTCAAAAATCTTAAAATGGCGCTATCTCGGAAACTATGCCAGATAGAGCAAAATGGAGGCCATGTGTGGAACATGATGGGTCCGAACTTTGGATCCAAAAAAGTTAGCATTCCCGAAAATTTTAAAATGCTCATAACTCGGTAAATATTGCCGACACAACAAAAAGTCCAAAATAATCAAAAGCTCTCCGAGTAATATTTTTGAAGTTATCGTGTTTTGTAACTCTCAAAACCCCGGTGGTCCCCTAAAATCACGAATCTCAAAAACTAAGCACGGTAGAGCGAAACGGACTCAAATTTTGGATCAAAAACTATGACGATTTTTAAGAAACCCAACTAGGGCTAGGCCCATCGGGGTCTAGACCTATCGGGTCCAAACCCAATGGGGTCCTCAAATGTATATTAACTAAGTTGAAATAAAAAAATTTCAGTTAACTAATTTTTAGCAAAACGTTTTTGCTAACTTTACCAAAAAAATTGTGGGTTCAAAATCAGCAAATTTTCATATAGGTTTACAAGCTTTTTTTGCTAACTTTACAGTTTTTTTTTTTGAGTGTACAGTTTCTCAATAGCAACAATCCAAGCCATTAAGAAAGTATAATGAAAAAAATTTGATGGCAATACTGTCAGTCTGCCAGGGTTTCAAAGTCGATAGTTTTAAGGCGTATTATTAAATCGGGATCAAAACCATATTACAATTATACTAACAGCAGATGGGAAAAAATAAAATTATAAAAAGGCTTAAAAGGAAAAATGAAGCCCAAGGAAAGCAGTTCTTATTAAAAACTCCATATTTCAATTCCATGCATCTTTGGCGTTATTCTTGGGGGTTGCGGATTTAAGGATTTTGAAGCCAAAATAGCCTATATCTTTCGTGGACAAAAAGTTGTTTGGGCACGAACTTGCATGAGTCTTTAAATGTGAAAGTGTTTTCTAGATGGTCTATTTAATACTAAAATTAACATCTAGCCAGCATTTTTCGGCAAACTCTCACAATTGCCATTTTAGTTTAGCATGGATTTCGGTAAAATTTTCGTTTTTTTGCGTGACACATCTTTAAATTTTTTTAACTATAATTTTTTTGCCTTCGGCCGAGCTAACTGACTACACTCAAAAAAATACGTTAGTAGATTTACTAATTTTTTTTTGCTAATGCTAGTTAGCTAACTTTTAGCAAATTTTTAGTTGAGATTAGCATGTTAGCAAATAATTCTTGTAAACTTCATTTAGCACATTAGCAGTTTTAAACAAACGTTGAACTAATTTCTTTTGCTAAGATTTGAAATTGAGTTGACAACATTTTTACAAGATTTTTTGCTAACATTAGCAAAAATACTTGGTAAATTTTTTTTATTTTCAGAAAACTTAAAATGGCTCTATCTCGGAAACTAAGCCAGATAGAGCAAAATGGAGGGCATTTTTGGTTCTTAGAATCTCCATACTTTCGCTGGTCCTCTTCACATGTGTGGACCCTAATGGGCCCTAACATTGGATCCAAAAAAGTTAGCATTCCCGAAAATTTTAAAATGCTCATATCTCGGTAAATATTGCCGACACAACAAAAAGTCCAGAAGCATTTTTGTAGCTCTCAACACGTAGAACAAGACCGCAAAATCTCCGAGTAATATTTTTGAAGTTATTGAGTTTTTTAATTCTCAAGACCCCAGTGGTCCCCTATAATCACGTATCTCAAAAACTAAGCAAGGTAGAGCAAAACGGACACAAATTTTGGATCAAAAACTATGACGATTTTTAAGGAACCCAACTAGGTCTAGGCCCATCGGGGTCTGGACCTATCGGGTCCGAACCCAATGGGGTCCTCAAATGTGTCAAAAAAAAAAAATGTTGTTAACTAATTATTGGCAAAACATTTTTGCTAACTTTAGCAAAAAAATTGTGGGTTCAAAATCAGCAAATTTTCTTGTAGATTTACAAGCTTTTTTTGCTAACATTACAGTTTTTTTTTTTTGAGTGTACTAGAAATATGTTATTGTTGATAATTTTTTTTTCATTTTTTTTTTTTTTTTTGAAAATCATTCTTTGATTGCGTAAAGAAATAAAAATGCATTTCAAATTCAAAACTAGCGACTTTGCTTAATTTTTGGGATTTATGCCAAAAAAAAATTGATTTGAAACCATAGTGCACTGTACCGAATTCGCTGGATTGCAATACCAACCTGACCAGGTAAATGGCCAACATATATGCAGAACTTCAGGAGCCTCCGTATTGTCTTTCAAAAGTTAGCGTGTTTTCAACAGACAGACAGACGGACGGGCGGACAGACGGACGGACGGACATCGTTAGATCGTCTTAAAATCGATCGAGGATCATGAATATACATATATACTTTATGGGGTCTTAGACCAATACTTCGAGGTGTTACAAACGGAATGACAAACTTATATTATCACTAGATTGGAGGGTATAAAAGCCGTAATTTTTGATAATGTCCCGAAAACCGTTTGACCGCTTTTATTTTTATACCCTCCACTCTTGTGACAGAGGGTATATATAAGTTTGTCATTCCGTTTGTAACACATCGAAAAATTGGTCTAGGACCCCATAAAGTATATATATTCATGATCCTCGATCGATTTTAAGTCGATCTAGCGATATCCGTCCGTCCGTCTGTCTGTCTGTTTCTCTGTCTGTCTGTCTGTCTGTCCGTCCGTAGAAAACACGCTAACTTTTGAAAGACTTCACAGAGGCTACTGAACTTTGGCATATATGTTGGTCATTTACCTGGTCCGGTCGGTATTGCAATCCAGCCAAATCGGTCCAGTGGTTCAAAAGTTATGAGCAAAAGAGAAAATTTCGGCAAGGGGTTTTCGCAAATTTACGAGATAAAAAACACGATAACTTTCGAAAAACAATAATGAGACTGCTGAAACGTGGCATGTATCTTTACCGTTCCTCAGGTCTGTTTGGTGTTGAATCTCAGCTCAATCTGTCAAGAGGTTCAAAAGTTATAAGCAAAACCCCGAATTTCAGATTTTGTTTATCTTAAATGCCACGTGGTAAACAAGTTTTAAAAGCATTGGTGGTAACTAAGCAATGCTTTTCGAACTTTTTTAGTTTAAAAGCAATGCTTTTTAAACTTGTTTAGTTTTAAAAGCATTGGTAACTTAAAAATTACAAAAAAAATTTACACTCGAAAAAAATTTTACACTCAAAAAAAATTTTACACTCAAAAAAAATTTTAAACTCAAAAGAAAATTTAGTTTTTTTTACAAAAATGTCAATATTTTGTGTACATACGTACGTGCATTCACTCAGAAATATTTTTACAGTAAAAAAACATTACACTCGAAAAAAAGTTTTACACTCAAAAAAAAAATGTAATTTTTCTTTTATTTTTAATGGACAAAAAATAGTTTTTTACTCAAAATAAAATATTTCTAACCAAAAATGTTAATGTAAGTGTTAATTAATTAAAGTACACTCAAAAGAAAATATCTACCAACAAATCTGTAAAACAACTTTCACTTTGATTTAGCAAACTTTCAGCAGATCTTTCTGCTAAAATGGATATTTTTACTAAAATCTCTGTCATTCAGCTTTCGAAAAAACAGAAAACTTTTTTGCGTTTTTGCTGAATCTGTTTGCTGAATTCCAAATTATTTTAAACATATTTTTAGCAGATTATTTTTTAAATATACAGAAATAGTTTGCTATCATTTTTTTCAAGAAAATTTTCTAATTTTTTTTTTCCAAAGTTTTATTTTTTTTTTTTGTTTTTATGCAATCAAAAAATAAATTAATTTTATATAAACAAAAATTTCTTAGAAAATGATTTCTCTGCTGTTTTGACAGATATTTTCAGCAGATTTTTCTGCTGATTAGACACAGAATTTATTTTGAATGTAAATATAATTAAAACTCTCAGTTTACGTTTTTCATCGGAGAGGAAAAAATTATCTCCCCGGCTAAAAATGAATTGTATATGAGCATATATGAACACATCTGACCATACTTCATTAATTCGGAAACATATATGATCATATATTAACATATATTAAAATTGGCGCTTATTCAATATATGACCATGTATGGAAGAACATATGATAATATGCGATCATATATTGGTCCATCCTTAACATAAATTATCATATATAATCGTACATGCGTTTGAACACTTCATTTTTAGCCGGGTCAGGATATTATTTTCTATGATCAATTTCAATCAAACTAAACGGGGATCAATCAAATAAAACTGTTATACATTCTTTGTACTTTATGGGTGCTTTTATAAACACACACTGTAAAACAAGTCAGTCAACCAGGCAACCAATACAACCCAACCAAACATAACGTTATGTAATGTATGTAACAAAAGCCATCTACAGGATCAGCCTAAGGTTCTTATATGTTAATCATGACAACTATGATGACGTTCAAGGAGATTACGATGATGATGATACTCGATTTATTTTTTTAGTCATTGACGTTGTTGTTAATGCTATTGCTGTTGTTGCGCTGCTGATATTATAAAGCTTTCGTCTCTATGTGTGTATGTTAAGTGCTTTTAAAACTCAAGCCAATACGCCTAATATCCTGTTACGATTAAAAACACCATTGGCATATTCTGGGAAAAGATTCTTTGTAAATCTGTTGCGCTTAAACTTATTACATATACTTTTGTGCAATCTATTAATGTGTATTAGGCGGTGCTGAAATTATTCGGTTAGTTCTGATAGTCCTGTATCTAGAGGGTGGAAGGAAATTACTTCAAATAAATTGCATAATTTCTAAAGGACTAGAAATGTTTTCGAATCTAAGAAATTAAAGACTAAAGATTTAAAGACTCAAGATTTTACCTTTTTCAATCGATTAAATGTCATGGGATCTACTTAGGTTAGGTTAGAGGTGGCGGAGTTAGGTCAAAGGTGAAATTTGGAACATTTTTGAAGAATTTAAGAGTAAAAGAAGTTGTAGTAAAGGTATTAGCACTGAGTTTTTAAAAATTCGATATCTTTTGAACGGGTCATCAAAAAAACCAGAAAATTTACCTGGAAATATTTTTCAAAGGGTACTAAAAACTGTAAAAATATTGGGAAAATTAAAAAAAAATTCAAAGTGTTCGATTTGTCACGGAATGTCCCATCTATAGATTGCGACTTTATGTGTTTGTCTTTTGTAAAATATTGCTAAACAATATCAACGCAAGTTTATTTATTATATTCAAACATATTTATTTGTATTTGTTATCCTGCTAACTGTTTAATGTTTATATATTAGGGTGGTCATTATGAAAAAAAAGGATTTCTTTACGGCAAGCCAGCCCAGTTTATTAAGGTCTGTGAAAAAAATAAAAAAATATTTAAACATTTTTAAGAAAGTTTAAGAAGTAGCACTGGAATCTTGAAATTTAGAACCTGGGGAAAAAGATTCTTATTTTAAAATGTTGTACTCTTGCTAGACTATCCAAAAAACCGCCCACTTTCAAAAACCGGTTTTCGGTTTATTCGAAAAATCTAAAATTTAAAAAACATGTTTCGGTTTCGGTTTTTATATAATAAACCGGTCAACCGGGTTTTTCCGGTATTTTTTATAATTTTAGATTTTTATTTAAAAAAACGAAATTTGTTAATTAAATAGAAGAAAATAAGATACAAAATTATTTTATTAACTTCACTTAACTTGAAGTATAAAAAAAAACGTTTGGTTTTATATTGTAAAATAATGTTTTAAAAATAAAAAGCAATAAACCGGTTCAAGCGACTTAAAAACACCGGTTTTTCGAAAACTCGAATTTGAATAAAAACCGAAACTGGCCGGTCTTTGGAAAATGAAAAAACCGGTCCACCGGTTTTCGGTTTGGGATTTGGATACACTACCACTTGCCCAAAAATATTAAATCATGATACTGTTTTGCTAAAATCTTGACTGAATAGTAGGGTGGAGCAAATTTAGATTTTTTCGAATTTCGAAAACATCGTGGTCGCAAAAGTTGCCCTTTACGGTCGATATTACTACACAAAGATATAGGATCTGTATGACAATGGCTTTGAGTTCCTTTTTCGATTTGCGAACAAAATAAAAAAAAAATTTTTTTTTTTTGCTTGCACACTGGGCAATTTGAGCCACTTTTTTCATTCTTAAATTTTAGAGTTTTTTATGAACACGCACAGATGGGTTTTATAGGGTTGCCACTATACGAAAAAAAGTGAAATGACTGAATATCTCGAAAACGAATAGGCTAATTTTTTTGAAACTCGACACAAAGAAAATACGCAAGGAGGCTAACAAAATGGCATGTAAGACATTTTGTTTGATTTTGCTTGAAAGAGCTGTTATTTTTTGCGCGGGCCTTGTATCACCTTAACGAAAAATTATTGAAAAAAGTCCGTACTATTTCTTCAACTATTAAAAAAGGTGCCAGCCTTCAAGAGGAAGCGTCGGAATCCGATGTTTACCCCCCCTTTGTCACTGAATTCACTACGGATCAAGTGCAAAGCTAGAGATACCTGGATATGCAGATGGACAAATTCAGACAGATATATTCAGACTAAATCATTATGGGATGAAAACTTGACGAAACACACCCAAATTCTCCTAGATATGAATAGAAGACAACTAAGAATGGTAATAAATCTTATAACTGGTCATAATACATTAGGCAAACATATGGTAAGAATATGTATATTGAATGATGATACATGTAGATGGTGTGGGGAAGCTGTCGAAGACAGCTCTCACTTCTTATGTGAATGCCCTGCGCTGTCTTTTAGAAGATTTAAACTATTTGGCTCTTATTTCTTTCAGAGCTTATTGGAAATTCGAAGCGAGAATCCTTGGACTCTACTGGCATTTATAAAAGCTTCAAAATGGGATGCATAACTGGAAACAATGCGAGTGATAAAATTGAAGAGAGAAGGTTTCGACCATTTAAGGAATCATATTAGGCCACATCAAGGCCTCTATGGATGTTGGTTTTGTATAAATCGACGTCATTCTTCACAACCTAACCTTCTACTATTATTTTATTCAATTTTAGTTTTTATACCTTCCAACCACAGTATGGGGGTATACTGACTTTGTCATTTCGTGTGTAACGCATCAAAATATCGGTCTAGGACCCCATAAAGTATATATTTTATTGATCAGTGATCGATTCTAAGACATTCAAGCGATGTCCGTCCGTTCGTCTGTCCGTCTGTAGAAGACACGATACAGTCCAAAATAAAAGAGCTAGACTTCCGAAGTTTGGCACGAATATGTCTTATGTTCCTAGGCAGGTTAATTTCGGAAATGGGTAAAGTCGGACTAAGGGAAAAAGCTCCCCCTTGGAGAACTAAACCAACCTAAGAACAACCGCATTTCTTGAAGGGTTTTTTGTACTTTTGCTAAACAATTGCAACATTCTTATCTCAAAAGAAGTTCAAAATCGTAAGGGGAAAGTGCTCCCTAACGTCTCCCACCAGCCCCCCAAAAAAAGGCGCCCCTGGATTTTTATACACTCCAACCACAGTCATTCCGTGTGTAACGCATAGAAATATCGGTCTAGGACCCCATAAAATATATATTTTATTGACCAGTGATCGCTTCCAAGACATTCTAGCGATGTCCGTCCGTCTGTCCGTCTGTAGAAGACACGATAGAGTCCCAAATAAAAGGGCTAGACTTCCGAAGTTTGGCACGAATATGTCTTATATTCCTAGGCAGGTTAAGTTCGGAAATGGATAAAGTCGGACTAAGGGGAAAAAAGTTCCCCCTTGGAGAACTAAACCAACCTAAGAAAAACCTCATTTTTTGAAGGGTTTTTTGTACTTTTGCTAAGCAAATTCAACATTCTTATCTCAAAAGAAGTTCAAAATCGCAAGGAGAAGGTGCCCCTATTTATTTTTTCTGCTCTACAAAATAAAACCAATTCCATAAAGATCCGCGGGTGACACTTCCCTTGTAAGGTATTTTCCCCAACCGAAACATTAGAAAGTTCAACATATTGCAAGCTGAAGCTGCCTGAGAGAAAATGATATATCTCAAAAACCAAAACAACAAATAAAAAAAAAATTCAGAACTTTTTTTTAACAGTTTTCAACGAAGAAAAACAAGGCATTCCACGGCCAACATTATCAAAAGCTTAAGCTAAGTTTATATTTATAGAAAAAGTAATTTATTTGAGGTTAAGTTAGAATGACACGTTTTTTAACAAAAACCAAAATATTTTGTTATTTTTTTATTACTTACACTCAGAAAATTATGTAAGTTACTACATGTTAGTTGTTTGTATATTTTACAGTAGTTGGTTGTTTTCAACTACAAAGTCAGTTGTTTTTGTATGAAAATTATCAAACAACTATTTCTGTTAGTTATTTTAAGTCGTTTTTTGAAAAAAATTAATTTTATTTTTTTTTATATCTGAAAAATTTTCAAAGTTTTTTTTCCAAAAAATAAAAATAAATTTTCGTGGTTAGTACATCCTTTTTTTTTTGACCAAAAATTTTTTTTTTTTTATTTTTTTTATTTTTTAATTGCTATTTTATTTAGAATTTCACGCTCGACACATTGACGCTAAAATTTTGTAAATCGGTCCAGTAGTTTTGGAGTTATAGCGATTTTACCATATTTTTTCTTACGCACTGACTATGGTTGCTAAGTTTGTCGAAAAATATTTTTTTACGGGGTAAAAATTTGGGTTACATATTCTGAAAGAGCATAAAAAGTTGGGACGTATAGGTCTCCGACCCAAATCGGGCCTATATTTACCGAGCTATTGACGAAAAACCAAATTGTGGCAACCCTTGAGAGAATTTGAAATGGAGTATGGGAGTATACTCACTTTGTCATTCCATTTGTAACGCATCGAAATATCGGTTGGGGACCCCATAAAGAACATATATTATTGATCCATGATCGATTCTAAGACATATTACTTATAAATGTCCATCTGTCCGTCCGTCTGTCTGTAGATAACACAATGCAGTCCAAAATAAAGCAGCTACACTTCTAAAGTTTGGCACAAATATTTCTCATGTTTATAGGCAGGTTAAGTTCGTGAATGGGCAAAATCGGGCCAGAGGAAAAAAGTTCCCCCTTGAAGAACTGCACCAACCTCTGAAAAATACACATGTTTTTTTGTATTTTTGTTAAATAAATGAAACATTTGGTATATTTATCGCGATGGGAAGGTGCTCTCAACGTCCCCTGTTTGTTTAATAGCTGATAAAAATTGTTTGAATTTATATAAAAATTACGCGTTTTATGCTGCACTGACCACGTTGCTTGCAAATGCTAAATTCGAGTGCCCGTTAATCAGCTAATTTTTTTTTTTTTTTGGAAAAACCAAATATGCAGTTATTTTCTTAAATATTTTCTTAATCGAACGTCATGAACAAAACCATTATTTTTGAAGGCTCGGAAAATGATTTTTGGTCAAGATTTCGGGTCAAATTACATACTGTGCACTGTAGGGCGTCCAGTAAAGAAATCAAAAATTAATTTATAAGGACCACCCTAATGTGTGTAAACTTTAACTTTTTTTGCTAAAATACATTATATTATCATTATTATCATTTCTATTAATTAATAATCAATAAACAATATTTACTTGAAAATATATAAGGCTTTAAAAATGGTTTTAATTAAATGTATGTTTAATTAATACATATCTGTGTGGTTAGTAAGATATTAAAGAATATTAATTTAATTATTATTTTTTCTTAAAGGACAAATTTATAAGATTGTAAATCATTGAATTTAAATATTGTTTAAAAGTAAAGAAATTTTACGACAAACTGTGTGAAAGCAAAAAAAAAAAAAGTATTTAAGGGTGCGTATGAGTTATATTACAAATTATTAAAGTTTTCATACGCCTAAGTGCCTTCCTTATTAGCACTATGCTAGAAAATTTATAATTGCTAACAACGAGTTGTGTTTTAATTGCACTCAAAAGAAAACCTTGTAAATCACAAAAAAAATCGTTTAATTTTTACCCAGTTGGCAACGTCCTCCAGCCATCCTCAGAAACGGCGCGGTGACATGTCATAGTCACTGCTGATATCTCTATGTACTGAGTTGAGTACAATTTCATTAAAATTTTAAAAATGTCCTCACTCAAACTCAGCATAAGTGTGGGCATGCTGACTATCTGGGGATATAGGTCATACGAAAATACAAAAAAAAAATTTAAAATTATGAAAAAATTTAAATAATTATAAAATTAAAAAAAATGGAAAAACCATAATTTATATATTTTACAAATTTATCGCGAGGGGAAGGTGTCACCCAACATGCCCTAACGTCTTCTGACGACCCATCATTGTAATTTTTGTTAAACTTTTAACATGTTGGAGTAAAAAAAACCGGCCCAGCCGAATTAAAAACTCTTATATTACTTGTGAAGCTAGAATAACCGCTAAATGTCCATTGATATATATATTTTGTAAGAGACATTGTAATCTCGTGGTAAGGCACTTTAAGGCTTTAATGTCATTTAATTTTTTTTTTTAATTTTAGCAGCTTGTGCGTACGATATTTACCCAACTATAATTTGCTCATTATATTTATTTTATAGGCTGTTTTGTTTATTATTCATCAAACCTTTTTTTTCTTCTTTGCATTCAGATTTGCTTTATTTATAAACCAAAATGATAAACCAGAAATCCGTTTTTACGTTTTTTTTTCTTCTTTCCTCTTGTTAACTATAACAACATTCCATGTATAACCCTGAATATATAAAATGCCTTTAAGTGAATTGCTAAACATGAAACATACTCCTTTTTCTGTATCCGAATGGAAAAAATACACACAGATTACTTAACACAAATCACAACAAACCAATTGCGGTTGAAAAATAAAACTGAAATTTGGGGAGTATAAGGTTTCATTTCATCTTTTTTTTTTTTTTTTTGTAAGAACAACAATTTCCAAAAAAAAAAAATATAGGATTTTTAACAAATATGATTATATAAATGTAATACCCTCACTGCAACAAGCAGATATAAATATTTATTTATAGTAAGGGGGCATTTAAATTTAATTTTAAGGTTGGAATCATTGGATTTGCCGCAGAAACGCGATAAAATGGTTTTGATTGCCTTATTCATGCCAAGCTCGAATATTGTTTCCAACGTTTTCAATTTGGTAACTTTTAAAACTTCATCAGCGTATTAAATTATTAAATTTGTAAAAAAAAAAAAACTTCAAAAATTATAATTTTAAAATCGGTCGATTGGATTCTGAGATATCGCCGTTTGAAGTTTGCTAAATAATATCGGTTTTATCCTTCGCTTAAGAAATTTTTCAAAAATTCTAAGAACTTGTTCTAATTAAATTTTTATTATTTATAAAAAAATTAAAAAAAGTCGTTGAACACGAACTAGATAATATGTGTTTGGAACTAGTTACTAAAAGTAGTAAAACAGCATTTACAGTTTTTATTTTCGTGATCCTATTTCCTTTAAATGGACTTCAATGTTTTAGAGTATTAAATATTGTAAAATATTTTTTAACATTTTTACTTTTCCGAGCAAGCCACTAGTGATAGAAAACGAAAGAATAGGATCTTACCTAATTTTCCTATTTTTTTTTAACATATCAGGAAAAAGGAGGTAAGTTATGTCCTTTCAAAACTTTATCATTCAAAATGTACAACAAAATATTTTGATAAAGTTTTCATAGGACTTTATTCACATCCTTTTATCCAGATATGGCAAACTGAAAAAAATGGAAAAATGGGGGGGGGGATCCTCCTCTTTCATTTGCCATCACCAGTGGCATCCAAGGACAAGTACAAATATTTCTGAAATATTTTAAGAAATGTATCCTTTAAAACTTTGAAGTCCTTTTAAAAGCAAACAGCATCACGAAATGAAAACTTTAAATGCAGTTTTACTCCATTTGATCTCTACTTTCAGACGTATATCATCCGGTTCATGTTTAATATTGGCTGTCGGACGGTGTTATATGTTATATTTCCTGAAAAAGGTACCATTTGGAAGTTCCAAATCTAAGAAGCCTTAAATCGTGACATAATGTACTTTGCTACTTTTTTCATAGAAACTTTCTACAAAAAAAAAAAAACATTCTGACAAAGGTACATTATGAAAATTTCGATTTTAATAGGTGAAAGAAGGGGAAAAAATTTACTTTGGTATTTTTTTATCTCTTGAAATAATAGTTCTAGAAACATGAAGTTTGAAATTTAGATTCATCCAGCAACAAAAAAACATTCGGCAAATTTACTTTTTAGAAAGATTTTATTCTAAGAGGGTAGAAAAGCGTAATTTGGTACTTTTTCGATCTATTAAAATATTGATAGTAAAAACTTCAGGATTCTCTATAGGAACATAACATATCAAATAAATATTTTAAGGAATTTCTAATGCTAACAGGGTTACAAGGGGTAGAAATTTGTACTGCAGCACTTTTTCAATTTCCTAAAATATTTGAATTTTATAAAATGGAAATTTTGATTCTAGAATCTTCCAATTTCTTCAAAAGCTTCATTTAAATGGCTAATTTTAATCTGACACACATTAAGTGTGTGGTAATCGAAGGAGTGCTGATGATGAAAGGGTGGCATCTTCCGAAAGCTGTCGACATCTCCACTTAGCCTGTGTTGTCACTTGATTTTTTTCAGATTTTCTCATTGTACAACAATTATTATTTCTCAGAAATAATTAATATGGACTCAAACCGAACTAATTAAAAATTCAGTTATAAAATATACAGTCCAACAATATATAAACACAATTAATACACAACTCATAAGGTACATTCCAATTTAGTAATAATTCTAAGAATTAGAAATATGAAACAAAAATTCAAAACCTAACGGACATTTTTCAAGACTTGAAAAGTCCTACTAAGGGTTAACAGTGGGAAAAATACAACTCAGTTAAAAGTTTAGAAGGATTAAGTTTCTGCCAAATGAATACAACACGAATTGATGGTGAATACGGGTTATTCAACACAAAGAGGAGTAATTCCAATTCTTAATTTCTTCAAAAGTTTCATTTAAAAGGCTAATTTTAATCTGACACACATTAAGTGTGTGGCAATCGAAGGAGTGCTGATGATGGAAGGGTGGCATCTCCCGAAAGCTGTCGACATCTCCACTTAGCCTGTGTTGTCACTTGATTTTTTTCAGATTTTCTCATTGTACAACAATTATTATTTCTCAGAAATAATTAATATGGACTCAAACCGAACTAAATAAAAATTCAGTTACAAAAAAAGATATTTAAAAAAAGTTCATGAAAATTTTGATTTTACAAATAGAACATTGGTACTTCTTTTATAACTGTTGAATTCCAATTTGGGCATGTGTGATCGATCCTACACAGAAAATAATATTAAGAAAAACAATTTGAGTAATCACTTGTTTAAATTAAAAAAAAAAAATAAGTAATTTTTTAATTGACGCAATTAAAAAATTTACTCAAAAACCAAAAACAAAAATTGAGTAAATAATTTAATACAAATTTAATAATTTTTTTTATTGTTTTTATTCTCTTGGAGTTATTATTTCACTTTTAGTTTATAGTTTTTTGTTTATGTATTTGAAAGTTTGAAATCATCTTTATGAAATTTTTCTATGTCTTTAAGACATAACTACATATATTTGGTAAAGTTTTTTTTCGAAAAAAATTTTAAACTTTTTAAAAAAAAAAATAAATTGATAAATTTTGAGTGACTATTTACTTGACACAATTAAAAAGTTACTTAAAAAAACGAAAAATTTTAAGTAAAGTTTTAATTGTGTCAATTAAAAATTTACTCAAATTTTTTAGTAAGCATTTAATAATTTTTTATTAAAAGTTTACTCAGTACTATTAAATCGTTTACTGGTGCAAAATTGAGTAATTTGTTACTCAATAGTATTAAAAATTTACAATTTTTTTTTTTTTTTTGAGTACTTCTCATCCAAGAAGAGCCCATATTAAGAAATTAATTTTTTTTGGGGTAAAAGATGTTAAAATAATGGGTAAAACAAGATTATATTGAGTAGAAACATCTCAATTTAACATCTCAATTTAACAAAAAAAAAAACAAGTAAGAAAATTATAGTCGGTCACGACCGACCATGGACTGATTAGATCTATATTTTGTCAAATCTTTAATAACTGTAAAAAGCACTCACAAATCAAATTTGAGTGGACTAGGCTTCATTTTTCTGACAATAAACCGCTTTAACTGAATATCGGGCGAAATTTTTCACATGGGACCTAAGTCCAAAAATGGTCCGATGATAATCAGATTTGATAAGGTTATTAAAGTACGCGTTTAACATACACAAACAGAATTTTAATTAAATATTTTCTATTTTCATGAAATTTGAGAGATTTATGTAAAAATCGGGAAGGTGGTTTGTATGGGGGCTACAAGAAGACCTGGTCCGATTTCTTTGAAATTCAGAATGGTGATTTGTGTGGATGAGACATGATTACCTGCCAAATTTCGATACCTATTAAAATGCGGCTATTAGAGTAGTTTGAACCAAAACTAAAGAGGATCTTTGTATGGGAGCTAGGTGTAAATATGAACCGATTTTTTCCAATTTCAATAGGTTTCGTCCTTGGGCTAAAAGAGGCTTAAGTTTCAAATTTCAAGTCAATTGATTAAAAATTGCGACTTGTATCGTGTTTACACCGTTTACATGGACAGACAGACAGACGGACGGACAAACGGACGGACGGACATCGCTAAATCGACTCAAAAAGTAATTGTAAGTCGATCGGTATACTTAAAAGTGGGTCTAGGACCAATATTTCGGGTAGTTACAAACATCAGCACAAACTCATTATACCCTGTACCACAGTGTGGTGTAGGGTATAATGATTGTGCCAAGATTTCGGACTTCTGAATTCACTGTGCTAGTCGCAACAATTTAATAGTTGTGCACCGTGATGGTACAGCTAATTCGGATTCGCTGAATTAAATGGTGCTAGCCGTTTTTCGCAAAAATTAAATTTTTAAGCATTGTTTTTTTCGCGAAAAAAATATTCAGCGAAAAAAAAAATCCGCAAAAAAAATTTTTTTCGAAAAATTTTGTGTCTGCAATGTATAGTATTCTACTAATTTTTATAAATTAATAGCAAAATAAAAAAAATTTGGGAAAAAAATTTTTTTTCGCGAATAAATTTTTTTTTGTATATTGAATAGAGTTTAGATAATAAAAATTCAGCAATTGTCCAAATAATATAAAAAAATTGTTTTTTTTTTTTCTTAAAAAAAAAAAAAATAATTGCGAATATCGCTAATACATACGCTAACTTTGAAAAAACTGATATTACAATGGAATTTAGTATACACGAACTAGTTTTACCAGATGGCTGTCGTAAGTTAAAATTAAACTAAAAATATTTGTATTGAAACAATTTTTTTACAAGATTTTTCGCGAAAAAAAAATGTGAACAAAAAATGTGAGTTTCGAAAAAGGGCTAGCAGTAGTGAATTCATCGTGCTCGAATTAACTTTACCAGTAGGGTGCCCAGCTTGTTAAAAAAAAGTGTCAAATTGGAGCACAGTGCTATTTTTCATCCCGTAATATGAGGTCTTGAAATTGGGAGAATCGCATATATTTGACAAAAAATTGTTCTGTCATAAATGATTTTATCTCAAATGGCGGCGCGCCGGTTTATTTAATCTGATATTTTAGCCCATGGCACACTTAGATCAATTTTTTTTTTTCACTTGGAGAACTTTTTAAAAATTCTGAATTTTGATCAAAGTGCTTTTTGGATTAAAATGATTGGACTTGGCTCATATTAAGTTTAATAAAATTTTGCCTCGAGCTCTATGGAATAGTCAAGGACAATTTTTTTTGTATTTTATTTACAAAATTTATAATAGTGAAAAAATCTCAATTCTTGGAAATTTTTTGGCAACATTCAAATGATAATATTGCAAAAAACATTCGATCGATTCAAGCTATTGATATTCGTATTCATCATTCCTAAATAAATAAAATTAATGTATCGCAAACACATTTGTTTTAATTTTTATTTTTCAAAAATCAATTTTTTTTGATAAAATTTTTCACAAAGAAAAACTTTGATCAAAGTTTATCATTTGAATACGAATTTTAGTAATAGAAATTATTACAAGATAAGTTTAAAAAAAAAAAATCTCATTAATTTTATTCGACTGACCTTAAATTACCACATAAGTCTAAGTTTAAAAAATGCCAGTCTAATGCATTAGGTATCCAAATTCTACTACTATAAAATTCAAGAAATTCAAAAAATTAAAAAAAAAATATGGTTTAGGCTAAAAACGAACACTTCCTTTAACAATTTTTTTTTTAAGTTTAAAAATTTTGTGACCCTCAATTGTTATGTTTTTAGGGTATATGAGTATTTTACTTTTTTTTATAATATTTTCAAAGGATGAGTTAGATTTTTTTTTTGCAAACCCATTATTCAAAATAATATAATTTTTTTGCCTTATTTCTTCATTTTCTTTTCATGATATGACGTTGGAAGAAAATATAAGTATTTTTTTTTATTCTTTCATTTGTCGTTTGTTATTTATTATTTATTTATAATGTTTAATATGCTGTTATGGTTCGTTGCTATAAAAAAACGTCCTTTTTTGATACATTGCGCTACCCCCTTTTAACATCATTCCCCAACTATCAAAGAAATGTGTACACTTACAATATTTCACACCAAGTAAAATTCTTTTGCTGCTTGTTAGTAATAATATATATGTATGCACTGTTATGTTTATTTCTGTTTTATATAATGCCGTTTCCGTTTCCTATTCCCATTTTTTTTTTGCGATTTTTGTAATGTTTTTCTTTTTGAAAATTCTACTACTACTTACTACTGTATTTTGAGTGTAGAAAAAAAGAACACTGTGCAACAACGTTCGGGTTATTGCGTTGCTTTTAAATGCAAAGGTTGCCTCTAGAGGAGTCAAATTTATGACCGACCCCCAATATTTTTTCAACCCCAACATTTTTCCAACCCTAACATTTTTTCAGAACATACTTACCCTCTATCTTCAACCCTTAAGGCGACCACCATACAATGCATTTTATTTTTTAAAACTTTACTATATCTGCTCCTACAGTTCCAAGGGACCTCATAGAGGGGTAAAAAGTTATACCGACCTTCAACATTTTTTCTGAACAAAACAATTCCTATCTCCACTTCATAAGGGGGTTTTCAGTCATTATTTTATAATTGTATGGGATATATCTGTACAATTGTACCATATCTCATGAAATGGGCAATATCTTATGGAATGAACGATACAACTTTTTAGCGCAGTTCTTTTTTTAATGATTTTTTCACTCACTATTTTAATACATTTTAAAAATTTTAATAATTTAAAAACCGAAAATTCGTGGATATTCGTAAAAATGCCGTGAGCGCGACCTCTAATTTTTTTTTTTAAAAATCCCCCAAAAAAAACATAAAAAAAATAATTTTTTGGGCACTTTATTGAAGGTTTAGCATAATTTTCTAACTTTTTTTCTAGGCTCTAAAAGTTTTTTTAATTTTTTCTAAAACTTTTTCAAAATGTTTGAGTTTTTTTTTTTTGAATTATATACCCTCTCGTTAAGGGTTTATAAAAGTTTGCAGCTCATCTAAATATTGGTCTGGGTATGGGGTATATATATTATTGATCAGTAGTCGAATCTAATATATTCTAGCGATGTCCGTCCGCCTCTCAGCCCGTCTGTCGTGTTGAAATAGCGATCACGGCCGAAATAATGCGCAGAGTTGAATGTAAATTAACATATTTATTTGTTGTGTCTTCGAGAAGTTTTGTTTTATATATAAGAGATATCGGTTTAGCGGTTTAAAAGTTATGAACAAAAATGTAATTTTTCGCGAAATTTTTTTTTCTCATTTTTTTTTTTTATAAAGCTGAATATAACTTTTTTATTATTTTTTATTTTTCTAAATTTTTCATAGTTTTGAGAATTTTAAATTTTTTTTTTTTATAATTTTTCTGAATTTTGTACGATTTAAATTTTTTTCTCTGGATTTTATTTCTGATGAGTCTGTTATTATCATAGTTTATTTCCGATTAGTCTTTTATTATTTAATTTGTTTAATTTTTTCTAAATTTCTAAACTTTAGTATTACATAAAAAATAACTTGAGCTAAATTTTCAAAACCATATGTGTAATTTGGTCAGCTAATGGTATACTTTCTTTTTTCCCAATTCAATATACACTCGGTGGACTCAAATTTGTTGCTTAGTGTTGTTTGTTGCTAGACTTCTTAACATCTCATTACATTTGAAGTTCATTCTCAATTCACTTTTATATTTTTAAGGCTTCATTTTTTTTTTTGCTTTCGTCTTTGTTGTTGCGTATAATTTTTATTTGTAAAAAATAAAACATGTAATTTTTCTGAAAAAAATTTATTTAAATTTGTTTTAAATGTCAAAGAATGAGTACGAAGAAAAAATATATAACTGTATATTAGAGTGGTCTTTGTTTTGAAAATTTTGGATTTTCTCCCAAAGCATTGATTTGTTAAACTAACAGCTTAAATAGGCTGTAGGCAAAATCGTCCAAATTTTATGAAAAATCGCCCTAATGTAAAATCGCCAAAAAATAAGAAAAATTACCCAAAAAGAAAAATACGAAATATCGTCTAAAATTAAAGAAAACAAGTAAAAAAGATAAATTCGGCTTTGCCGATTGTATTGAATGTATATGGGGCATTCCAGGCCAAATGACTCACTTTTAGACCCAACCCCTTTCGATTTATTTTATTTTTGGATATGTTTTAGTACTCATTAAATGCAAGTCAGACACCCATTTTCAGCCTTTTATTTCAAGATGGTGTTGAGTACTAAATTTTTCAAAATGGCGATTTTTTCAAAAAAATTAAAAACTTGAAATTTTCAATTAATTTTGACCAGTTAAAAATATAGATATCTTAAAAAAACTTGGACAACGTTTTGTTAGTATATAAATGGAGTTTTAGAAAAAATTATTAAAAAAATTATTCGACGTTATTATCACTTATTTTTTAACGTTTAAAAATTAAAATCGACTTTTTGAAAAAGTCCGAAACCTTTGATTTTTTTTTTTTTTAAAACGTCTCCAAGTTCTACTCTAAATTACGCAACTTTTAAGCCATTATTCGAGATGTGATCGCAATTCTTTCTATTTTGTTTTAAATTTTGAAAATTGCACCTTTTATTTTTTAATTCTGATTTATTTTATATGGTGCTCCAAAAAAATTAAACTGGTAGATACAAACCCTAACTTACCCTAGATATATTCATTTCGAGGTAAAAGTACGCCTCACAACAATTAAGAACGATAGGACATGGGTAAGGTGTTCCGCATGGGCCTTGAAGTTTAGAAAACGGATTACAAGGAAAAATATGAATTTTTTTTTTGTTTTCTCAATTTTTTTGGTTTTTTAAGTTAAGTTTAAATTCAAGTGGTTACAGAATTATAGTACGGAGTAAAATGCCTCTCTAATAAGGTACCAAAAACTAAAATCGGTTGAAAATCAGCCAAGTTATTACAACTTCTCCAGGCATCTAATGAGTGACAGACCACTTGATTAAGCAATACAATCCGATTTTTGAAATTCATTGAAATTTGCTACTGTAATAACATTTTTTTATTCTTCAAGTTCAAACGTAATTAGATGACAAGTATTTTTGATATTGTGTTTTGCTAACATAATTTAAATTAATGCTAAAAATGCCTCCATTTTTCAACACTATTTTGAAATCTCCATTTTAAAATTTTTATTATTTTTATTTTTTTTAATTTGGAAAAACCATAAAAATATTACACTGAAACATGAATAATAAAAAAATGTTATTAAAGTAGATAATTTCAATAAATTTAAAAAATGGGACTCGAATTCATTAATCAAGTTGTATGACACACGTTAGATGCCTGGGGAAGTTGTAATAACTTGGCTGATTTTAAACCAATTTTAGTTTTTAGCACCTTATTAGAAAGGCATTTTACTCCACATCATAATTCAGTGATCACTTGAATTAGAACTTAACTTAAAATACCAAAAAAATTGCGAAAACAGAAAAAAATTCATATTTTTCCTTGTAATCCGTTTTTTAAACTTCAAGGACCATGCTAAACGCCTTACCCATTTCCGATCGTCCTAAATTTTTGTGAGACGTATTTTTACCTCGAAATGAATGTATCTAGGGTAAGTTAGGGTCAATATCTACCAGCTTATTTTTTTTTTTGAGTTTTTAAACGTCAAATAATAAGTGATAATTACTTCGAATAATTTTTTCATATCTTTTTTCTAAAACTACATTTAAATAGCAACAAAACATTTTCCAACTTTTTTATACCCTCCACTCTAGTGATACTACTTTTATCTAATTATATATGATTGCATCTGATTGTATATAATTATATCTGGTCAGATATAATTAAATGTCAATTTTGTGGCAATGTTGACCAAATCCGAGATATAATTAGATCTCGATTTTGGACATTTCAGATATAATTATATGCAATCAGATACGATCATATATGAATATATATGAACAGATCAGATAAGATCTATTACATTTTTACACGGCCCGAGTAAAAAGGAATTTATATAAATGTATATTATTTTATATGTTTTCATAAACCCATATACAACTATATGAGTCAAAGTATAAAATTATATCTCACTTTGAAATTTTCCAATTTTTTTAAATGATGTCATATAAAATCATATCTAATTATATTGTTCATAATATATTATTATAAATGGTAGATGTAATCATACGTTGCACAAAAAACTTAATCCGATTTCATACATTATTATACGTGACTTTATATCTAATTATGTATAGGGCTTTACTAAACAAAAAATCCAGTATCAATTTATGTATAATTATATATGACTAATATAATACCATTTAAAACTATATATAGTTCCATACTAAAAAAATTTCCAACAAAATAATAGATATAATTATATGTGTCTTAAACGATAACATATCTGTATTTGTATGGTACTATATATACGCAAATTTCGTCTAAACTCAATATATATTTATAAATGGTCGCATATGTAATGGAATACATATTTTGATATAATCATGTATAAAAAAAATATTTTTTTGACCAAACAACTAGCCATATATAATTATATATGCCACTATTTCAAAATTTATTTTTGTGTGTCAACATATATTGCTATACAAATCTTTTTATTGTATCATATAAGATTACATATGATTTTTGGAAACCCGAGTTCGATTCCCGGCCCAGTCGAGAAAAAAAAGTTTTTTTTTTATTTTTTTTTAATAGAAAACACTTTTTTATTGCGTTTAATTTTTTTAGAACTAAAAAATTTTCATTTTTGGAATTTTTGCAATCATTTTAAAAAAATTATTTTTCTTTTATACAGTTATATATAACTATATTTGATTTATTATAAAATTATCTATAATTTTTGGGAACCCAAGTTCGATTCCAGAAAAAAAATATATTTTTTTTATTTTTTTTTAAATAGAAAACACTTTTTTATTGCACTTATTTTTTTTAGAACTAAAAATTTTTCTTTTTTTGAATTTTTGCAATCATTTAAAAAAAATTATATTGCTGTTATATAGTTATATATAACTATATTTAATTTATTATAAAATTATCTATCATTTTTGGGAACCCGAGTTCGATTCCAGAAAAAAATATATTTTTTTAATTTTTTTTTAAATGGAAAACACTTTTTTATTTCATTTGTTTTTTTAGAACTTAAAAAATTTTACTTTTTGAATTTTTGCAATCATTTTTAAAAATTTATATTGCATTTATATAGTTAATAGTAGCTATATTTGGTTCAAATTATCAAATTATCAATGATTTTTGGAACCCGATCTCAAATCTAATTCTGATTTCCTGATTCCATGAAAAATTTCAAATTTATAAGCCAAAGTCTTATTTCACTTTGGTAGCCTATGACTTGGAAATAAGGCATACCGCTACATTAAAATTATTGTTTAAGCTTACCATGGAAGCCCCTAATAGCGCTGTACGTCATTCCAATTTTTTTTTTTTTTGCAAATTTTATCAAAAATTTTCTAAGTCTTTTTGAAAATTGTGTACAAGTGAATAACATATTTAATTGGATATAATCATATATTACTATATGTTAGATCAATTTGATATAATTAGATACGATCAATTTATTTAAAACTAAGTCTTTTAAAGTTGTTATTTGCTAACAACGTCCGCTGGTCTAGAGGGTAGAGATTGCGATTACAAAACGGAAGACTTGTGGTTCTAATCCCCGTCCGTTCGAAGTTTTTTTTTTTTTTTATTTATTTTCAGTTTGACATTATTATATCTAAAAATAAATCTAAAAACAGAAACATTTTTTGGATAAAAATGTATCCAATAATTTTTTTATAAAATCAAGATATCAGATATTATAAGATAACTTTGGCGCGGCCAAATTTCGGATGAAATTACATTATATAATATCCAATTTAATATAAAATCATGATATTGGATATTTTAAGATAACTTTGGCGCGGCCAATTTCCGGATGAAATTACATCATATTATATCATATTTAATACAAAATCATGATAATAGATAATTTGGGATAACTTTGGCGCGGCCAATTTCCCGATGAAATCACATACAATCAAATATTAAACTGTAACTTCATATATTATATGATGTTATGAGATAACTTTGGCGCGGCCAATTTTCGGATGAAATTTAGCAAAATCAGATCCAATAAATTATATATAATTTTATAAGATAACATGTTTTACCATACAATTTTTTTTTACTCGGGGGGTATATATAAGTTTGTCATTCCGTTTGTAACACCTCGAAATATTGGTCTAGGACCCCATAAAGTATATATATTTATGATCCTCGATCGATTTTAAGTCGATCTAGCGATGTCCGTCCGTCCGTCTGTCTGTCTGTCTGTCTGTCTGTCCGTCCGTCCGTAGAAAACACGCTAACTTTTGAAAGACTTTACAGAGGCTACTGAAGTTTGGCATATATGTTTGTCATTTACCTGGTCAGGTTGGTATTGCAATCCAGCCAAATCGGTCCAGTGCACTATAGGAAATTTTACCCTTTTTTTGGCCAAAATTATTTACAGCCAAACGGCTGGACCGATTTGACTGATTTTTTTTATTTGACTTTTGGAAGACTCTTTAGAGGGAGGGAGTGACTCTTAAAGGTTTCATACACTCAAAAAAAAAATTAGTAAAGTTACCTAAAAAATTACCTAATAATTAGTTCCAAACAGGGTTCCCGGGTTATAAGTTGCCGCATCTAAGATTTTTTAGATCCTTGATAGATTATATGGTTTTCTAAACTGTTTTTACAATATTTTTTTTTTTTTTGAGTGTACACTAACTTTCGAAGATAACAGTAGAAATTTATTTTAACAATGTTAAGAAGTGTCAAACAAATCTACTTTTTAATAAGGATTTTATTCAAAAATTTTATTTTTGAGTTCCAAGTCGTCAACTACATTTCAAAATGCTACTACGGGCAGCCGTAGATGATGCAAGAGCTAGGGGCTCAACTTCCCTATTTAGATCTTTAGAGATTTCTGCTGTAACTCGTATTTTTGTTCTCGCAGATTTTGACAAAAAAGTTAATTGCGGTCGCCCAGGTTTCGATTTAGTGGAGGCAGGCTGCGTTTCAAGTTTTTTTTAGCCAAGTATTGCCTTTAAGCCAAACAGCATGCTGTCTTTCAAAAATTTTCAAACTCCTACAACTTTTAATCCTTTTCATATTTATATTTGAACCAAATATTCCTAATTTCTCCTTTATATATTGTTTAAAGTTTTCGAAACATTCACTCTCAGCAATGTATGAAAAGAAATGGTCAGAAATAGCGGCTCCTTATCCACCTCTGCTTTATTTCTCTCGCCATGTATTATATAACTCTAAATTTGGCACTCAGTAGTCACCTAGAAAAATGGGTATAAAAAAAAAGTTTGCACATAACCGACCTTGAAATTTTTTAAATTCGGAAGGTAATTGATTGTCCTAGAGAACTTTTATGGTTTTATAGCTAACATATGCTATCATTTTTTTTAAAGTCAAAATAAAATTCCAATTAATACTTCAATAAGTTCATCTTAAGGTCACTTCAATTTTTCCAATAAAATCGATCTAATAGATGAGTTCACCAACATTTCACTATTTATCATTAAAGTACTCACCTTTGACATTATTTTCCATTTTTTAGTTTTTAAAAACTATAAATTCTTAATATAAAAACTTTTGTTAGAAGCTATCACAAAATTCGCTGCTCTCAATCGTTATTTTATAACTAAGTAAGAAATTGCAAGAAAAACTACTGATAAAGTGACAGTACATCAATTCTGTCGAAAAATTGAAAAAGAATTGTTTACTTTGTTAAGTTTTTTTATATTAATGTGAAAAAAAATAATGTTTGCAAAAATTTTAATTTTGACTTTTGGCCAAAAAATGGGTAAAATTTCCTATAGTGCAGTGGTTCAAAAGTTATGAGCAAAAGAGTAAATTTCGGCAAGGGTGTTTGGCGAATTTACGAGATAAAAACCACGATAACTTTCGAAAGACAATAATGAGACTACTGAAGCTTGGCATGTATCTTTGCCGTTCCCCGGGTCTGTTTAGTATTAAATTTCAGCTCAATCGGTCCAGTGGTTCAAAAGTTATAAGCAAAACCCTGAATCTCAGATTAGTTTCATCTAAAATGCCACGTGTTTTAACAAGTCTTAAAAGCATTGGTGGTAACTAAACAATACTTTTCAAACTTGTTTAATTTTAAAGCAATGCTTTTTAAACTTGTTTAGTTTTAAAAGCATTGGTAACTTAAAAATTACACTCGAAAAAAATTTTACACTCAAAAAAAAATTTACACAAAAAAATGTAGTTTTTTTTTTTTACAAAATTACAATATTTTGTGCACATACGTACGTGCATTCACTCAGAAATATTTTTACAGTAAAAAAAACATTACACTCGAAAAAAATTTTACACTCAAAAAAAAAATTTTTAATTTTTCTTTTTTTAAAGAAAAAAATTAGAAAAAAGAGTTTTTACTCAAAATAAAATATTTCTAATCAAAATTGTCAATTTTTTCACGTTAAAAAATGTACTACCCTTTAAAAAAATTCATTGTGGAGGGTATTCATAGATATTTTTATTTTTTAATGGTCAAAATTAATTAAAAATTTCAATTTTCAATTTTTTTGAGAAAATCGCAATTTTGAAAAATTGATTACTCCTCACCATCTTGAAATAAAAGGCTGAAAATTGGTGTCCAATTTTCAGCGAAAGAGGTCGGGTCTAAAAGTAAGTGATTTGGCTTGGAATGCCCCATATGTAATAAAAGATTATTTGCAAAAAAAAATCCACAAAAAAAATTTTTTGTAAAAAAATTGGTATGTACTTGTAAAAATTTCATTCTGTGTACAATTTTGTTCACATATGCCAACAAGCAGCCAATTAAAAACATTTTGTATTTTTAGGTTATATACAGGGTGATTCAGTCACGACCCGCCGAATTTTACCAGCGTATTCCTTGGCTCATTTCATGAAAATATGTTCATTACATACCATCCCCGAAAATGCAAGTGTGCGAAATGGCAGCGGTTTGAAAATTTTTGGATTGGTCGTCGGAGATTAGTTGGGTAAAATTGATAACTACTGAACTAAGGGCCAGATTTTTTTGTTTTTGGGCTTGTTGGAAAGTTTTTTGGGAGACCTTTCAGAATCAATAACAAAAAGATTAAGAAATAGTGAAATCGTCGAGATACAGTGCTTTTAAAAATAAAATTTAAAAAAAAGACATAAGAATTTGTACATAACCTCAATTTGCTCAGCCAGATGGCAGGTAACTTATGTTTTTTCCCCTTGAAAGATAGCCCTACCTCTTACCTTTCCAAAATGCCCTAAATGAAGCAGAGCCCCCCGTTTCCCGGGTAGACGAGTACCCGAGCTACCCGGGAAGCTCAACTACCCGGGATTGCTACCCGGGTAGTTGAGCTACCCGGGTAGTTGAAATAAAATTTTTTTACGTTTAAAACCGTGTAAAATATAAACTATTATTAGAAAGTATAGCAAAGTTATATAAATTTTAATGGAGAGATTGCAAGGAATAACCTCAAAAAATTTTATGCAAATCTAACGACAACTGTGGCTTCGGCATACAACTACCCGTCTCGGCTCGTCCACTTTCCATACAAATATGTGAAAAACTGTACAATTTTCAAGTTTGACATCATTTTATGAAAATTTTTTAAAAACGACTTGTTAAAAAAATTACATGGCTGGGATCGGCTTATAATTGTTAATTCTTGTTTAAAATTTCAAAAGAATCCGATGAAAATTGTGGCCTTGCCAAACTACTACCCGTCCCGGCTCGTCCACTTTCCATACAAATGTGTAAAAAAGTGTACAATTTTCAAGTTTGAAGTCATTTTATGAAAATATTTTCAAAGAGACTTGTTAAAAAAAATACATGGCTGGAATCGGCATATAATTGTGATTACTTGTTTAAAATTTCAAAAGAATCCGATGAAAATTGTTGCCTGGCCAAACTACTACCCGACTACCCGTCAAGGCTAGTCCACTGAAAAAAAAAATCCAAAAAAAAAAAAAAATTTTTTTTACTAATTATAATTGACTATATTCAAGGACACCAAATTTCAAATTTTAGTACAATCCGATGAATTTTGTGGCATTGGCGAACTACTACCCGTCCCAGCTCGCCCAATCACCATACAAATGTGTGAAAAAGCGAAAAATTTTCAAGTTTGAAGTCATTTTATGAAAAAAATTTCAAAGAGACTTGTTGAAAAAATTACATGGCTGGAATCGGCATATAATTGTGATTACTCGTTTAAAATTTCAAAAGAATCCGATGAAAATTGTGGCCTGGCCAAACTACTACCCGACTACCCGTCTAAGCTAGTCCACTTAAAAAAAAAATGTAAAAAATAAAAAAAAAAAAAAATATATTTTTTTTATTTACTAATTAGAATTGACTATATTCAAGGACACCAAATTTCAAATTTTAGTGCAGTCCGATGAATTTTGTGGCATTGGCGAACTACTACCCGTCCTAGCTCGTCCAATTTCCATACAAATGTATGAAAAAGTGTACAATTTTCAACTTTGAAGTCATTTTATGAAAAATTTTTAAAAAAGACTTGTTAAAAAAATTACATGGCTGGAATCGGCTTATAATTGTTATTACTTGTGTAAAATTGCATAAGAATCCGATGAAAATTGTGGCCTGGCAATACTACTACCCGTCCCGGCTCGTCCACTTTTCATACAAATGTGTGAAAAAGTGTACATTTTTCAAGTTTGAAGTCATTTTAAGAAAAATTTTTAAAAAAGACTTGTTAAAAAAATTACATGGCTGGAATCGGCTTATTATTGTTATTGCTTGTGTAAAATTTTATAAGAATCCGATGAAAATTGTGGCCTGGTCATACTACTACCCGTCCCGGCTCGTCCACTTTCCATGCAATTGTGTGCAATAGTGTACAATTTTCAAGTTTGAAGTCATTTTATGAAACATTTTTTAAAAAAATTACATGGCTGGAATCGGCTTATAATTGTTATTACTTGTTCAAAATTTCATAAGAATCCGATGAAAATTGTGGCCTGGCCATACTACTACCCGTCCCGGCTCGTCCACTTTCCATACAAATGTGTGAAAAAGCGAAAAATTTTCAAGTTTAAAGTCATTTTATGAAAAAAATTTCAAAGAGACTTGTTGAAAAAATTACATGGCTGGAATTGGCATATAATTGTGATTACTCGTTTAAAATTTCAAAAGAATCCGATGAAAATTGTGGCCTGGCCAAACTACTACCCGACTACCCGTCTCGGCTAGTCCACTTAAAAAAAAAATGTAAAAAATCAATAAAAAAAAAAAAATATTTTTTTTATTTACTAATTAGAATTGACTATATTCAAGGACACCAAATTTCAAATTTTAGTGCAGTCCGATGAATTTTGTGGCATTGGCGAACTACTACCCGTCCTCGCTCGTCCAATTTCCATACAAATGTATGAAAAAGTGTACAATTTTCAACTTTGAAGTCATTTTATGAAAAAATTTTCAAAGAGGCTTGTTGAAAAAATTACATGGCTGGAATCGGCATATAATTGTGATTACTTGTTTAAAATTTCAAAAGAATCCGATGAAAATTGTGGCCTGGCCATACTACTACCCGTCCCGGCTCGTCCACTTTCCATACAAATGTGTGAAAAAGTGTTCAATTTTCAAGTTTGAAGTCATTTTATGAAAAATTTTTAAAAAAGACTTGTTAAAAAAATTACATGACTGGAATCGGCTTATAATTGTTATTACTTGTGTAAAATTGCATAAGAATCCGATGAAAATTGTGGCCTGGCAATACTACTACCCGTCCCGGCTCGTCCATTTTTCATACAAATGTGTGAAAAAGTGTACAATTTTCAAGTTTGAAGTCATTTTAAGAAAAATTTTTAAAAAAGACTTGTTAAAAAAATTACATGGCTGGAATCGGCTTATTATTGTTATTGCTTGTGTAAAATTTTATAAGAATCCGATGAAAATTGTGGCCTGGTCATACTACTACCCGTCCCGGCTCGTCCACTTTCCATGCAATTGTGTGAAATAGTGTACAATTTTCAAGTTTGAAGTCATTTTATGAAACATTTTTTAAAAAGACTTTTTAAAAAAATTACATGGCTGGAATCGGCTTATAATTGTTATTACTTGTTCAAAATTTCATAAGAATCCGATGAAAATTGTGGCCTGGCCATACTACTACCCGTCCCGGGTCGTCCACTTTCCATACAAATGTGTGAAAAAGCGAAAAATTTTCAAGTTTGAAGTCATTTTATGAAAAAAATTTCAAAGAGACTTGTTGAAAAAATTACATGGCTGGAATTGGCATATAATTGTGATTACTCGTTTAAAATTTCAAAAGAATCCGATGAAAATTGTGGCCCGGCCAAACTACTACCCGACTACCCGTCTCGGCTAGTCCACTTAAAAAAAAAATGTAAAAAATCAAAAAAAAAAAAAAAAATATTTTTTTTATTTACTAATTAGAATTGACTATATTCAAGGACACCAAATTTCAAATTTTAGTGCAGTCCGATGAATTTTGTGGCATTGGCGAACTACTACCCGTCCTAGCTCGTCCAATCTCCATACAAATGTATGAAAAAGTGTACAATTTTCAACTTTGAAGTCATTTTATGAAAAAATTTTCAAAGAGGCTTGTTGAAAAAATTACATGGCTGGAATCGGCATATAATTGTGATTACTCGTTTAAAATTTCAAAAGAATCCGATGAAAATTGTGGCCTGGCCAAACTACTACCCGACTACCCGTCTCGGCTAGTCCACTTAAAAAAAATGTAAAAAATCAAAAAAAAAAAAAAAAAAAATATATATTTTTTTATTTACTAATTAGAATTGACTATATTCAAGGACACAAAATTTCAAATTTTAGTGCAGTCCGATGAATTTTGTGGCATTGGCGAACTACTACCCGTCCTAGCTCGTCCAATTTTCATACAAATGTATGAAAAAGTGTACAATTTTCAACTTTGAAGTCATTTTATGAAAAAAATTTCAAAGAGGCTTGTTGAAAAAATTACGTGGCTGGAATCGGCTTATAATTGCTATTACTTGTTTAAAATTTCATAAGAATCCGATGAAAGTTGTGGCCTGGCCTTACTACTACCCGTCCCGGCTCGTCCACTTTCCATACAAATGTGTGAAAAAGTGTACAATTTTCAAGTTTGAAGTCATTTTATGAAAAATTTTTAAAAAAGACTTGTTAAAAAAATTACATGGCTGGAATGGGCTTATAATTGTTATTACTTGTGTAAAATTTCATAAGAATCCGATGAAAATTGTGGCCTGGCCATACTACTACCCGTCCCGGCTCGTCCACTGTCCATACAAATTTGTGAAATAGTGTACAATTTTCAAGTTTGAAGTCATTTTATGAAAAATTTTTAAAAAAGATTTGTTGAAAAAATTACATGGCTGGAATCGGCATATAATTGTGATTACTTGTTTAAAATTTCAAAAGAATCCGATGAAAATTGTGGCCTGGCCATACTACTACCCGTCCCGGCTCGTCCACTTTCCATACAAATTTGTGAAATAGTGTAAAGTTTTCAAGTTTGAAGTCATTTTATGAAACATTTTTAAAAAAGACTTTTTAAAAAAATTACATGGCTGGAATCGGCTTATAATTGTTATTACTTGTTTAAAATTTCAAAAGAATCCGATGAAAATTGTGGCCTGGCCATACTACTACCCGTCCCGGCTCTTCCACTTTCCATACAAATGAAAAAGTGTACAATTTTCAAGTTTGAAGTCATTTTATGAAAAATTTTTAAAAAAGACTTGTTAAAAAATTACATGATTGGAATGGCATATAATTGTGATTACTTGTTTAAAATTTCAAAAGAATCCGATGAAAATTGTGGCCTGGCCATACCACTACCCGTCCCGGCTCTTCCACTTTCCATACAAATGTGTGAAAAAGTGTACAATTTTCAAGTCATTTTATGAAAAAATTTTCAATGAAACTTGTTAAAAAAATTTACATGGCTGGGATCGGCATGCTTAAAATTTCAAAAGAATCGGATGAAAATTGTGGCCTGGCTAAACTACTACCTGTCACAAGTTTTTCACTTTTCCTAAAAAAACACTCTTATCCCAAAATGTGTACTACACTGTGTGTGTGGCAATTTCTATTAAGTTCTAAAACGTAATTTCACCATTGATAAATTTTTCCTATGCTTAAAAAGGATCCAGTCGCATTTAAATAAACAAACATCTTAATATATTCTGAATCTAAGTACTACCTGCTCTTATAGAGTTTTATGATAGAGTTTTATGATAGGTAGTTAGTTTCACTTACAAGTGCGCAAATTTTTTAAGAATATGGTTTTATGATAGATAATTTTATTAACTTTTGTTAAATATTTCGCGAGAAGTTGTAAAAAATATGTTACATCGCATTTTAGGTAGTGATTTTGATGACAAAAAAAAGGTATATAAAGCAGCCAAAATTTGTGTAATTTATCAGTCTACGTTTGGATTACCGCAAATACCATTGGATTAGTAAAACTGCTCAAAATTTGTTTGAACTTTAACAGCAAGTAAACTATTGGATTATTTTTTCAACTGCTAACTTTTCGAATATCTCTTCAAATACAAACATACTTTTCACAAAAACATAAACAAACAACATCAAACCTAAAAAAATTTACTTTTTCTCACAATTGTGTGGAACGTGGACGAGCTGAGACGGGTAGTAGTTTGGCCAGGCCACAATTTTCATCGGATTCTTTTGAAACTTTAAACAAGTAATCACAATTATAAGCCGATTCCAGCCATGTAATTTTTTTAACAAGTCTCTTTGAAAATTTTCTCATGAAATGTCTTCAAATTTGAAAATTGTACACTTTTTCACACATTTGTATGGAAAGTGGACGAGCCGGGACGGGTAGTAGTATGGCCAGGCCAAAATTTTAATCGGATTCTTTTGAAATTTTAAACAAGTAATAACAATTATAAGCCGATTCCAGCCATGTAATTTTTTTAAAAAGTCTTTTTTAAAAATGTTTCATAAAATGACTTCAAACTTGAAAACTGTACACTATTTCACAAATTTGTATGGAAAGTGGACGAGCCGGGACGGGTAGTAGCATGGCCAGGCCACAATTTTCATCGGATTCTTTTGAAATTTTAAACAAGTAATCACAATTATATGCCGATTCCAGCCATGTAATTTTTTCAACAAGTCTTTTTTAAAAATTTTTCATAAAATGACTTCAAACTTGAAAATTGTACACTATTTCACAAATTTGTATGGAAAGTGGACGAGCCGGGACGGGTAGTAGTATGGCCAGGCCACAATTTTCATCGGATTCTTTTGAAATTTTAAACAAGTAATCACAATTATATGCCGATTCCAGCCATGTAATTTTTTCAACAAGCCTCTTTGAAAATTTTTTCATAAAATGACTTCAAAGTTGAAAATTGTACACTTTTTCATACATTTGTATGGAAATTGGACGAGCTAGGACGGGTAGTAGTTCGCCAATGCCACAAAATTCATCGGACTGCACTAAAATTTGAAATTTGGTGTCCTTGAATATAGTCAATTCTAATTAGTAAATAAAAAAAATATTTTTTTTTTTTTTTTTATTTTTTAAATTTTTTTTTTAAGTGGACTAGCTTAGACGGGTAGTCGGGTAGTAGTTTGGCCAGGCCACAATTTTCATCGGATTCTTTTGAAATTTTAAACGAGTAATCACAATTATATGCCGATTCCAGCCATGTAATTTTTTCAACAAGTCTCTTTGAAATTTTTTTCATAAAATGACTTCAAACTTGAAAATTTTTCGCTTTTTCACACATTTGTATGGTGATTGGGCGAGCTGGGACGGGTAGTAGTTCGCCAATGCCACAAAATTCATCGGATTGTACTAAAATTTGAAATTTGGTGTCCTTGAATATAGTCAATTATAATTAGTAAAAAAAAAATTTTTTTTTTTTTGGATTTTTTTCATTTTTTTTTTTTTAGTGGACTAGCCGAGACGGGTAGTCGGGTAGTAGTTTGGCCAGGCAACAATTTTCATCGGATTCTTTTGAAATTTTAAACAAGTAATCACAATTATATGCCGATTCCAGCCATGTATTTTTTTTAACAAGTCTCTTTGAAAATATTTTCATAAAATGACTTCAAACTTGAAAATTATACACTTTTTTACACATTTGTATGGAAAGTGGACGAGCCGGGACGGGTAGTAGTTTGGCAAGGCCACAATTTTCATCGGATTCTTTTGAAATTTTAAACAAGAATTAACAATTATAAGCCGATCCCAGCCATGTAATTTTTTTAACAAGTCGTTTTTAAAAAATTTTCATAAAATGATGTCAAACTTGAAAATTGTACAGTTTTTCACATATTTGTATGGAAAGTGGACGAGCCGAGACGGGTAGTTGTATGCCGAAGCCACAGTTGTCGTTAGATTTGCATAAAATTTTTTGAGGTTATTCCTTGCAATCTCTCCATTAAAATTTATATAACTTTGCTATACTTTCTAGTAATAGTTTAGACTTTTTAAAAGTAAAAAAAGCTCATTTCAACTACCCGGGTAGCTCAACTACCCGGGTAGTAATCCCGGGTAGTTGAGCTTCCCGGGTAGGCGAGTTCCCGGGTACTCGAGCTTCCCGGTTCTGACCGCAGGCTCTGAAATTAAGCCCAGAGGTCATGCAAACAATTTTTTTGGGTTTGGAGGCGACATAACAGCACACATTCATTTGTTTATGTAAATTAACAGGTTTAAGATTTTATTTTGTAACAAAAAATTGACATGTTCTGAATGAAATTTTTAAGCTGCAAGCAAAAGAGTGTTGGTAGTTTTTGGGCAAAAATTCCAATAAAAAAGTTTAAAATAGTGTAACTTAAAAAAAAAAAAAATATTTTCTCATTATGGTTTTAAATATCACAAATTTATCTAACTAATTAAAAATTTAGGTTTGTCTCAAGTATGTTTTTTTTTTTTAATTTTTACTAGCGCTTTAAAAAAATTTCATAAAAATCGGATAATAAACAACAAATTGGCAAATATTTATAGCCTTTATATGCAAACGGTGTCTTATTTAAGGGGCCCCTGGAGACGCCCATATTGAACATGTGGGGGTCCTCCGTCCAAATTTAAACTCGAAATTACGTTAGCTATTACTTGTATAAATTTCACTGCAATCTGATCAGTAATTACCAAATTATTTCAAAAAAGTCGATGATAAACTACTGTGCATTGTCCCAAAGACTATTTGAGCGAAATATCTTGGGAATGTCAGCATTTTGAACATTTATATGAAACTATTCTCAACTCGGTATTAGGAGATGTCGGGTGTGTCAGGGGACATTTACCTGGGCTGGCTCATGGACATTGCCAACGGTTTGGCAACAGTGTGTGGAACCACCGAAAATCCAAAAATTTTTCAAAAAAGGGGCCACTCTTCTTAACATATTATGGCTGAGAGTTAGTGATTTTTTGTTTTTTTTTTTATAAGCATTAGTTAGTTGACAAAAAGCCAGAATATCTGAGATGTATATAATTTTATTTTTTTTAACCAAATTTCTTTCCATTTCATTCATTTATTTTTGAGATGTTTTATGCCATTGTATGAAGTGCTCATTATTGTCATCATATTCATGGTTGGGTTTCTAGTAGAGTTTTAAAGAATAATGCCCGGGGAAGTTTATCTCGTTTCGTCTTTTATTTTTGTTACTAAAACTATCCCTTGAAGTGCACTGAAATAAAATTTTTGCAATTTATTATATTGAAATTTAAAACTTTGTTTGTTAAAATGGAAATGTAAAAGTTATAAACACTAAATTGGAAAATATGTCTGTGTAAGAATTATGAAAACTATATAAAAATGTACCCGCTTATCAACAGTCTGGTGTTTCTTCATTTTACGTTCTAAATTCAATGTTGCCGTTTGAATGTCTTTGATTAGCTGACATGATTTATTATATAATGCAGCAAAATGAGACGACTATTATCTGAAGAAATAAAATAAAAAATTATTTTTTAAGAAAATACCAAAATGAATAAAAAACTCGTATTTCAATTTTGTCTTGTCTTGTCATTTCCTACAAATATAGAATTGTTAATGGCCTACAGAGTTTTTTTTTTTTGTGGTATGCAGCCTTAATTTGATTAGAATTTAAAGTCAATATAATTTTGTTTTTGGTTCTTAAAAATGGCTTAATTTGTTCTAAAGCAAAGCCTATATAGAAGAAAATAATTTGATTTGTACAATTTTTCATAATGACTAATAACGTTTGTGGTTTTTTAGAAATGTTCTTTATTTGTTATTTCTACTAATAAACACCCTTATCTGTAAATCTTTTTTGGCATAAAAACACACAAAAAATAAATACAAAAATAAATGTTTAAAGTGGTTGCAATCATTAAAAATGTTAATGATCTTCGGTTGATTATGTTGTCGGAGTTTTCTGTTTTTTTGCTTAAAAGGCTTTTAAACCAAAAAGAAAACTCATTTAACAAGAGAATTATCTACGGGTTTATAAAATGTAAAACCTACTTTTTTTTACAAATGAATATGGGTTTTCTAAAAATTTGCAAGTATTTGAAAAAAATATTTGCAAAACTACTCACACACTTACACACTACACATACAACAATAGTAAATAAACCAACTACATATTTACCTCTTACAAACACAACAATAATAAACATAGTATAATGCAAGAAAAAACGATTCATTTGTATTTATTACAATGATCATGGCATCCAAAATTAATGTATTAGGTGGATAAAAAAGATTTTAAACAGATTTCATCCATTTTCATACCACCGATTACACTATGCAACAAATTAAGAATTTTTAAAAAACTCAAGAACTTGACTATATAGGTTCGACACTACACTCACAAAAAAAAAATTGTCAAATTACAAGAAAAAGTCTCGTAATCCCATTTTACCAATATTTGACAGTTTCCTTGTTTTTTAACAAACAATTTTCGATCGAAAATTACATTTTTTTAAGGTAATTTTACAGTTTTTCTTGTATTTTAATAAATTCCCAAGGTTTTTTACAAAAAAAATCTAGGAAATTTACGAGAATTCCTTGTAAATTTTATTTCGCAAAAAAAAATTTTAAATTCAAAATTTTATTGGTAAAAATCTTGTAAAATTACTAAAAAGCTCGCAATTTTCACAAAATTCTCGGAAAATAGGTAGCAAAAATTTTTGCAAAGTTACGAAACCTGCTTGTAAGTTTAATCGCGTCAAAAAAATTGTAAATATACAATTGTATTTTTAAAAAGCTTGTAAAATTACAAAATTATTGATAAAAAGCTTGAAAAATAACAAGGAATTCTTGTCAAACAGGAGGTCCCAAAAAAAAACTAAAAGTTTTTCTTGCAAGGTTTTTTTTAGCTTACTACCAAAAAGCATTTAACCTAGGCTTGCCAGATCGAAAATGGTAAAAAGCTTGACATTAAAAAAAAAAAGCTTGATGTTTTTTGACATCTAGAAATAAAAGCTTCATTTTTCTTGACATTTGAAATTTTAGTATTTAAAAAAAAAGAAGTATTTTTTCAAATTTGAGAATTTTAGATTGAGAATTTTAGTGAGTTTGAGACTGAAAGTAATAATAATTTTTTAGTTTTTTCTTACACCCCAAATGCAAAAAAAAATTAAGGCTTAACAAAAAAAAGTGTCGGGAAAAACTTATATTTTTTAAAGCATATCTGATCAGTGCGATAAAAAAATTCTTGTAATCAAAAATCGGTAATTAAAAAAAAAAAAAAAAATCTTAAAATTTAGTGAGAAAATGTGGTGACCGTGTTTAATGAATTTGTCAAATCCAAAACGCAATTAAAAAGGTTACAAAACAAATTTTGTGGGACTTAGATAATAAAAAAAAGGGGGTTTAAAATAAAATTAATCGCTGTTCTATGAAAAATTAGCAAAAAAGTTTATTGATTTCAGCAAATTTTGAATGCGTTCTGCAAGTTTTTTAAATTTCAAAAAATTGGAATCGGCTAATTTTATAGTAAATTTTAAAGCTTTTTTTGCTATCATTGAATTTTTTTTAGTGCCGTTTCAGAAATATACTTTTTAAAAAATGATTAAAAGGAATCAGTCATTTGGTAAAAGTGGCACTGCCCAAATTTATCGCGCAACTGCAATGTTCCATACATTTTTCTTCTCGCTTATTATTTATTAAGAAAGAAGATTTGGGTACACCTAGGGGTAAAATAATAATTCGTTTTCTTAGTCGGCAAACCTGTCAAGTATAACTCAAAACACATCATTTACAAAAAACAAAATGCCGTTATGTTGTTTTTTCTTCTTGTTATGCAGTGGTAAGAAATTCTGTTAAGTACAAAAAAAAACATCGAAACCCAAGTGCTAAGTCCAGTTGAACAACACACATTTTGTATCAACAAATTTCTTCAATAGATTTAAATTCGACGTTTGTTTATTTCATTAAAAAGGCGCAAAAAGAGAGTATGGAAGAACCTGCTTGTTTTTTGTTTAATATTTTAAAAATTTTGCAAAATAAAACTTAAAAAGGTAAAAGTTTCAAAAATATTTTTAGCTGATGAATTTTGGTACATGATGGCATTTCCATTTTTTTAATTTATTTTTTAAATTTTTTTATATAAAAAAATATTTTTTTTTTCAAAATTTCATTCAAATGGTACATAAGGCCGAATTAAGTACAGGAAAAATAAAAATAAAAAATTGGCAGGTATTTTAGTGCAAAAAATGAGCAATTTGCAAAAAAAAAAAAAATCAAAATGGGTATCAAAAATTTAGTAAAATAAAGCGTATTAAGAAAATAAAATTTGACTTATATCTGCTTCCATTGACCAAAATTGATCAGCAAATTTTTTTTTTGAATTTTTTATTTTACAAAATTGTTTAAAAATATAAAAATATTTTATTTTAAATTTTTCTTTTATTGTCCCAATATTTCAGTCAATATTGCTGACCATCTTCAGAGGGATATTTAAAAATTAAATAAAAACAAGTAGAAAAGTAAAATTCGACTTGGCCGAATCTATTAATACCCTCCACAATGTCCTTTTTAAAGAATGGTAAATTTTCTAAAGTGAAAAAATTACAATTTTGATCAGAAATATTTTATTTTGAGTAAAAAACTTATTTTTGTAATTTTTGTAAAAAAAAAGAAAATTACCAATTTTTTTTTGAGCGTAAAAATATTTTTGAGTGACAAAAATACTTTTTGAAGTAATTTTGTGGCTTTCCAATGTTTTTAAAGCTTGTTTTTTTAAGGCACGGGTTTTTCAGTACGTGAATTTAAGATGAAGCGAATCTGTAATTTACGGTTTTACTAATAACTTTTGAACCACTGAACCGATTTGGCTGAAATTCAATATGAACCATCCTAGGGGAACAACAAATATATATGACAAGCATCCTCAGAATTGCCCTTCGAAAGTTATCGTGTTTTTTTATCTCGTAAATTCGCGAACTCTTTTGCTTATAACTTTTGAACCACTGGACCGCTTTCGCTGGATTACAACACCAGCCTGACCAGGTAAGTGCCCAACATATATGCTAACCTTGAGGAGCCTCCATAAAGTCTTTCAAAAGTTAGCGTGTTTTCAACAGACAGACACCCAGACGGACGGTCAGACGGACGGACATACATACGGATGGACATCGCTAGATTGTCTTAGAATCGATCGAGGATCATGAATATATATACTTTATGGGGTTCTAGACCAATATTTCAAGGTGTTACAAACGGAATGACAAACTTATATATATATACCCTCTATCCCTAGAGTGGAGGGTATAAAAAAAAACAAAAAAAACAAAAAAAATTCACTTTCCACTGAAAAAAATATTGAGAAAAGCAATTTGAGTAATCACTTGTTTAAATTTTTTAATAAGATTTGAGTAATTATTTAATTGACGCAATTAAAAATTTACTCAAAAACTAAAAAAAAATTCGAGTAAATAATTTAATACAAAATTTAATAATTTTTTTTTTATTTTTTTTATTCTCTTCGTGTTTTGAATTCTCGTTTAGTTTATAGTTTTTTGTATATGTATATGAAAGTTTGAAATCATCTTTATGAAATTTTCCAATGTCTTCAAGACATAAATATATTTGGTAAAGTTTGAAAAAACATTTTTTTCGAAAAAAAATGTGAAACTTTTTAAAAAAAAAAATTGATAAATTTTAAGTAAATTTTTACTTGACACAATTAAAAAGTTACTTAAAAAATTTAAAAAATTTTAATTAAATTTTTAATAGTATCCATTAAAAATTTTTTAGTAAGCATTTAATAATTTTTTATTAAAAATTTACTCAATACTATTAAATCGTTTACTGGTGCAAAATTGAGTAATTTTTTACTCAATAGTATTAAAAATTTACTCAAATTTATTTTTTATTTTTTTCTGTGTCTGGAGCCTTTTGTTCAGCCGTAAGGTTTTGTCAACAGAAAATTTTTAAAATATTTAAAAAAAAATTTTTTTTTCCAAAACCGCGAACTAAAACCGCATCTAGACTTCAAATGTTTTATAATTTTTCCGTTATCATCTCGAAAATGCGCAACGACTTTTTGCTATTAGTTCACGAGATTCGCAAATATCCATATCATCGACCCACCCTACAGTTTAGGTTAAAATAGAAAATTATAAAGAGCAAATGTGCTAAGTCCAAAAATACCCTATAAGTCTTCCTTTCTTTTATTTTAGAGTACTATGATTTTTTAGGTTAAACAAGATGAACTAAAGAAGAAAACTGCATTTACAGATTTAAAAACAGTTAACCCAAAAAAAAGTTAGATAGTTTTTTGTATCTCCTGAAAAATTTAAGCCCAAATTTGTCTATCACTTCAGGATTTTGAGTAATTCGCGGTTAAAGTGCCGAAAAAGGGCATTTTTGACCCTTTTTAAAAGCTTATAAAATAAGATCCTGACATGCAAGTGACTTGGTATCAAGCTCATTCGAAAGCCTGTAATTTTCTCTTAAAGATAAGATAAAATGTTCTAAAAATTTAATTTTCTAAAATGGTAAAAAAATCATTAGCAAAAAACCTTCCATTTTTTCAATATTTAGTTTATTTACACATTGTTTTTTAACAAATTTCCATACAAATTCATACGTAAATTTTAGATTTAAAGCACTTGTTGCTAATGATTTTTCTACCATTTTAGAAAATTAAATTCCAAGAAGATTTGATCTTGTCTGAAAGAGAAAATTACACACTTTCGAATGAGCTTGATACCAAGTCATTTTCATGTCAGGATCTTATTTTATAGGCGTTCAAAAATGGTCAAAATAGGCATTTTTTGACACTTTAACCGCGATTTTCTCAAAATTGTGACGTGATAGAAAAATTTGAGTGACCGTTTTGGAATCGGGGCACCAAATCCTATTAACTTTTTTTGGTTTCATCCAAAACGCAGCGACAAACCTCAGATTTGTAGAGCGGTGTTATTCATGATTTTTCTTGACAATTTAGTGGGAAATGGTCTAAAATTTAATTTTAGCTTGAAAAATGACATTTTGGCTTGATTCTTGACACGTTCTTAAAAAGCTTCACAATCAAGCCAAATCAAGCCCGTCTGGAAACCCTAATTAAAACCCTAAACTACAAAAAAAGTTTGTAAAATTACAACTAAAAGGTCTTGTAATTCTATTTTACTAATATTTTTGTCCTTTTTCAATTCTACTTTGTAATTCTACTATTATATGTTAGTTAATTAATTTTACAAATTTTTTAGGTAAATTTACAAAAAAATTAAGAATTTTACAAATTAAAAAAATACTACAAGGTGTTTAGTTTTTTTTACACAAGAAAACTGTAATTGTACAATAAAATTTTTTTTGTAGTCTTTCTACCAAAAAAATGTTTTATTACAAGCAATTTTTTTTCAAGATTTTTTAAATCGTTTACAAGGTTTTCAGTTTTTTAACACAAAAAAATGTAATTAAACAAAAAAAATGTATTGAAAGTACAAATTCCAAGGTAATTTTACAAAACTTATTTTATTAAGAGAATTTGTGTTGTTTTACAAAAAAAAAATGTAATTATGCTAAATTGAATTATTACACCATTTTCTGGTAATTCGCTTTTAGTAACAACAATTTTTATGTGTTTTTACTATATTATTGTGCTATTTTTTTCTAACATTTTTTTGGTAATTTTACCATATTTTTTTTGGTATTTTTTTTTTAAATCTGGCAACTAAAATGTCAATAAAAAGCTGCCAATTACACTCAAAAGAAAAAACTTGTAAAACTACAAGAAAACTTATAACTTTTTTCTGTTTGCTACCTCCTATTTGACAAAAATTCCTAGTAAATTTACAAGCTTGTTACCAATAATTTTGTAATTTACAAGGTTTTTACCAATAAAATTGTAAATTTACAAATTTTTTGACACTATAAAATTTACAAGGAGGTTTCGTAATTTTACTATATTTTTTGCTACCTACTACTATTTTACAAGAATTCCAAGTAATTTTACAAGCTTTTTACCAATAATTTTGTAATTTTACAAGCTTTTTACCAATATAATTGTAAATTTGCAGTTTTTTGGCGCAATTGAAATTACAAGGAATTCTCGTAAATTTACTGTATTTTTTTGTAAAATTATGTTAGAAATTTGTAAAATTACAAAAACAATTGTAAAATTACAAAAAGAAATGTATATTTCGATTCGTTAAAAAACAAGGAAAACTGTCAAATATTGGTAAAATGGTATTAAGAGACTTTTCCTAGTAATTTGACAAAGTTTTTTTGTGTGTATTAGGGTGGGGCGATTAGTATAGAAGAAAAAAATTTTAATTGGGATTGTACTGAGCAAAAAAGTCCACTAGACCATTCGTCTACGGTAAAAATCGAGCTTCCACATTTTGACTGAGTTTTTTCTCAGACTTTATTTTTTTTGGAAAATTTTAAAGTTTTCTTGGGCTCATGATTCATAAACTGTTTGAAATTTTGACTTATTTTTCTCGGGCTACAATTTCTCTGAACATATTACTTAGAAAAAACTCAACTTTTCATGGTCAAAAAGTCGAAAATGTAGAAAATTCACCACTTTTTGTCATGTTTTTTTGGATATTTTGGTCTATAACAGCCAAACCATTGAAATTGTCGATCCAATACTAAGACAAAAATTATAGCCAATACAATAGTTAAGAAAAAGCATTGAAACACTCTTTCAGGCAGTTTTGGCCTTGCGAAAATGCAAAAGTTCAAAAATTTGCACTTTCACAAGGCCAAAACTGCCTGAAGGCAGTTTAAGAAATATAAGCCCAAGAAAACTTGCAAATTTTCCAAAAAAATAAAGTCTGACAAAAAACTGTAAGTCAAAATTTGGAAGCTCGATTTTCACCGTCGATGTATGGTCTAGTGGACTTCTTTGCTCAGTACAATCCCAAGAATCAGAAACGCGAAGCACCCATTAAGATGCTCAAATGCCCCACCGTAGTGTGTATAGTAGGGCGGGTCGATTTTTTTTTTGTCAAAAATCGTTAAGCAAAAACATAATCTACAAGAAATTCTAAGAACATTTCCCAAAGAAACCATGTTTCTAAAATCAAACCCTATACCGCGCCTAACGACATGAAGATTTGTCCGTCCGTCCTTTTTTTCATAAACAAAACATAGAACTTGACTCTTTTTTGGTGTTTGTGATAATTTTTGGGCTTTGGTGTGCTCTGAGGTATATAGTAAAATTTTATTGGCAACATTTTTGTATAACATTTCATTCCCACCCTCCCCCTCTTTCGGGGTGTTTTTAGCGATTTGTTAAAATAGAGCCAAAAAATACCGTTTTGGGAGGGAGTTAGAGGGTTTATATGTTCAACAAAAATATTTGCCATAATATTTTCTACAAAGTGGCTGAACATACCCTACGCCTCAGATGTAAAGAAAACATACACCGAAAAAAATTCCTGCCTTATATGTACGAAAACGTTCGTACATTGTACGAAAAATTTCGTTGTTTCGCACCACGAAATTCTTGCGTACAATGTACGAAATGCACGAAATTGTTTCGTAAAATAAACGAAATTGTTTTTGTATTTTACAAAAAAATTTCGTAAAATAAACGCAATAAATTTTTGTGTTTTACGAAAATTTTCGTAAAATAAACGAAATATTTTTTTTGTTTTACGAAATTATTTCGTAAAATAAACGAAATATTTTTATTTTTACGAAAATTTTTTGGTAAATAAAAAAAAATCCTTAAATTAACGAATTTACATGTAAAAATTCTTTATTGAGAATAAGAACAACGTTTTCAACGTTTTGACAGCGACATTTCCAGGCAATTAATTGTTTCTTCTTAACAGAGACTTATAAGATTTCATTCATTATTTACAGTGATTTTGTTTAGGGCTACGTTCACACTACAAGAACTTATGATGATATGTTGAGATGATTTTTTTGGAGGACCACCTCCCCACATGTAAAAAAAAACTTATATCATCAAGCCTCAAATTTTATTTGATCCGATTAGCCTCAAATTTTAATTGATCCTTAAAATAAATAAAAACCAAGAGAGAGCTTTTAAGCCGGCTGTGACGAATTTTTATTACCCCAAATATGTAAAAAAAAATATCAGAGTTATCATTATTGAAATTAATTCTTTATACCCACGACCACAAGGCATTTTCTAATCCCCTGGGTCGAAGCTCATTACTTAAAATTTTTTTTGACATAAAAATGTTTCATTTGTTTAACAAAACAACAAAAAACACTTTAAAAAAATTGAGTTTTCCAGAGGTTGGTTTAAAGAAATAAAACTTTTTTGCCCACATACGAACTTAACCTGCTGATGACCAAAAGACTTGTTCCGTGGTATCCGTGGTTTATATAGACGGACATTAATAGAATGCCTTAGAATTTATCATGGATTAATAATACATATACTTTATGGGGTCCCCGACGGATATTTTTTATTATACCCCAATACTGTAGTTGGAGGGCATAAAAACACCCTTTAAGCATGCATTTAAAGATTTCTTCTTTTTTCATTAGTTTTGTAAAATTACAAAATTCTTGATTATTTTTTTCGTAATATAAAGTCCACTTTCGTATATTTTACGAAAGAAGTTTTTACGAATTATTTTCGTAAAAATACGAAGGTCTGTACACTTTTTTTGTAATATGCAGTCAACATTCGTATATTTTACGAAAGAATCATTTACATTCTTTTTTTCGTTACTTTCGTAAAATTACAAAAGTTTTTACAACATTTTTTTCGTAATATGTAGTCAACATTCGTAAATATTACGAAAAAAATATTTACTAATCATTTTCGTTACTTTCTTAAAAATACGAAATTCAGTACTAAAGTTTTTCGTAATATGTAGTCAACTTTCGTGTATTTTACGAATATAAAAAGTACGAAACTTTTTTTCGTAAAATGTTGCATGGATTTTTTTCGGTGTAGTTTTATATACCGATATGCTGCAAGAACATATCCAGCGGCAATGTTTGCTAATTGCCGCTGATTATAATTCGAAAAATTTTTGGGATTATGACCAGCAAGTATATTAGACATAATCCCTGAAATGGAGAAGTAAATAATTAGATTGATTTTTAATGAAAACGCCACAGACGAAAAATTATAATACGAAATTTTAACAATAAATCGCTACTTTTATCGTTAATCCATAATAATTTTACTTCATTATTTATTTTATATTGAGCTGCAATACATTAACATGTAGTGTTATACTCTGAAAGTAAGTGCAGGGGTTGTGGGTTCGATTCCCTCCAAAGCCTTTGTATTTTATTTACAAAGGGAAGCTGGTGTAGCGGCTTTTTCTTAGTGAATAAAAGTATGTAATTGAGGATCATAATGATATTTCGTAAAAAAAAACACGTACACTCAAAAAATTATGTAGGTAAATTCCAGTGAATATTCACTTAAAACAAATGAACTTTTATTTAAAATCCATTCCAGTGTTTTTTCTTTTAAAATAAAAACACAATACAGTCAATTTTAAATGTTAATTTAATGACTAACCAAAACATTAAAAAACTAGTGAATATTCAGTTATTTTGTATTGAAAAACAGTAAAACTATAGAAGAAATTTTTTACTGCCGAAATTAAATGTAACAGAAAATTCGTTTTTAATACAGTAAATTATTTTTTTTAAACTACAGAAACAGTAGAAAATAAGAAGTCCATAATAAAATTAATGATTTTTCTTTTAAAATAACTTTACTGATTACTTTTTTAAATAACCTACAAACAGTTAATGACATAATTTTCTTAGTGTAGATACTTTTGTGGGATGAAATCGGAGAGTTGCATATCGGAGATGAAAAAAACTGTCTTCGATAAAAATTTTTGAGTAATTTTTTTTTTTTAATTTATGTTAAAAAAAAAAAAAAATCTAGTGTACATTTTTTTGAGTGTAGTTTTTTTTTTTTTTTTTGAGTGTAATATTTTTTTTTAGTTTTTTGAGTGACAAAAGTAGTTTCTAAAATATTTTTTTTGGCTTACTAATCCTTTCAAAGCATGTTCAGCGTTTTTTCCAACACGGGAGTTCAGGTTAAAACCCATCTGAAATTCCCCAGTTTGCTAATAACCAGGGAAACCAAAAATATGCTCTAAAAAACACGTTTTATGCGTGAAAACGGAAAATATGCTCTAAAAACAATAAAAATATGCTCTTAAAAAAAATTATGTCCCCTTTTTTGCAATGGTTTTTACAATTTGTTAGAGAATAGACCATCCGAATACCGTTATGTGCGATAGTTAGAGGGTTAAATATGTTCTACAAAAATATTTGCCTTAATATTTTCTACCAAGTTGCTGAATCTAAAGAAAACATAGTTTCGATGCAAGAACAGGCCAAAGGGGAATCAATCGTCACAATTCCATAATTGTTGAAAAAAACATCCTTGTTGGATAAAAAATTTAAAAATAAATGTTGTCATAAAAAAAAATTGGAAAAGAATGCTCTAAAAATTAAAAAAAAAATGCTCTAAAAATGTAAAAATATGCTCTAAAAAGTGGAAAAATGCTCTAGAAATTGAAAATATGCTCTAAAAATATGCTCTTATGCTAAAATATGCTCTTAAACCTAAAATATGCAAAAATATGCTCTTAAGGCTAAAATATGCAAAAATATGCTCTAACAAATCGATGCCAGATTTCTTAAAAACTTCTGAAACGGATACATACCTTGCCCATTTATCAATAAAATGCTCAGGAAAAAACATGATACTGCATATTTTTGGTTTTCCTGCTAATAACTAATAAACCACTGGACAGATTTCGCTGAAATTTAGTATTAATCTGACCGGAAGTATAAGAAATATATACGCAATGCTTAAGCAGCTAACATTTGAAAGTTAGCGTGTTTCACACAGACAGAAAGACAGACGGACGGACGGATTTTCATGTCGTTAGGCGCGGTATAGGGTTTGATTTTAGACCAATGGTTTCTTTGGAAAAGTTTCTTAGAATTTCTTGTAGATTTTGTTTTTGCTATATGATTTTTCAGTTTTTTTCGATCCATACAAATCGACCTGCCCTAGTGTATAGTCAAACTGAGGTGTTGTCCTGTAACTTTTTTTTTAAATTAGACACCAGCCCAAAAACATTATCATGTTAAAAAAGCTCCATTGCTCTAGAACCAAAAACTTTTTTTAACCACCCAATAGTTTAAAATGAGGATAAAAACGATTTTGCTGCTGCTGTTGTTGATGATGTCTAAATGTAAATTTTGCCTTGCATTCAAAGTGATATTTTAATACGAAATAAGATTTTCTTTCTTTGTGTAAATGCTCATACCCCATACATACTTTACTACAAATTGCAATACTTAAACCATCAATCTGTGTGTATGTGAATTTTAATGTATCTTTACAAATGTGTGTACATATGAGGCATTACTATTAAATTATCCAGCTATAAAAAAAGTTTTGTTGCATAGCTACGAAAACAATTGCAATTTGTTACTTTTAAGAACAGTATCAGAGCTGAAACCTACATATTTTTTTTTTAATGAACGACATTTTCCGGTTACCGGGTCCAAGTGCAGGACTTTGTTGATCTTCTTTAAGAATAAAACTATTTTATTTGTTAAATAAAAATAAAAAAAAAAAAAAAAAAAAAAAAAAAAAAACATGCAGACCATTTTAACCCTTTAAACGCAAGTTTTTGTTGTTTTCCATGAGAATAATTAAAAAATTGGACAAAAATGACCCATAAAAATGGGAGATGGAGGCATAATATGTTTAAAGTAAAGAACAGCTATCAAATTTAACTCAAGGCCTACATAAGATAACATTATTTATCTCAGAAGTATTCCAATTCCAGTTCAAGTTCCAATCCAATTCAATTCAATTCGGTAGCTTCCGTATTTTTTTAACACCTGACTTCAGGCGAAATTTATCAAAACATCGTCACGGTTTTGCTCAGAAATTCTTTACCCTCTCAGCTCCTTTTCGCTAAAATTTTATATGAGTGTGTTTCGGAAATAATTCCTTATATGTAGTTTTGTGCGTTTTACAAGTTATCTTCTTTTAATTAAATCGTTTGTTGTTTTACAGTTCCTTTTAAAAATAAACAAAGTTTTTTTTTTTTGTATAGGTTGTACTATATTTTTTAGTTAAAATTTCAAAGTGAAAAATCTTGTCTATATGCATCATGTTGGTATGTATGTGTAATTACAGTTGCATACATTCTCATTCAAAGTACTTAAACTAATGTAAGAAGTTAATTCTAGTTTTTTGATTACCAAACATTTAAAAAAAAAATAATATTAACAAGTAAGAAAATTATAGTCGGTCAAGACCGGCCATATAATACCCTACACCAGTGTTTTCCCGGCAAATTGGTACCAAGTCCAAACATAGACCAATTGAGTCTATCATTTGTCAAATCTTTAATAAGTGTAGAAAACACTCACATACCAAATTTGATTGAAATTGGCTTATATTTGTTGCAAATAAACCGCTTTTAGTAAAATCGGGCGAAATTTTCATATGGGGCCTTAGTCCAAAAATAGTCCGATTAAAATCAGATCTTTGGGTTATTAAAGTATGCGTTCAACACAAACAAAATTTTAATCAAATGTTTTCTATTTTCATCAAATTTAATAGATTTATGTGAATATCGGGAGGGTGGTTTGTATGTGGGCTACAAGAAGAACTGGTCCGATTCCTTTGAAATTCGGAACGATGATTTGTGAATACAAAAAACGTTTAGCTGAAAAATTTTGAAAGGATATCTATTAAAATACGGTTGTTGGGGGTATTTGACCCAAATTTAAAGGGGACGTTTGTATGGGGAATAGGTCAACACATGGACCGATTTTCCAATTTCAATAGCGTCCGTCCTTGGGTCAAAATAAGCTTAATTTTCAAATTTCAGACAAATCGGTTAAAAATTGTGACCTGTATCGTGCGCACAACGTTTACATGGACGGACGGACGGACAGAAGGACGGACGGACGGACATCGATAAATCGACTCAAAAAGTGATTCTAAGTCGATCGGTATACTTGAAAGTGGGTCTAGGAGCAATATTTCGGGTAGTTACAAACATTAGTACAAACTCATTATACCCTGTACCACAGAGTGGTGTAGGGTATAAAATAAAAATAAAAAATATAAAAATTCTTAAGCCAGTTACTTTGACTTTTGTAAAGCAGGACGAAAGAATGTAAATTATATTAAAACTACAAAGCCTTATTGTTTAATAATTAATCCTTTTTTAGGATCCCATAAAGAACATATGGGGCATTCCATGCCAAATCACTCACTTTTATACCCGACCCCCTTCGATTAATTAATGGATGTGTTTTAAATTTTTAGATTTTTATACCATGTTACTGTTGACTTATCAATTTTTCAAAATGGCGATTTTTCACAAAAATTAAAAAATTGAAATGTTCAATTAATTTTGACCAGTAAAAAATATAGGTATCTGAAAAAAAGTTCGACAACATTTAAATGTAGTTTTAGAAAAACAATATGAACAAATTATTTGAAGTAATTATTTCTTAATTGTTAACGTTTAAAAATTAAAATCGACTTTTTGAAAAAGTCTGAAACCTTAGATTTTTTTTTATGACTAAAAATTCTACTCTAAATTACGCAACTTTCAAGCCATATTTCGAGATATGAGCACAATTCGTTCTATTTTTTTTTTTTAATTTTGAAAACTTTACTTTTTTTTGACTCTGGTTTATTTCATATGGTCAGATTTGATAAAGTTACCAAAGTACACGTTTAACAAACACGACCAAATTTTTTGTTAAATATTTTCTTTTCGCGAGTTTTGAGATATTTTTACGAACATCGGAAGGGTGCTTTGTATGGGGACTACAAGTAGAACTGGTCCGATTTCTTTAAAATTTGGAATGATTCTTTGTAAATACTTTTACCTGCTAAATTTTGAAAGCAAATTATTATAATACGGTTTTAAGAGTAGTTTTTCCAAATTTAGAGGGGACGTTTGTTTGTGGGCTAGATCTAAACATGTACCGATTTTTTTCAACACAGTTTTTTAACATTTTATCTGTTTTCTAACTCCCCAATTAAACAAGGATGCTGATAGCATGTAGTCCTGGCGATCATATTCTGAAGTATTCAGATTTAAAAAATTGTATTTTTAAACATTTTAGATAATTTTGAAGCCTTAACGAGCTATTGTGTTTTTTGGCATGCATATAGTAGGTAACATAAGACCCATACGGACCTGGATTTTTCGGTGTAAGCGTGGAAAAACGAAAGGAAAAAGGCGACAAATTTAATTCCGTCTTTTCCAAAGTTTTTTGAAGCCGATTGATAAGCTGATAAGCTTAAAATCGATATAAATTGACAGATTCTAACGTAGCCATATTTTTATACTTTGATAACTCGCAATTACCAAAAAATTATGATATACTTTTTTTTTTAAATTTAAAAATTTTAAAATGATGTTTACTAAACATTTCGCGACCCCTTAGAAATGCTTCAGCGACCCCCTAGAGGTCCGCGACCCACCGTTTGAGAACCATTGCTTTAGGAGGAACCATGTGAGCGCTATGAGCTGATGTCCTAAAAACAACATTTTAAAAATAAAATGTATGGGGACCACCTTAAGTATTGAAGATGGAGAGTAGGTATGTTCTGAGAAAATGAAGGTATTGAAAAATTATTAAAGATCGGTTATACATTTTACACGTCTAGGGTCAACCCTGGGCCAGTTAGAGCGTTGGAGCAAATTTTATAAAAATGCCATTTTGTTGGGAGCAAATTTTATAAAAATGCCATTTTGTATAGGAGCCCCCTTAAGGAGTGGAGTTAGGGAGTAGGTTTGTTCAGAAAAAAAATTTGGGGTGTAAAAAATAAATGGGATCGACCTTACATTTCACTCCTCTAGGAGCCACTCCAAGGAGGATTTTCCTGTTTTTACCACCACCTTTGCCACGATCAGAACCTATTTGTACCACACTTGCCTCGCAGTCGCTTCTAGAGGGGTGCATATTCCAAAATAAAAGGCCAGCATCTAAAATTTCAGTGCCTAGGATCATTACTTCATGAATTATAAGAAGTACCAAAAAACACTTTTTTCACCTCTAGAAACGGAATTTTTTAAAAATACTTTAGTAGAACGTTTTTTCACCGAAGGACCCTACATTCCAAAAGTCAAGCTTCTAAGGACATTATTATAGAAACAAAAAAAAAAAAAGTACCAAAAGTACACTTTCTTACCCCCATTGGAAACGGAATTTCCAAAAAAGTACCTCTTCCATAATGTTTTTTTTACACCGAAGGATCTTACTTTCCATATTTAAATTTTCTTGTATTATTGTTTTAGCAAATATTAAAAGTACAAAAAGGATTTAACATTCCTAATTTTAAGTTTCTAAAATCATTACGTTAGAAAATATCAAGAGTACCAAAAATAAACTTTTTTAGCCATTTTACCCCAACAAGATCCTCCATAATCCCAGCCAAAATATAGAAATGTAAAGATTATTTTGGGACGGAGGTAGTACTATTTATAAAATGTACTTTTTATAAAAGGTACATTTTATAAAAGGTACTTTTTATATAAGGTACTTTTTATAAATGTACTTTTTATAAAAGGTACTTTTTATAAAAGGTACTTTTTATAAAATGTACTTTTTATAAGACCAATATTTAAAGTTTCTGTAATTATTATTTCAGCAAATAAAAAAGTACCAAAAAATGTACTTCGCTACTTTTTATAAAAGGCACTTTTTTATAAAAGGTACTTCTTATAAAAGGTACTTTTTATAAAATGTACATTTTATAAAAGGTACTTTTTATAAAAAGTACTTTTTATAAAAGATTCTTTTTATAAAAGGTTCTTTTTATAAAAGGAACTTTTTATAAAAAGTACTTTTTATAAAAGGTACTTTTTTTAAAAGGTACTTTTTTTAAAAGGTACTTTTTTAAAAGGTACTTTTTATAAAAGGTACTTTTTATAAAATGCCCTTTTTATAAAAGGTACTTTTTATAAAAGATACTTTTTATAAAAAGTACTTGTTATAAAAGGTACTTTTTATAAAAGGTACTTTTATAAATGGTACTTTTTATAAAAGGTACTTTTTATAAAAGGTACTTTTTATAAAAGGTACTTTTTATAAAAGGTACTTTTTATAAAAGGTACTTTTTATAAAAGGTACTTTTTTATAAAAGGTACTTTTTATAAAAGGTACTTTTTATAAAAGGTACTTTTTATAAAAGGTACTTTTTATAAAAGGTACTTTTTATAAAAGGTACTTTTTATAAAAGGTACTTTTTATAAAAGGTACTTTTTATAAAAGGTACTTTTTATAAAAGGTACTTTTTATAAAAGGTACTTTTTATAAAAGGTTCTTTTTATAAAAGGGACTTTCTATAAAAGGTACTTTTTACAAAATGTACTTTTTATAAAAGGTACTTTTTATAAAAGGTACTTTTTATAAAAGGTACTTTTTATAAAAAGTACTTTTTATAAAAGGTACTTTTTTTTAAAAGATACTTTTTATAAAATGTACTTTTTATAGAAGGTACTTTTTATAAAAGGTACTTTTTATAAAAGGTACTTTTTATAAAAGGTACTTTTTATAAAAGGTACTTTTTATAAAAGGTATTTTTTATTATTATTACAAAAGGCAATACATATTCCACATTCCAAATTTCAGGTGTCTATGATAACACTGTGCTACAAAAAACACAAAATCAAATATACTTTAAAGATGAGGTAGTTAAGGTTGTAGTCTCGTCGAAAAGATCCCAAAAATGCCCATCAAACTTGCCAGACACCCTCAAAGTTATTGTCAAAAAACGATTTTTTTGGACTTTTCTCACTAAACCACGTGTAACTTAAACATTTTTCAACCGATTTTCAATTTTTCAACTGTTTTGGATAGAAGAAGGATAGGGCTTTTCATGTATGTGAATTGGTCTAAACATATAAAAGAGATATGTATTGATTTTTTCAACAATATCTAATTTTTTGTAATTTTTTGAAAATTTTTTGAGTTTATCGATTTTTTTCTGTTACAGTTCGTTCAACAACATTTATATTTATAAACGTATTCTTAAAGAAAATTTAATTGTGAATACGATGAGCTTTATGCTGCAAAAAAAGATTTTGCTTGAAATTGCAGTTCGGATAACCCAGGCAAAAAAAAATAAAAAAATAGACGAACATACTAAGAGGTCGAATATCATTATTTTAAAAGTTTTTGGCCTCCTGAATTCGAATTTGACCTTGAAATTGCGCAATCTTATTAAGTTTTTGATATATCAATTTATGTTAAATATCTCAAAAACCTGACGAGATAGAACAATTTGAAGGCCTGATTCGGATTCAGAGCGCCAAAAACCTTTAAAAATATTGTACATGACCTCTTATGATAAAATTATTATTTTTGCCTGGGATATCTGAACGGCGATTTCCTGCAAAATCTTAATTTTCTTTTTTAGAAAAATTATCACAACTCTGTCAATTGTTATCCAATTGTTATCCAAAAGGATAAAGCTTATCGTATTCAGAATCAAATTTTCTTTAAAAATACGTTTATAAATATAAAGGTTGTTAAACGAACTACAGCAGAAAAAAATTGATAAACTCAAAAAAATGTTAAAAAATAACAAAAAATTAAATTTTATAGAAAAAATCAATAAATATCTTTTTTATATGTATAGACCAATTCACACCCATGGAAAGTCCTATCCTTCTTCTATCCAAAACAGTTTAAAAATTTAAAATCGGTTGAAAATTTTCTGAATTACAAAAGGTTTAGTAAGAAAAGTCCCAAAAAAACGTTTTTTGACAATAACTCTAAAATTTGAGGGTGTCTGGCAAGTTTAATGGGCATTTTTGTGATCTACTCGACAAGACCAACAACCTATACTATGTCACATCAGAAGTATTTTTTCACTGTAGCACAGTGTAATTATATTAGGAAATATAAAAAGTGCCAAATGTAAACCATTTTACCCATTTGCGACTCGTAGAAAGAGAATTTTCAGAAAGTCCAAAGTAGGACATGTGTAGTACAAAAAAAATCAACAACTTTAAATTACCAACTTTAAATGCGATTAAAAAATAATCTAGCACTGAACTAAAAAAACGCCTTGATGGTTTTGTTATGTGAAATGTCAACTTTCATTTATTTTGGTTTCATCCCATTCCGAGTCGAAAATTTAGATTTTGTATCACCATGTAACCTTTATTAAAATTAAGACTCCTATTCTAGCTTTTGGCTAAATTGTCGCTAGTTCGGCTTTTATGCGTATTTTGCCTAAAGGCCATATTTTTCATAAGGTCCAAGCATTTTTTTAATGTGAGATTAGGCAGCTCAAAAAAAAAAAAACAGGTGACTCTTTTCCTTCCCTCTTTTTCTCACTTTGTGGTTGCCCATTGAAAGACCTCCCTTGTTAGTGAAGTATATAATAAAAAATTGTTTAACAAATGTTATGTTAGGATAACACATAATTTCTTATTTTGTGCTAAATGAGAAATCATGACTTAAAGAACATGTTTTCGAACATACAACTTTTTATGTTTGGGTTAGTTTTTTTTTTTTGTTTTTACTAAAAAAGGTCTTGTGGATACTTAAAAAATAAACAAGATTTTCAAATTGTGGTCATTCTGAGAAAAAATTAAAAAATATGAAATAATTTTTACCCCCTAACTTGTTTTGCTGAAAAAAAAAAACAAATGACAAAGTAATGTTTCAAATCCTTATACATTTTTTTGTTGCATGTTTGTAAATAAAGTACAAACACGTGTTTAAATATTGAAAGGGTTATCATGATTTATGACTTTAATATATGGTTTCACATGTACCGAAGAGTAACATGGTTATATTTTCAGCTAAAAAACCAGCTTAAAAATTCATGTACTCTAATATTCGTTAGTGTAAAAAAGGGGCCATTTTTGAAATGTATCTGATATTGCAAAAAAAAAATATTAATAACAAAAAAATCATAAAAAAGAGAAAAAGTAATAAATTTTTTAATTCAAAAACATGAGACTGTAATAGTGTTTTTTTTTGTGATTGTGTGTTCGTGTTTGAATGTTAAGAGATTTTTTTTAAAAGGGTTCATACTTTTTTATGAATATTTGATGTTTATATGGGTTTTTGATTGGATTGATGGTATGATTTTGTTGGAGAAACTCTTGACTCATATGTGAGTTACTTTGTATGGATATTAGTAAAAAAAAAACTACTTAATTTGTAATTTAGTGAGATCGATTCGAAATATTAGTCTATAAACTTTAAATATTGATCCATGCTCGGTTTTTAAACATTCTACCTTCTATTTGCCTCCAGGATTTTCATTTGGGGGGGGAGGGGTAGATTTTTTTTATCAAAAAAATATAAAAATTTGGGAGGAAGCGGGCGGGGGGCGTTGTTTGTAAATTTTTGAGAATATGTATTTTTAATATTAAGTAACAAGTTGAAAAGAAAAAAAAAATTTAATGCGGATCAGCTTTTGGATTTGGGTGAAATTTGTTTATATCAAAAAAAAAAATTTTAAGATTTTCTTCATAAAAAAGGCCGTTAATTGTAAAATAAAAAAATTCTTTATTCACATTGTCAGATCGAATTTTCTATAGAAAATATCTAGATTCAACATTTTTCGGATAGAAAATCTCTCAAATTTTTTAAACTTTATTTAATAGATATAATCTAAGATTCTAAGATATTCTTTCTGAACAAATTGTAAAAAAAAACATTTTTTGCATAGAAAATCTCTCAGATTTTTAAACTTTATTTAATAGAAATAATCTGAGATTCTAAGACATTCTTTCTATAAAAATGCCTGCGAATTTTGCACTCTTGCCCAAAACATTAAATCATGATAATGTTTTGCGGAAGATTTGGGTGTACTTGCCAAAGCAAAGTTTGTTTAGAAAAAATAATGGTATATTACTTTGCTATTCCATGCAAATCAAATTGAAATATCAGTCGAGGGCCCCATTAAAAAACCAAAAGAGCTGTACATTTCGTAAGTGAGTGCAAAAAAGTGTTTTACATATTGGAGAGTATAAAAGTTTCGGCACCAAAGAATAAAACACTCTCACTTGTTTTATGTACATTTGATAAACAAATGGAAAATTTTTATGCGAAAAGCTTAGACTTGGTAGTTTTGGTAAAAAAATGATTTTTTTTTCACGAAAAACAAAACTATGTTTAAAAAAATTTAATGAACCCAAAACTTTTGGTGAAAAAAAATTTTGATGAAAAAAAGTTTTTGATGGATTTTTTTGATGAAAAGAAAATTTTCAAATCGCAAACCCTTAATAACAAACAGAAATGGCATACGCCGATAAAAACACTCAAATACAGAAAAAATTTTTGATGTAAAAAAAATTGATGAAAAAAAAAATATGAAAAAAAAAAAATTTTTGTTGAGAAAAAAATTGATAATATAAAATTTGATAAAAAAATTTTATGAAAAAAAATTGATGAAAAAAAATATGATAAAAAAAATTTATGAAAAAAAAAATGTTTAATGAAAAAAAAAAATCATGAAAAAAAAATGTATGACAAAAAAAATTAATGACAAAAAAAATTTGACGAAAAAAAAAAAATTTTTGATGAAAAAAAAAATTTGATGGAAAAAAAAAATTTCATGAAAAAAAAAATTTATGAAAAAAAATTTATGAAAAAAAAAAAATTGCTGTAAAAAAAATTTTGATGAAAAAAAAATTTTTTTTTTGTTGAAAAATAATTCTGTTACTTATTATTCACCAGCTGGTGAAAAACGGGTTTATTCACCACGAGGTGAATTATTATTCAAGTTACAAACCCAAGTTATTAAAATGTTTGGTTGTAAGAAAATTAAAATAGTGTTTTTTTTTTCTTTTTCGTTAATTGTTAGCTTATGTAGTCAAATTAAGGTGGCGTCCTGCACCTTTTTTAAAATTAGACACCAGCCTATAAACATTATCATGTTAAAATTTTTCCAAATTCTGATATGCTTTTCTTATAAAAATTCTTTGAAATAATTCTTACAATCAAAATATTTTGTAGGCAAAAACAAATGAAAAACACACTTAAAACCAGCGAATAAACAATTGAAAACCATTCCAGTAATTATTCATTTGTTTTAACAAACATCAACATTTATTTTTTACTGTTGACAAAATTTTCTAAAATAAATTACATTAAACATTTAAAAATTACGTTTTTTTTCTTCTTTTTTACCAACAAATTTGAAAAATACGAAAACATTAAAAATTAATGATAGTTCTATTATTTTTGCCTACAAATTCCAAAAAATATCCTTCGAAAAAACTAAAAATTAACGATTTCGTAGGTTATTTTTTACAATTTTCTATTGAAATATTTTTTTAAAAATTTTTAATAAAATTTTGGGGAATCGATCCCGCAATCAACTACATTCTGGCCAGACACTCTACCCATCGTGCCAAAGTCACTTGATACAAACATGTTTTTATATTTCTATAAATAATTTTTTGAATTTTTTTTTACAAAAAAATAACCTACTTGTGTAGGTAAAAACTAATGATATATCATTAAAAAATACCAACAATGTAAAAAAAAATACTTACACAAATCATTAAAAATTTAAAGAATAATCAGTAGTTTTTACTTAGAGAACAAAAATAAAAGACTTTAAATATTAAATGTTAATGAAAGTCGTTATTTTATAGTGTGTTATTTTTGAAATAAAGGTCAGAAGTAGTCATTAATAAAAACTGAACATCAAATAAATGTTTTTTCTTTTAAAAATGACTAAACGTAAAACTTTTTAAATAAACTACAAACAGTTAATGACATAATTTTTTGAGTGAAGCTTTTTTGTAATTTTAAAAAAGTGTAAAATTACAACTTTTTGGCGCTTTAAACTAACAAGGAATTCTCAGGAATTAACTAAATTTTTTTGTAAAAAAAACTTTTAAATTTGTAAAATTACAAAAAAATTGTAAAATTAACAAAAAAAAATTTAAATTTCGATCGAAAATTTTTAGTTAAAAAACAAGGAAAAGTGCAAATATTAATAAAACTGGATTAAGAAACTTTTTCTATTAATTTGACAATGTTTTTTTTTTTAGTGCAGAATCTAAAACATTTAGCCTTAAACTTCCTAAATATTTAAAATTGTTTCAAAGTTAAATTTTTAATGCAAAATACATAAAAATTTTTCTATTGGTTTCTTAAAAATCTCAACAGTTACTACTTGTTTTTGCTTTACTTTTGCTATTATTTATTGTGTTTTAAACATCTGTCTTAAAATAAACTGCATTTTTTTTATCATTGTTATTGGAAAATCATTTTTCATTTTTGCAAGCATTATTTTTTATTTAACATTTTCAATAAGCCACTCTTCAATGTGCTGTTTGTTGTGCTCTGTTGCATAAACTCCCTTAGACTTGATTGTCGGTAATTTAGCTTTCATTATATTTTACATTATTGGTTGTTAGCAGATCTGCTACAACTCTGTACATTAGGGTGAATCGAAATTGGAATTATTTTTTGTTTTTAGTTTTAAAAATAAAATGGAAGACAATGATGTGACTGGATATAAAACACAAGGGGGAAAAAAGATGTGACTGGATGTTTTAGCAAATTTATAGAAGTTAAAGTTTAAGCTGAAACTTTCTTCAGATTTCGCCATTTCCGTTATTGGCTAAAAATTGTAAATTTCTATTCAAAAATATTTTTTAATCGGGTTGTAAAATTCTGAAAATGATCGTCGAATAAGACAAAAGTTAAACAGCTTTGTTTTTAAATTCATCCAAAATTTTTTCAATTCACACTATTTTAAAATTCGCAGAAAAAGTTTAAATCAATCCTGTCTACTATGGATTCTAGAGAAAATGCAGTTCTTATTTTTGTATTTCATTTTTTATTTTATATTTCCTAATAGAGCATCAATTTATTTTTGAAGTATAACAACAAGAATAGCAAACAATAACTAAAATTGCTGCATCAATTTAAAGAATAAAAAAATTTAAGGAAAAAATAAAATATTTTGATATCAAATGCGCATATAAAACTAAATAAATATACATTTGTCCGTTGATTTACACGGTGAGTAACAAAAAAAAAATGTGTCAGAATCTGAGACTTGTTCTATAGGAAAATGTTCAGAATCTGAGACTTTTTCTATAGGAAAAATTATGTCTCCAAATCAAAAACTTTTTCCATAAAGGAAAAATGTCTCAAAATCTGAGACTTTTGTATATAGGAAAAATGTCTCAGAATCTGAGACTTTTTCTATATAGAAAAAATATCTCAGAATCTGAGAGAGCAAAAATGTCTCAAATTCTGAGACTTTTTCTATATAAAAAAATGTCTCAGAATCTGAGACTTTTTCTATAAGAAAACTTCTCAGAATCTGAGATTTTTTCAGTAAGAAAATCTGAGACTTTTTCTATATAAAAAATTTGTCAGAATCTGAGACTTTTTCTATAGGAAAAATATCTCAGAATCTGAGACTTTTTCTATAGGAAAAATATCTCAGAATCTGAGGCTTTTTCTATAGGAAAAATGATGTCTCCAAATCAAAAACTTTTTCCATAAAGGAAAAATGTCTCAGAATCTGAGACTTTTTCTATATAGAAAAAAATGTTTCAGAATCTGAGACTTTTTCTATATAGAAAAAATGTCTCAGAATCTGAGAGATCAAAAATGTCTCAGAATCTGAGACTTTTCCTATATAGAAAAAATATCTCAGAATCTGACTCTTTTTCTATATAGAAAAATAAGAAAAATTTTTCAGAATCTGAGATTTTTTCTGTGAGAAAATGTCTCAGAATCTGAGACTTTTCCTATAGGAAAAATGTCTTAGAATCTGAAAATTTTTCTATAGGAAAAATTTCTCAGGATCTGAGACCTTTTTTATAGGAAAAATGTCTCAGAATCTGAGACTTTTCTATATAGAAAAAATGTCTCAGGATCTGAGACTTTTTCTACAGGAAAATTATCTCAGAATCTGAGACTTTTTCTATATAGAAAAAAACGTCTCAGAATAAGAGACTTTTTCTATATAGAAAAAATGTCGCAGAATATGAGAATTTTTCTATAGGAAACATGTTTCAGAATCTTGAGACTTTTTCAATATAGGAAAAATGTCTCAGAATCTGAGACTTTTTCTATATAGAAAAAATGTCTCAGAATCTGAGACTTTTTTATATTTTAAAAACAATGTCTCAGAATCTGAGACTTTTTCTATATAGAAAAAATGTCTCAGAATCTGAGACTTTTTCTATATAGAAAAAATGTCTCAGAATCTGAGACTTTTTCTATAGGAAAAATGTCTCAGAATCTGAGACTTTTTCTATAGAAAAAATGTCTCAGAATCTGAGACTTTTTCTATAAGAAAAATGTCTCAGAATCTGAGACTTTTTCTTTAAGAAAAATGTCTCAGAATCTGAGACTTTTTCTATAGGAAAAATGTCTCAGAATCTGAGACTTTTTCTATAGGAAAAATGTCTCAGAATCTGAGACTTTTTCTACAGAAAAAATGTCTCAGAACTGAGACTTTTTCTATAGGAAAAATGTATCAGAATCTGAGACTTTTTCTATAGGAAAAATGTCTCAGAATCTGAGACTTTTTCTATAGGAAAAATGTCTCAGAATCTGAGACTTTTTCTATAAAAAAAATGTCTCAGAATCTGAGACTTTTTCTATAAGAAAAATGTCTCAGAATCTGAGACTTTTTCTATAAGAAAAATGTCTCAGAATCTGAGACTTTTTCTATAAGAAAAATGTCTCAGAATCTGAGACTTTTTCTATAAGAAAAATGTCTCAGAATCTGAGAATTTTTCTATAAGAAAAATGTCTCAGAATCTGAGAATTTTTCTATAGGAAAAATGTCTCAGAATCTGAGACTTTTTCTATAGGAAAAATGTCTTAGAATCTGAGACTTTTTCTATAGGAAAAATGTCTCAGAATCTGAGACTTTTTCTATAGGAAAAATTTCAGAATCTGAGACTTTTTCTATATAGAAAAAATGTCTCAGAATCGGAGACCCAGAATCTGAGACTTTTTCTATATAGAAAAAATGTCTCAGAATCTGAGACTTTTTCTATATAGAAAAAATGTCTCAGAATCTGAGACTTTTTCTATATAGAAAAAATGTCTCAGAATTTGAGACTTTTTCTATATAGAAAAAATGTCTCAGAATCTGAGACTTTTTCTTTATAGAAAAAATGTCTCAGAATCTGAGACTTTTTCTATATAGAAAAAATGTCTCAGAATCTGAGACTTTTCCTATATAGAAAAAATGTCTCAGAATCTGAGATTATTTTATAGGAAAAATGTCTCAGAATCTCAGACGTTTTTTATAGGAAAAATGACTCAGAATCTGAAATTTTTTCAATTTAGAAAAAATGTCTCAGAATCTGAGACTTTTTCTGTTGGAAAAATATCTCAGAATCTGGGACCTTTTCTGTAGAAAAAATGTCTCAGAATCTTACAAGGGAAGTCTCCCTAGTGTCACCCGCGGATCTTTATGAAATTGGTTTTATTTTGTAGAGCAGAAAAAATAAAGGGACACGTATTTTTTTTTAGCGGCCCAAATTCATATTTAGGGGGTAAAAAGGAGGGGGGAAGACAAGGCCATTTTTAAGTTTTTTTCGTTTATCTCCTATATTATGCAAGGAAACCTAGTCATGTTGCATACCAAATGAAAGGTCTTTGAAACCCCTATCTACTTATGCTAAGAACGTGTTCAAACATGCACAACTTTTCGTCATATTGAGTAAAATACCAAAATTTTAGGACATTTTTGTTAATAAGTCGAAAAATATTAACTTCTTTGGCCCGTTGTTAGCACCACGAGATAGGTATTTTTAATGCCTTTAATCTGATACCACACATGCCTATGTCAATTTTGTTTAAATAGGCGTAAATTGTAAAAAACTGAAAAAGGTCAATTTCCCCCCATACAAATCGACCCCCCCTAAAAATGAGTTTGGGCCGCTAAAAAAAAATACGTGTCTAATTAATTTTCGTTCTTAACAACATATCCAAATTTCATGAAGATCGGAGGGTGACACCAGGGAGACTTCCCTTGTTAGACTTTTTTATAGGAAATCTGTCTCAGAATCTGAGAATTTTCTATAGGAAAAATGACTCAGAATCTGAGACTTTTTTATACGAAAAATGTTTCAGAATCTGAAACCTTTTCTATATTTCTTTTTCCTATGAAAAATGTTCCAGAATCTGAGACTTTTTGTATAAGCAAATTTTTTCAAAATCTGAAACTTTTTCAATGGGATCTGGAACTATTTCTATAGGATATGTGACTTTTTATATAAAAGAATATCTATGAATTTTAGAATCTCATAGTCTGAATCTCATAGTCTGATTATTTCTCTATAGAAAATATGTCTCAGAATCTGAGACAATTTCTAAAAGAAAAATTCAAATTTTTTATAAAAAAATTTCTTAGAATTTAAGACTTTTTTTATTAAAAAAAATCTAAGTAAATTTTCCTTTGGAAAATGGTTTTCCATTTTTCAATTTAGATTGTACTTTATCAATCGAGTTAAAGGTGCTTTCAAAAAAAAAACTAAGCAAGAATAAAACGTACTAAGATCTACAAGTTAATTTTTACTTGAATTTATTTTTTCGTTACTTCAAGTCTATGAAAAACAAAACAAAAAAAAACTCAGTTCCGTAAACAAAAGTAAGTAAACTAACTTAGAAAAAAGAAATCGTTACATACATTTTTGCTACTTAGACTATTACAATCATCATCATTTGTTGTACTTTTTAAGAATATTTTTCTCTAGCATAATTTTACTAAAAGTTTTTCTTTTTATTAAAAAAACAAGTAAGAAAGCTATATTCGGCTGTGCCGAATCTTTAAATACCCTCCACAATGTTAACCAATGCACAATGGTTTCGCAGACGACCTTTCTTGGCCAAAATTCAATTTTCTCAAAATTGATTTTATAGAAAATCGTTAAGACTTACAAACAACAGAAAACATATCTGTGGAGATTTGACAAAAGCATTTAATTCGATTTAAGTTCTTTTGTCAAAAATATATTAAAATGGACTTTTTCGGCTACAACAAACACTTTTTCCATGATTTTTTTTTTAAATCTCAACAATTTGAAATATCATGTTATCAGATCTCTTGGAAAATGTGGAGAAAATCGTCAAGTTCTTATCATTACAGACTCTTAAAAAAAACTCTAAAAATATTTAAAAAAAAAAATAAGTGCTTTTGTCAAACGTCCACAGATATTTTGTTTTTGCATACTCATTTACCGTTCAAAAACAAATTTAGATAAAAATAAAAAAGTATTTTTTATACCCTCCACTTAGTGATAGAGGGTACATATAAGTTTGTCATTCTGTTTGTAACTCATCGAAATATCGGTCTGGGACCCCATAAAGTATATATATTCATGATGCCCGATCGATTTTAAGACATTCTAGCGATGTCCGTCTGTCCGTCTGTCCGTCTGTCTGTGGAAAATGCTGTCGCGGACAAAATATTGCACAGAGATGACTGAAACTTAACATATTTATTGGAAGTTCTCCCGAGAAGTTTGGTATTGCATTTGAGCGATATCGGTTCAGCGGTTCAAAAGTTATGAACGAAAATGTAAGCACACCTCAAAAATTTCAGTACATTCAACATAACCTAAAAATACAAAATGCTTTAATTCGGCTTCTGGTTGACATATGTGAACATAATTGAGCACCAAATGGTATTTAAACAAGAACGAACATATTTTTTTGACAAAAAAAGAAAAAAATCGCGGATTTTTTTTTTTACCAAAATTTTTTTTTGCGCATTTTTTTTTTTTAATTTTTTTTTTTAAGTTATTTCCTTTTAACTAAAGTTTTTTGCAATAATCTTTTTGAAATTGTGGAGGGTATCACTACATTCGGCAAGGCCGAATTTAACTTTTTTACTTGTTTAAATTTCAATTATTTTTTTGAGTTTAAATACAAAAAAATTCTTATAATATTATACATGGAAAACAAAAAAACTATAAAAATTTTTAACACAAAACCTATTTCAAACCAAAAATTTTTCCATTTTTGAAATTTTGGCCCAGAAAAGTGTTGAACGGAACCATAGTGCAATGTAAATATTTAAAAAACAAAAAAAAATTTATATTTTATAAATATATATGAAAATTATATAAAAATTATGAAAATTGTATGAAAGCAACCACGTGTATTACACATACTACGTATTTTTTTACTTCTATTAATACAAATGGCGCGCTGCCACGCCATATCATGCAGGTTTGTATTGAAACTCATCTCAATTGCTCATAGCTTCTTAACCCCTAGATTGATTTTGCCATAATTGGTACCAAAATAACCAGAAAAACGTTGAGAACAATAAAATAAGAACCTATTTAAAATTTTATTTGAATATGTCAACCATGAGCCAAGATAAATCATTTTAAAATTTTGGGTTAAATTGCTGGTGCCTCGCCCCATTGTGCGATTCGGCCCAAATTTTTTGTGAGTGTTAGGAATGATAAAATTACATTAAATTCAAAGTTTCGTTTACATTCATTCAACAGGTGTCAAGTTATAGCATTTATTTTGTGTAAAATTCACATTTTCACTCATCAAAATTTACATTTTCACTCATAACTTTTAAAATACTTAACCGATTTAAAAAAAACCCCATCAGATTCTGCCTAGGAGAATTACGCAACTTTTGGTACCCCAGGCGATAAAATCGGTTCTGGATTATAGCCAAAAACGTGATTTCAACAGACAGACAGACAGACGGACGGACAGACAGACAGACAGACGGACATCGCTAGATCGACTTAGAATCGATCAAGGATCATTAATATATATACTTTATGGGGTCCTAAACCAATATTTCAATGTATGTAACGGAATGACAAACTTATATATACCCTCTATCACTAGAGTGGAGGGTATAAAAATAAGTTTTTCTTGTTTTTATTCCATGATTTGCTCAAAAACACTTAAACTATCCTTGAAATAAAAAAATATGTTTATTTTTTTGGGGGTATAATTTTAAACAATTCTTAAAATAAGAACTAAAGGTTATATGCAGGAGTTGAAAATCAACTATATTCTATAAGAACCAGTGATGCCAAATGAAAGAAATTAACGGATAAACAGCTTTAGGTAGTTTAAGTAAAAGGCAGCCAAGGTGATGTTTCAAAATTCCGATTCCAATGGGGTAAATAAGCGCACTTTTGTCAAAAAATTATAACAAAGTTTAAACTTTTTTAGAAATTCCGATTCTAAGTGGGTAAAAAAGTGGTAACATAGTGTAATTTGAGCTTCTTTCTTGCTACTGAAATAATAATTATTGAAATTATTTATTGAAAATTTCCAAAAACTATGGTACTGTAAACTTAAAATTTAGAATTTACGATTCTGCAAAAAAAAAAACAGATTTATTTTTTTTTTAATTAAACGGCCAAATAGGGAGTAAAATTTTTCTTTTTTATAACTATTTAACTAAGGATCCAAGAATCTAAAAATTTTACATATTTGGGCAATGCATCTCATCCAATAGAAAGATGCATTTAAAAATTTAGGGGTTTTAAGCTGTACCCCAGCAAAAATAAATCGAGATTTTGGCGACACAGCATCTTTTTATACCATACCGAAGCGCATTCAAAGAGCGCTCTTGAGGATGCAGTAAAAGTAAGTGGAAAAATTATAAATTTTTTGTTAAGATTTTTTATATAAATCTTATAGTATAAAATTAGTTTTTGATAAAATTTCACACTTGCTTTCCTTTTTAATAGTTTTAACGCCTTTTAAAAGAAAAAGCATGAGTTTTGGACAAAGACATACGATTTCACAGCATCATTATTGCGCATAAATCGGCGATCTAAAGAGTGCTTCAATCATAACATCTTTAACACATTTTTAATGATTTTATCAAAAATTTTCATTTATTTTATTTTTATTTTTTTCTTTTTTTTTATTGTATTTCAAAAATTTCCATTTGAGCTAAAACACCTCAATTCAACCGGGGAGTTGACCGCACCCCCTCCAAATTTAATGAAATTTAGTACTGGGGTTTACTTTAACAAAGAAGAGATTTTTCCAATTTTTCAGGCTCTTGGTCATTCCAGTATTCGAGATATGCGGTGTTGAAAATTAATAAAATCGTATATATTTGACAAAAGTGTTCTGAGATAAATAAAGATAACTCGATAAGTAATAACAATACAGGTCTCAGTCAGGTTGCAAATAATAGGTAATGAGACAGCGTTCCCCAAGATTTTTTTTGAAAAAGGTCAAAGGTCATTGGTTTTAACCTTAATTTTTGGAGAGCTATATCTCAAAAAACGATATTTTTAAAATTTTGGAAAAAATATATGTTGTTAAGAATCACCTATACTACTTAAATTTAAATTTTCAGGATGGAGACTTCATTGAAACTTTTTATATTAATAGAAACTTTGTGACAGGAAAGAAAAAGCGGTGTAATATCCCTTACAAAAAAAAACATTTTTTTTGTCTGTGAAATTATGGTGCCAAAATTCATTTTTCTGAATGTTTTTGACGTGCTGAGTCCAAATATGACCTTTGAACTAGCCTATCGCTACTACTTTTCAAGATATAAGCACCTAAATGTTCAAAAAAACAGCAATAGCAATTTACCGATTTTCACACATTAATGTGCAGATATCTCGAAAACTAATTGCGATAGGCCAGTTCAAAGGTCATATTTGGACTCAGCACGTCAAAAACATTCAGAAAAATGAATTTTGGCACCAGAATTTCACAGACAAAAAAAATGTTTTTTTTTTTGTAAGGGAAATTACACCGCTTTTTCTTTCCTGTCATTATGTTTCTATTAATATTAAAAGTTCCAATGAAGTCTCCATCCTGAAAATTTAAACTTAAGTAGTATAGGTGATCCTTAATAACATATATTTTTTCCAAAATTTTAAAAATATCGTTTTTTGTGATATAGCTCTCCAATAATTATGGTTAAAACCAATGACCTTTGACCTTTTTCAAAAAAAATCTTGGGGAACGCCATTTTAAAGGCTGTCTCATTACCTATTATTTGCAACCTGACTGAGGCCTGTATTGTTATTACTTTTCGAGTTATCTTTATTTATCTCAGAACACTTTTGTCAAATATATACGATTTTGCCAATTTTCAAGACCCCATATCTCGGGAAGAAAAACTACCAGAAGTCCAAAATTTTGGCACTATGATTTTTTTGTAAGGGCCCAACTATATTCCAAGTTTCATCAAATTCGAAAGGGGTAAGGTCAAAAATGCTACTTTTTTCGGTTGAATTGAGGTGTTTTAACTCATTTGTATGTATTTAAAAATTTTTTCCAAATTGTTTTCAAAAAATTCATTTATATTTCCATCATTTATTAATTTTTGAAAAACAAATGGAATTTTCTTAAATAGAGTTGGAAGTTTCTGAAACTTAAATAGATGTTTCTGAAATGAAAACTTCTGATATGAAAATAGAAATTTCTGGAATATAAATTTAAATTTCTGAAATATAACTTGCATTTTCTGAAATTAAAGTGGAAATGTTGTAGTCAGGACTTTGAACTTTTTTTCATTAAAAATTTTTAGTTTTTTAACAATACTACAAAATAAACTAAAAAAAATACGTTTTCAGATGTTGGTTTGCATAATTTTAAATTGTATTTCAAAAGTATTCAAATGATTTTCTGAAATATATAGTCAGATGTGTTTAAGATTTTTCCAATTGTATTTCATAAATAGTCCAAAGTATTCATCTTTATTCTGCTTAAATCCGCTCTAAAAAGGTACATCAATTCACTGCATCTGTACACTCAAAAAAAAAAACTGTAATGTTAGCAAAAAATGCTTGTAAACCTACAAGAAAATTTGCTGATTTTGAACCCACAATTTTTTTGCTAAAGTTAGCAAAAATGGTTTGCCAATAATTAGTAAACTAATTTTTTTTTTTTGAACTTAGTTCATACACATCTGAGGACCCCATTGGGTTCGGACCCGATGGGGCTAGACCTAGTTGGGTCCCTTAAAAATCGTCATAGTTTTTGATCCAAAATTTGTGTCCGTTTCGCTCTATCTTGCTTAGTTTTTGAGATAAGTGATTATAGGGGACCACTGGGGTCTTGAGAATTGAAAAACTCGATAACATCAAAAATATTATTCGGAGAGCTTTTGTTTATTTTGCGGTCTTGTTCTACGTGTTGAGAGCTACAAAAATGCTTTTGGACTTTTTATCGTGTCGGCAATATTTACCGAGATATGAGCATTTGAAAATTTTCGGGAATGCTAACTTTTTTGGATCCAAAGTTAGGACCCATTAGGGTCCACACATGTGAAGAGAACCAGCGATACTATGGAGAGCTCGAGAACCAAAAATGGCCTCCATTTTGCTCTATCTGGCTTAGTTTCCGAGATAGCGCCATTTAAAGTTTTCTGAAATTAAAAAAATATTTACCATTTATTTTTGCTAATATTAGCAAAAAATCTTGTAAAAATGTAGTCAACTCAATTTCAAATTTAGCAAAAGAAATTAGTTCAAAGTTTGTTTAAAATTGCTAATGTGCTACATGAAGTTTACAAGAATTTTTTGCTAACATGCTAATCTTAACTAAAAATTTGCTAAAAGTTAGCTAACTAGCATTAGCAAAAAAAAATTAGTAAATCTACTAACGTATTTTTTTGAGTGTATAGCGCTTGATCAGCACTACAAAAGAATGCATAAATCAGCGCTCTAAACTCACATGATTTCAGTGCATCTTAAGAGAGCTTTTTGGGGCATCCAACTAGCGCTCTAAAGAATCATGCCTTAGAGAATAATGCATGAATTCAGCAGGATTGGATGCGCTCCTTGAATCGAGTTTCCTTTCCAAAAGCTGCTGCCAGTTCAGCAAAATTTCTGCTGGGACTAGAAATGTTTAACAATTGTAAGTGATAGCATTGAAAAGCACTATCTAATCTTAAAATAAGAAAAATCTATAAAATTGCTATATTGGCATCACCAACACTAAGTAGTTACATTTCTGTTATTTTATTCAAATTTATTCTCATAGTGAGTGCATTTCCCATGGCAATAATACAATCTTATGTATACAGTAGGGGTTAAACCAAATTCCTATCAGATTGATAAAAAAACCATATTTCAGGTTAAAAATTTCCTTTAAGACTTTCCTAATGACTTTCCTAATGACTTTCTTGTGACAAAGTCAATGTGCCAGCTGACATATAAAATTTATATTTTTTATACCCTCCAACTACAGTATGGGGGTATACTCACTTTGTCATTCCGTGTGTAACGCATAGAAACATCAATCAGGGACCCCATAAAGTATATATATTATTGATCAGTGATCGATTCTAAGCCATTATAGCGATGTCCGTCCGTCCGTCTGTTCGTCTGTAGTTAACACGATGCAGTCCAAAATAAAAGAGCTATGCTCCCGACACTTGGCACGAATATGTCTTATGTTCCTAGGCAGGTTAAGTTCGTAAATGAGCAAAATCGGACCAAGGGGAAAAAGTTCACCCTTGAGAAACTAAACCAACCTCTGAAAAATACCCCTTTTTTATATGATTTTTTGTGTTTTTGTTTAACAAATGCCACATTTTAATGCTACAAGAAGTGCACAGTCCTGCATTTGGACCCAAAGAATTAGAAAATGTCGTTTTTTGGGTTTTCGGGGGGGGCGGACCGATTTTTTTTTAATAGAATATTCGAGAGGAAATTTTCCCCCCCCCCCCCCCAATTACCACTACCGACCCTCCCACCAAAAAACAAGAAAACGCCTCTGCAATATTTTTTTAATTTTTTGCATGTTGGAGGGTATAAAAGATTCGATACAGCCGAATTTAACACTCTTACTTGTTTCTACTCACACTCACTTTTAATCACGTAAGTAAATTAAATTCAACTCACGTGCACTAACGAAACTCTTTTTTGGTAAAAAAAATAAAAATGTAACAAAAATTTTAAAAATCTCAAAAAAATTTTAGCAAAACTTAAAGTATTACAAATTTTTTATACCCTCCAACTACAGTATGGGGGTATACTCACTTTTTCATTCCGTGTGTAACGCATCGAAATATCGGTCGGGGACCCCATAAAGTATATGTATATATTATTAATCAGTGATCGATTCTAAGACATTCTAGCGATGTCCGTCCGTCCGTCCGTCAGTCTGTCCGTCTGTAGTTAACACGATACAGTCCAAAATAAAAGAGCTAGACTCCTCAAGTTTGGCACGAATATGTCTTATGGTCCTTGGCAGTTTAAGTTCGGAAACGGGCAAAATCGGACCAGGGGGAAAAAAGTTCCCCCCTGAAGAACTAAACCAACAACTGAAAAATGTCAGTTTTTTAACATGATTTTTTGTCTTTTTGTTTAACAAATGCAACACTTTTATGCTACATGAAGTTCAAAGTCCTGCATTTGGACCATTAAAATTAGAAAATGTCGTTTTTTTCAGTCCGCCCCCTTTTATGGGCGTAGAATAAAAATAATTTAAATTATGATAAACTTGCATTTCTTTAGAGCAAAAATCATAAGAATGAATTTTTGAACACATATTCGAGAGGAAATTTGCCCCCTCCAATCACAACGACCCCCTCAAAAAAAAAAAAAACGCCCCTTCATTTTTTTTATTTTTTTTGCATGTTGGAGGGTATAAAAGATTCGGCACAGCCGAATTTAACACTCTTACTTGTTATACCCTCCAACTACAGTATGGGGGTATACTCACTTTGTCATTCCGTGTGTAACGCATCGAAATATCGGTCGGGGACCCCATAAAGTACATATATTATTGATCAGTGATCGATTCTAAGACATTTTAGCGATGTCCGTCCGTCCGTCCGTCCGTCCGTCCGTCCGTCCGTCCGTCTGTAGTTAACACGATGCAGTCCAAAATAAAAAAGCTAGACCCTTCAAGTTTGGCACAAATATGTCTTATGTTCCTAGGCAGGTTAAGTTCGGAAATTGGCCAAATCGGACCAGGGGGAAAAAAGTTCCCCCTTGAAGAACTAAACCAACCTCTAAAAAATACACTTTTTTACATGTTTTTTTTTGTATTTTTGTTGGTGGGTAGGTGCTCTCAACGTCCCCCACTGACCCCATCAACCCCCCCCCCAAAAAAAAAAAACGCCCCTGACAAATTTTTGTTTTTAATTTTTTTTTACATTTTGGAGGGTATAATAGATTCGGCACAGCCGAATTTAACACTCTCACTTGTTTTTTGATTATTTTGGCACGAAAGGAAATATGACGAGCAAATAAATCACACAAACTCATGCAAAAAATTCAGTTAACGTACACTCACTCACGACAAAATCTTACTCACACACGCTTACTCACGCAATTTATTCCACTGACACTCAGATTATTTCACACTCACGCGTGATCACGTTTTCATTACTCACTAATCTGATCATGTGTCCATTTTTAGTAGGTACTAAACTCAACAAGAAAGTTTTTTGCAACCACTAGAGGTAAACTATATTAAATACTACCAATAATTTTCTTTTCATACTAATTTGAATATTTGCAAAAAAATAAATAAAAAGTTATTGCCTTAGTAGATAGTCTTATGTACCGAATATTTAAATTATTTTATTCTTAAAAGTAAAAACAAATACATTTACAAATGCTTTGAAAACTCGATATTGATATACAAATTTGATATAATGCTTATTTCTTTTAATATTTTAAAATTTTTAATGTTAAAGAGCGTTTTAAATAATAAATTTGTAAAATAAATATATTAGTAAAATTTAACTCGTTCATTAGAACGAGTTAAATTTCAAAATGCCATTGTGCGTATGATGAATAAATTTATTTTTTATAACTCATACGCAATGTTTCACCAAATCGATTGAAACTAGAGATGGGCGCGTGAGTGATTTTTGACTCACACTCACTCACGCTCACGACAGGAATTTTTGAATCACGCACTCTCACTCACGACCATATTTTTTATACTCACACTCACTAACAAACACGTGAGTAAATTTAATACAACTCACACTCACGTGCACTCAGGCAAGCTTCACTCACACTCACGTTGACTTACACTCAAGAAAATCTTATTTATAAAAAAAAAAAATTCAAAAACTAAAATTTCAAAAATCTTTCAAGTTTTTTAGCAAAATTTAAAGTTCAGCGAAATTTTACATTTTTTTTTTTGCTTTTTTAAGCCAAATTTTACAATTTTTTGTTGCTTTTTTGGTACAAAAGGAAATATGAAGAGCAAATAAACTAACCAATTTATATTATAAGTAATAACAAAAAAATTAAAAATCAAAAAAAAATTTTTTTGGAAAAATGCTTTTTAAGGCCCCGCTTTTTAAGGCCCCGTCGCGTAGGGAAGGCATGGTCGTAGGGGCGTAAAATTTTTCCTGAGTTATTTTTTGGTCAAATGGAAAAGAATGAGGGGGTACCGTCTCAACATTTCCAACATTTCCAAAATAAGGGACACTCTAATGATCATATTAGATATTTTATACTCGGGTGGGGACAAATCTCACAATCAGTTATAATAGATCTGTTCAGATACAATTGATATAATCAGATGTGAACAGATTTTCGTTGGACTATAGTATTGGGCACCCCAGACTCGTAATCATGACATACTTTTACAGTGTTCGCAACTTGAGGTTAAAGTCAGTTCCAAAGAAGCGTTTCGTGTAATCTATGTAAATTTAAAATATTAAATCCCTCGAAAAATTATCCTACAACGATAAATTTTACAAAAAAAAACACCTTAGGCTGTTTGATATGGTCAAAACCACTATTACAACTTCCACTCAGGATGAGGTTATTAATATTACAGAATCAACTAACAACAAATACATAATGGGTTTGTGTTTCCTTACTTTTGCAACAATTTACTTTTGCTAATATCCATGTTTTTTTTGGGCAAAACGTATAGTTATTAGGTCATATTTTGTAATCCATCTCTATTTTATCCCTCTCTTTATATGTCCAGTGTGTTTTCTGTTTTTGTTTTTGGCCAAAATATACCACAAGTATAAATTAATCCTGTTTGACTTTTATTTCTGTTTTAACATAAAATCCTCTAACTAACATGGGTCATAATATAAATTTATTATTAGCCAACATACATGCAAGCACACACACACAGACATACACACATAGAAACATAGAAACTCACACATAGAATAACAATAACAAACATGATTTGATGGCACATAAGAGATACGGATACAAAACGATTTTGTAGTAACAAATTTTTGGTATTAGTAGTCGTAGTAGTGGTGGTGGTAGTTGAAATGTACTTTGTGTACTTATCTAAAAAAAAAATATACTATAAAAACGTGTTGATTTACTGCAGTTTGTCTGTTTGTGGGGCATTTCATGACAAATCGGACACTTTGAATTTTTTTTTTTAGATTTTCACAGTTTTTTTTTTAACAGTTTTAAGTACCCTTTGAAAACTCTTTCATGGTAAATTTTAATTTTGTTTGTACTCTTTGATTTTTATGATTATTTTTGTAAACAACTCCATTCCATTCTTCAAATTTGTGCAGTACAGTGCAACACTAAAAAAAATTTCGGGCTTCCAATGATTGATTCTGCAAGAGAAGACAAAAAATATATATTCGTGTGTCGACGTTTTGCAAAATCACATTGGAATTGTATTTTAGAGGCGGTTAAAGTTTCCCAGCTTTGGCCTGTTCTTGCAACATATCGGTTATAAAACAATGTTTGCTTTACATCTGTGGTGTATTGTATGTTCAGTAACTTTTTAAAAATATTATGGCAAATATTTTTGTGGAACATATTAACCTTCAAACGGTATTTTTTAGCTCTATTCTAACAAATCATAAAAAACACATCAAAAGATGGGGAGGGCGAGAATGAAATGTTTTACAAATATGTTGGCCATAAAATTTCACTATAACAAAACTTAACATAAACACCAAAAACCAATCAAATTCAATGTTTCCTCCTCGATCTAAAAAGAAAGAAGAGAAAAATAAAAAAATAAATTTGGACCATTTTTAAAGAAGTTATGAATAAATGAAGTTTTAGTAAACGAACAAGTTTCGTATTTTTGAAAATTCAATATCTTTTGAACAGGCCATTACAAAAATCTGAAAATTTACCACTAACGTGTTTTCAAAGGGTACTTAAAACGGTTAAATTGGAAAAATCTAAAAAAAAGTGTCCGATTAGGCATGAAATGCCCCATGTATATATGAGTGTGTAAATAAGTATTTGTAGCACAATCATCATATACCATTATATACAATGTTGTTGTTTAATACACGAAGGCCAATGCCATTGATATATATTTTGTTGAAACTATCACAGACATACAAAATATTGGCACTCACTCACACCATGGCATATATATTAGGGCGGAACTAATGTATACGGGGTAGGAATTGTTGAAAAACAAATTTACCGATATAGTAATTAATTCATGTTGCTATTAGTTTGTTACAACAGAATTTATAATTTGGTATTGAGTTAAACATTAAACAAGTACAAAAGTTAAATTCGACTCTGCCGAATGTATGAATACCCTCCACAATGCCTTTTTTAACCCTTTGACGACCATACATTTTCTGCCGAAGCGATTTTGAGTTTCTGTTCAGGGCCATGATCTGTGACCTAATAATAGTTATGAAACAAAAAATTGGACCCCTAACCCCTGTCCTTCCCCCTTATTTTTCTTGATGAAAAAAAATTCCCTTTGACGATTCCGCAGTTCTGGTCAAAGCTATATGCTACTTGCTGTGATTTTTAAGATCTGCAACTCAATAATAGTTACCATACAAGAATTTGGACCTCTAAACCCCTTTCTTGCCCCCGATTTTGCTCTACAAGTAAAGATCCTTTTGTCCCTAAAATAAAGAAAATTATTTTACAAACTTTGAGGGCTTGCAGTAAGTATGTGGATCAAATTAGAGACTTACAGTAAACTAGACTTTTATTGCCCAAATAATACTATACAATTCATCTTTTATGACATTTACTCTATCTTTCACTTAAGCAGAAATATTCGCCAAAAACGCTTTGGCAAGTATACTTGCCTGTGGTCGTTAAAGGGTTAAAGGACAATTAATTTTTTAACGTGATAAAAATTAACAATTTTGATTAGAAATATTTTATTTTGAGTAAAAAACTCTTTTTTGTCATTTAAAAAAAAAAAAGGGAAAATTACTATTTTTTTTGTTGAGTGTAAAAATTTTTTCGAGCGTTATGTTTTTTTTACTGTAAAAATATTTCTGAGTGAATGCACGTACATATGAACACAAAATATTGTAATTTTTGTAAAAAAAACTAAACTTTTTTGAGTGTAAAATTTTTTTTGAGTGTAAAATTTTTTTTGAGTTTAAAATTTTAAAGTTACCAAAGTTTTTACAACTAAACATTGCTTTAAAACTTGTTTAACACGTGGCATTTAAGATGAAACCAATCAGAAGTTCAGGGTTTTGCTTATAACTTTTGAACCACCGCACAGTGCCACATTTGGCCAATCTAGCACTACAAAAATCAAAAAAAAAAGTTCCCCGATTTTCATGATATGTTTGTATGTATTATAGAACATTCCTAATAGCATGGAAATAATCATATAAGATCGATAATTCTGTTCGTTACTAACAGGTGGATGCATAAAGTTGCATCTTGTAAAATCCTGTAACTACTGCACATTATTTCGCATAAATTAAGTCGAGTTTAATTTGTTGTAACTTTTGAACAAAAAGAGATATTTGTCCACTCTTTTTTGGTAATTTTAAAGTATATTTGTTTAAGCTCAAATACTCTTATTTGATTTAAACTGTCCCCTTTTTGTGACACTTGTTTCATAAAGGGTTAATACTAGTTGAATTCTATTTTGCTACACTTTCCGTGCAACTCTGTTAAGAGTTGAGTATAGAATTCAACGAGTAACCCGTTAACGGGATTTTAAGCATTGTTGGTCGCCACTTTGTATATTTTCTACTCGTTAAGTATAATTCTTAATCGTTCAATCTTCATACCGAACACATCTATACCTAACACCCTTGTGTAATTTAAAGGTAATTTATTTTATATAAATAAATATAGAGACTTTTCTCTTTAAAAACTATTTGAAATCTTTGTCTTTTTATTTTCATAATTAATCCGAACCTGCTCCACGGGCAAACATTTGGTCCTTCGAACCGGATATATTGAAAGATTTCAACAAGGAATTAATTAATTATTTTTTCCCATCGCAGCAACCATTTTTTAGCGGCATCATCCACCCCCAACAACAACATTAAATTTTTTCCCTAAAGGTTTATTTTATTTCTTCAAATAAAAGGTACGTGCTGTTCATTTATTTTTTATTGTTGTGATATATAACATAATAAAGTGATACAGAAAGTGAAGTGAAAATTAAATAAAAAATTAATTAGAAATTTTTTTTTCATTTACATTAAAATTGTGTGTTGATATAGTAGTATTTATTTAATAAATACATACTCCTTTTTAACTATTGTGAATGATCGTGTTACAACCCTGATCGCGTTTTTATTTTATACAGTCCACTTGTTTGACATTTTGTCATTACATATCATTTTACATACTTTTTTTTCGCAACCATTCGTTTGTTTATCGGACGGACATAAATAAAAAAAAAAAAAAAAATTTTTATAAATTTTTTAATAAAAGTGTTTTTATTTCATTTAATTTAATATATTTTTGTTTAAATATTTAATAAAAAATTTTAGAATAAATAATTTCATTTGATCCCTTTTATTTCGTTGCGAAAAGTCGTCGGGTTTGTGATAAAATTAATGTTTTTAATTTGTGATTTTTTTATAATTTTATATTGGTACATACTTACATACGTACACTTATATTTTTTTTTTAACTAAATACAAATTCTTTAATATAACCATTTCTGTGTTTTTATTTTTTTTCATTCCCTTTTGTGCTATATCCTACTCGATCGTAGTTACACACAAAAATTCCTTTTAAATACAAATTACATACGTACCGTGTTGTTGTTGTTTTTTTTTTTTTTAACAGTGATTTTTTTTGTTACAAAACAAGTACCCTACAATAGTTGTCCGGCATGGTCGCGACATAGTCTTTGTGTAACAGTGAAATAAAAAAGTTATTTTTATAATTTTTTTTTGGGCTTTTCGTGAAATTTGGTGACATTTTTGAAAATTCTTAATAGCATTCGTATTTTTTCGTGCTTTTTCGGAAATTTTTTGGATTTTTATAAAATTTTTCAAATTTTTCTGTTTCCTTTAGCGAATTTATTTTTTGTGAAAATCTTTTTACATTTTCGGAATATCTTCGTGCATCTTCGCGTTTTTTCGTGAAACTTCGTTCTTTTTCTTTGAAAATTAGTGATTTTTGTTTATTTTTCTTCCGAAATCGATATTTTTCGATTTTTTTTTGTGGGAAAAATTTACGAACTCGAAAAATCTTCGTATTTTTCATTTTTTTTCGGGATTTCTCTAATTTTTTGAAAAAGATTTGATATTTTACAGCAAAGTTGTACGTTTTCTGAATTTTTATTTTTGGTTTTCTGTAATATTTTTGCACTTTTGGAAACATTTTGTAGAATTTTCTGTTTCTTTTTTTTTATAAATGGATAAGAAAATGTCATCTTTTGAACTTTTCATGAGAGAAACTGATGAAGTTGTCAGGTTCGAGCAAGGGTTTAAGAAGATCGCCGAAGACGCTCATTCTAAATTTAGTCTCGAGTTACGTGGAAAGGAGTTGAGTTCAATGTGGGATCAGGTGAAAAGTTCCTACAAATCATGCATTGTTTATTTGACAACATTAAAGGTGCCTAAACCAGCTGATGTTGTAGCTGCCGAGTCGAAATACGCATCCACTTTCAACGTATACATTGATTGTTTGTCAACAATTAATGAGAAGTTGGATGAGTTCGCGAAGGCTAATGCTACAAATAGTGCTCAAACTCCTTCGGTATCGGTTAAGGCCGATGATGATAGCCACAGCATGCGTCTTCCTCCTTGCAATATACCAGTCTTCGATGGAAATGTTCTTTCTTGGCCTACGTTTAGGGATCTTTTTAAAGCGGTTTTTATAAATAGTACGCGTATAGGTCCTGTTGAAAAACTATGCCATTTAGTTGAGAAAACTAGTGGCGTGGCTAGGGAATTAGTTTCGAAAGCCCCACTTATCAACAGTGGATTTGACATAGCTTGGAAAAGCTTAGAAGATAAATACGAGAACCTCCGTTTAATGGTGAATCATCATCTTATGGCTCTGTTCAACCTTCCAGTACTCGATAAAGAGACTATTGAAGGCTTGAAATCTTTGCAGCGTGGTATTAACGGGTTCTTTTCAGGCATGTCAGTTTTAGATATTGCCACGACGGATCCTCTTTTTTCTCACATGATCGTTTTCATTTGCATTCAACGATTGCCTTCAAATACGTTGGATCTGTGGGAACATACCGTTGAAAATAAGAAAATCTTGTCCATTTGGAGCGATTTTGATAAATTTTTGACGAATAGGATCGATACTTTAGAATGCTCTCGTGATCTTAAGGGTTCTCATGTTTCGAAAAAAGCACCTGAAGTGAAAGTGAAAGCGCATGTTTCGAATATATCATCATCGTCATCAAAGTGCGTTTTATGTAAAAATCAAGTACATTTATTACGCTCATGCCTTCGCTTTAAAAAATTATCTGTGGCTGAACGATTTTCAACTGTGAAAAAGCATAATTTTTGTATAAATTGTCTTTCACAGACACATGAGGCTAGAAATTGTGGAAGTTCATACACTTGTTCCAAGTGTAATAAACGCCATCACACACTACTTCATCGTGATACGCAGCCTTTTGCAAACTCTTCTGGAAATATTCGCGCTAATGCAGCGGCGAATTCAACTACGCGGCCTTCTGCACATTCGGTTGGAAATGTTCGTGCTAATGCGGTAGCGAATTCAACTTTGAATCCCCGTACTACAGAATTTACTCCCGATCCGAATGTGCAATCCACCTCTAGCGGTGGAAATCCAACGCATCCTTCAAATAGGCAGGTCTTTCATGCTTCGCAGAATCGATCTGTGCTTTTAGGGACAGCTGTGGTGAATATTATTCACCAGGGTACGACGTACCAAGCCCGGGCTCTTATAGATCCGGCTTCTGAGGCTTCGTTTATTTCCGAAAGCTTGCAGAATCGTTTGAAACTTTTGACGTATTCTACGAATGCTCAGATTTCAGGCGTGAATCAAGCTGTATCTGCCACTTCAAGAAAAATTTGTTCTCTGAAGATCGGCTCTCGGTTGGATACCTCACTCGTTTTGGAGACGATGGCCCTTGTTTTACCGAAAATATCGGGTAATTTACCATCGTTTAATATTCCATCTTATATTAGGCATAACTTGCCGAACCTCCGTTTTGCGGATCCCAATTTCTACGATAGTAGGCCGGTCGATATTTTGTTAGGCGCGGATTTATATCCTCGAATTCTTTCGGGTGAAATTCGCCAGGACATTTTGGGCTCTTTATTGGCTCAAAATACAGTTTTTGGCTGGATTATTACCGGTCCGATATCGCAGCCTCAAGTTCAAGTCTATTCTACTAAGGTAGAATTTTCGGAGGAAGATTCTCTCAATAGAACTCTTCTTAAATTTTGGGAACTTGAGGAAACCCCTAAGAAGAAGATTTTATCTACTTTTGATAAAATCTGTTAGGAGAATTATAAAGCGACTACACGTCGGGATTCTGATGGTAGATATATCGTGACTCTTCCATTTAAACCTGAATTTCCGAATACTTTAAACTTGGGTAACTCGAGGTCAAACGTTCTTAAACAGTTTGTAAGGACGGAATCCTCTCTTCTACGAAGGCCTGAGATAAAGGAAATGTACGACAACGTCGTCAGGGAATATTTGGATCTGGGTCATATGAAACGTGTGTCAAATTCTCCGGCTACAACCTATTCTTGCTATTTACCCCATCACCCAGTCGTAAAACCGGAGCGAAAGACTACGAAATTGAGAGTAGTTTTTAACGCTTCAAATAAAACATCTAACGGTACCAGTCTTAACGACTGTCTTTATGTTGGGCCCACATTACAGGCAGATTTAGTTCTGTTAATTCTTCGTTGGCGACTTTTCAAGTTTGTTTTTAATTGCGATATTACGCAAATGTATAGGCAAATTAGAGTTGATTCGGCTCATACTCCATTTCAACGTATCTTGTTTAGGGATTCTCCGACGGAGGACGTTAAGGAGTATGAGTTACAAACTGTGACTTTTGGCGTCAATTGCGCCCCTTATCTTGCCATACGAACTTTGTTGCAACTGGCAGATGATTCTGAGGCTGAGTATCCGCTGGCATCGCATATTCTACGGAAATGCATGTACGTTGACGATGTGTTAACAGGGACTCACGACGTTTCGTCTGCGTTGATCGCTCGTGATCAACTCATAGCAGCATTGTCTAATGCTAAATTTGACTTGAGAAAATGGACTTCCAACGAACGGACAATTTTAGACAGATTTCCCCCTGAGTATTTGGTGGACGCTAAACTTTTAACTTTTGTAGAGTCGAGTAGTTCTAAGACGTTGGCCATTCAATGGAATGCTCAATTGGACTCATTTTATTTTAGTGTAATTCCTATTGCACATAAATCGAGTCACACTAAGAGGGAAGTTCTATCCACGATAGCGAAATTGTTTGATCCTGTAGGTTGGCTGGGCCCAGTGATAATAGTTGCAAAAATTATCATGCAGAGAATTTGGCTGGAGAATATCGATTGGGACGATTCGCTTCCTCTTTCAACGGGGAATGAGTGGAAGAAGTTTGTTACTTCTTATCATGAAGTTAACAATATACAGATTCCAAGATGGGTTCATTATACGCCAAGTTGTTCTGTTGAACTTCATGCGTTTTCTGATGCCTCGGAAAAGGCATACGCGGGGGTGATTTACATTCGTATTGAAACCTCCGATGGACAAATATATACTCATTTGTTAACGGGGAAAACAAAAGTGGCTCCTATTAAATCTATTTCCATACCACGTCTTGAGCTTTGTTGGGCAGTTTTGGCCTCAGAGCTTTTACAAACGGTACTTAGCGAAATAGATATAAAAATTCGCCAGGTTTATTGTTGGACTGATTCAACAATCGTCCTTGCCTGGTTGAAAAAGGACCCTTGTTCTTGGACCACTTTTGTTCGTAACAGAGTATGCCAAATCCAACAAAACGTTGGAAACCACAATTGGTATCATGTTCGGTCCGAGGAGAATCCTGCCGATTTGGGCAGTCGAGGTATTTCTCCTTCTGAGCTGGCTGACAATAATCTTTGGTGGTATGGTCCACATTGGCTTCGTCAAAACAAGATTGACTGGAATATCACCGATCTTTCTGGTCTTAATACTGACAATGAAGTGCAGAAAATTAAGACTCATGTGTCCTTCTTTAAAGACGCCAAAGGGAAAGATGTGTATTTCGATATTCTAGCGAGATACTCTCGCCTTGATAAAGCGCTTCGGGTAACCTCATATATTTTGAGATTTTTCGAAAATAGCCTCAAATCGCGCAAATCGGCTCGTCATTTATATCAGGGTAAAACTCTTTATAATTGGGAAATAAAGAGAGCTAAAATGCATTTGGCCATTATTGCTCAGAAATGTCATTTTGGCGAAGAATATAAATGTCTTTTGGAGAAAAAACCAATTTCTTCACAGAGTTTTTTGGTTCCCTTAAATCCTTTCATTGACAAAGACGGTGTTATGAGATTAAATGGTCGTTTGGCTAAATGTCCATCTTTATCTTACACTGAACAACATCCAATTATTTTACCATATGCCCATCGGTTTACACAACTTTTGACCGAATTCGTACATTTAATTTCCATTCATGGTGGAAATCAATTAATGTTACGTATACTTCGCATCGAATATTGGATTCCACGGATGAAATCTAAAATACGTGGAGTTATCGGTCGGTGCCAACGTTGCGTTCTGGACAAAAAACGTTCTTGCAGTCAAATTATGGCCGCGCTACCACCTGAAAGGACTGTTCTTGATAGGCCTTTTTCTACTACAGGGGTGGACTTTGCGGGTCCTTTTGACATAAAGAGTTTCACTGGTAGGGCTTGTAAAATAACAAAAGGGTACGTATGTATTTTTGTGTGCTTTTCGACAAAGGCCATACATCTAGAAGCAGCATCGGATTTGTCTACGGCTACTTTCCTAGCCGCTTTTCAAAGATTTACTTCTCGACGAGGTTGTCCTCATGCTATCTTTTCGGATAACGGTACTAATTTTGTAGGCGCGTCGCGTGAATTAGAGAGAGATTTCAAGATGGTTTCAGAGAAAAATCTCTATTTTTATTGGTATAAATATATTACCTTTTACAATACACAAGGGTGTAGATATTTGCACGTAGTGCTTGTTATGGCGATGATTGAACGAATGAAATCTAAAATACGTGGAGTTATCGGTCGGTGCCAACGTTGCGTTCTGGACAAAAAACGTTCTTGCAGTCAAATTATGGCCGCGCTACCACCTGAAAGGACTGTTCTTGATAGGCCTTTTTCTACTACAGGGGTGGACTTTGCGGGTCCTTTTGACATAAAGAGTTTCACTGGTAGGGCTTGTAAAATAACAAAAGGGTACGTATGTATTTTTGTGTGCTTTTCGACAAAGGCCATACATCTAGAAGCAGCATCGGATTTGTCTACGGCTACTTTCCTAGCCGCTTTTCAAAGATTTACTTCTCGACGAGGTTGTCCTCATGCTATCTTTTCGGATAACGGTACTAATTTTGTAGGCGCGTCGCGTGAATTAGAGAGAGATTTCAAGACTTTTCTTAAGGAAAGTCAGTCCACGGTTTGCCAAAAATACAGTTTTCAGAATCTTTCGTGGCGTTTTATCCCAGCTGGTGCCCCTCATATGGGTGGTCTGTGGGAAGCCGGTGTGAAGAGCTTTAAACTTCACTTTCGGAAGGAGGCGCAAGCATTCAAATACACATTTGAAGAATTCTCCACTATTCTGGCGAGAATCGAAGCTTGCTTAAATTCGCGTCCTCTTGCTCCTATGACGGATAATCCGAAAGAACCGGTAGCGCTGACACCTGGACACTTTTTGATTGGTTCGCCAATTTTAGCTCCTGCGGAGCCTACAATAAATGACCCTCCGATAAGTATAGTCAATCGGTTTCGGAAAATGCAGGCTATTACTCAACTTTTTTGCCAACGGTGGAAAGAAGAGTATTTAATGGGCTTGCACAAGCGTTATAAATGGCAAAATCCGGAACGTGAAATTGAGGAAAACGATTTAGTCGTCATAAGGCACGAACAATTGCCTCCGACATCGTGGAGATTAGGTCGTGTCGTTAAACTCTACCCGGGTAGTGACGGTCATATTCGAGTAGTAGACGTGCGCACTGCGAATGGGGTTGTAAGACGACACATCGCGAAGCTGGTCATCCTGACCAATTTGAATTAAAACCATAATTTTTACTTTCTGTTAATCTTTATTGTTTCACAGCATAATGGACGCATTAAAAAGCCTTTTTGAAGATGCTCTTTTGGAGGATTATGATGAAGCGATGGAGATTGCAGATACAGTTGCTGTAGCAGCCCCTTTGGTTGTACCTGTTTTACCGCCCGCAACTGAATTTGTAAATGATTCGGTGACCGCACCAGCTCCTGTTGATGTGCCTCCGCAAGCTACGACCTCTTACGTAGCACCAACACCTGCAACAACATTATTGCCCGAACCTTTATCGGGTGCCAACGGAAACTCTGGTTCGAGTATTGTCGCGACCGCAACTTTAAAAGACGAACGTAATTTTAAGTGTAGAGTGTGCAAGGGCAGGCATCCTCTCAGGTCCTGCGTAAAGTTCCGTAAACTGGCCTATGAGAGGAAACTTCGCATGGTGGTCATGCACCGCTATTGTTCGCGTTGTTTGGCATATTCTCATGTTGCCAAAAATTGCACTAGCACTTTTAGGTGCCGCGAGTGCAAGGGGGATCATCATAACCTCCTGCACTCGTTCCGTGATTCCGTCCCCAAGAAAGTGTCTCGTCCTTTGCTCTCTTCTACACTTCCCCGAAAAGCTTCAACAAAAATTTCGCCTCCGTCCGTGTCACAAGTGTGCTCGTTACCGATACGACATATAGTCACCTTTTCGCCTACTTTAATAGTTTCCGCTATATTACCGGGAAAAACTATTACAATACGTGCGGCCTTGGACCTATGCTGTAATGTCAGCTACGTCTGCGAAACCTTGGTACACCAACTTCGGTTGCCTGTCTCCAAGGTGGATGCAGCTGGGTTTTGTCGTCTGACTCTTGGGTCGACCTATGATCCCAATTTTCGGATCGTTGTAACGGCCAAGGTCGCACAAATGAAAGGTGTCCGCACTCCTTCGGAGTCAGTACCAAATACGGTGAAGGAGCATTTCGCTGGGTTTCATCTTGCTGACCCGAATTTTAACGTTTCGTCGCGAGTCGCGCTGGTCTTAGGACCTGAATTAAGCCCTCAAATTATTAAGGGTAAAATATACTCGAGCCCGGGTCTTCCATTGGCTCAATACACCAGCTTTGGTTGGGTCATATCTGGCCAATCCCCTCTTTAGGGATACGATCCCCTTGGATCATACGACCCCCTTGGGTCTCGACGTTGTTTTATTGTATGTTAATTTTAAGCTCTGGTCTCCTTTAGATCATACTATCCTCCGGGGTAGTGTAGCTTAAAATACCGGTCCCTTGACCATTAGCTTTAAGTGTTTTTTGAAAAAATATAAAAATGAATTTAAAGCTTTTATTGAATTAATTTATTACTACTTAACTTTAAGAGTTTGTTGCAGCCCTTTAGTGCTGCAAGGCGGCCGGCAATGTTTAAGCTCAAATACTCTTATTTGATTTAAACTGTCCCCTTTTTGTGACACTTGTTTCATAAAGGGTTAATACTAGTTGAATTCTATTTTGCTACACTTTCCGTGCAACTCTGTTAAGAGTTGAGTATAGAATTCAACGAGTAACCCGTTAACGGGATTTTAAGCATTGTTGGTCGCCACTTTGTATATTTTCTACTCGTTAAGTATAATTCTTAATCGTTCAATCTTCATACCGAACACATCTATACCTAACACCCTTGTGTAATTTAAAGGTAATTTATTTTATATAAATAAATATAGAGACTTTTCTCTTTAAAAACTATTTGAAATCTTTGTCTTTTTATTTTCATAATTAATCCGAACCTGCTCCACGGGCAAACAATATTTAAATGCTTTAAGTCATATATTTTCTTTTTTCTTAAAACAAATTTTTCTATTTTTTTTTTTAATTTTTAACAAAATACAAATTTTTTAAAAGAAAATTATGTATTTATTTTTTTTGATGGAATAGAACTTTTGTGTTTGGTCCGTATTGGTCGCCGGACTTTTTCAGATATATTGAACAATATCCATAGTACTTATTTCAACGGCTAACTTTTGCGACCGTCTGCGACGCCGACTACAGTGGGGCGATATGTTAACCTTGTTTTTACATATTTTTTAAATATATTTTAAAAAAGTGGGCGTGGCAGTTGTCTGACCGCCCCCTTTTTTTGTGATATTATTTCTACAGTCATTGAGAGTATATATACCAAATTTAAAGAAATTATAACCAAAATTACAAATTTTAAAATAAGTGGGCGTGGCCCTTAACCGGCCTCCCACATTTTTCATAATGTTATTTTCGAAGTCAAAACGAACATTTATACCGAATTTCAAGTCAATATAATTAAAATTGGATTTTTGTCGTCCTAGATTGGCCAAATGTGGCACTGTGCACCGGACCGATTGAGATGAAATTCAACACCAAACAGACCTGGGGAAAAGCAAAGATTAATCTTCAGCAGTCTCATTATTATCATCTGATTTGTCGGATGTCAAAATTTAACATCTAAGGAGTTTCATAAGAAGCTCAAACTGGTTTAACGACAGGGACTAGCAGGGAAACCCATTGCGGCGCCGTGGTATCATAATGGACCTCAGAGACTACGTGTGTGTACGTTAAACGTCAGTAGCCACTTACAACCTAACCTAACCTAGCATGTTTTTATCTCGTGAATACGCGAAAAACCCTTGCCGAAATTTACTATTTTGCTCATAACTTTTGAACCAATGCAATTGAACCACAGAACTTTTGAACCACTGTAAACAGTAGACGGACAGACGCACTGATGGACGCACGGACGGAGGGATATCGCTTGATCGACTTAAAATCGATCGAGGATCATGACTACATATACTTTATGGAGTCCTACACCAATATTTCGATGTGTTACAAACGGAATGACAAACTTATACATACCCTCTATCACTAGAGTGGAGGGTATAAAAAATAAAATAAACTAAACTAAAGGAAAATTTATAATGATTTAGCTCCGTTGCCATGTTTTCCTTTTATTTAGTTCATATTTTTCTAAAAAAATCTGAAAAAGAAAAAAATGTATCTAATATTATGCAAATTAAATACAAAATGGGAAAAATTTTAATTTAATTTATGCACATTTTAGGGACCTTATTAGACATGAGGGGCCAGCGTCCAAACAAAAAGCTTGAAATTACCTTAGCTATAACCGGTATAAATTTCGCTGCAGTCGGTTCAATACCTCCCAAATTATTAAAAATAAACAACTGCGCACTGTTGCGTATGATTGTTATTTAAAGGCAATTACAAAATTAATCATACGCCACTTATGAATACAGTTTTCAAGCATTTATTATTATACCCTTCACTCTAGTGATAGAGGGTATATATAAGTTTGTCATTCCATTTTTAACACCTCGAAATATTGGTCTAGGACCCCATAAAGTATATTTATTCATGATCCTCGATCGATTTTACGACGATCTAGCGATGTCCGTCCGTTCGTCCGTCCTGTCTGTATGCCTGTTTAAAACACGCTAACTTTTGAAAGACTTAACGAAGGCTCCTGAAATTTGGTACATATGTTGGTCATTTACCTGGTCAGGTTGGCATTGCAATCCAGCGAAATCGGTCCAGTGGTTAAAAAGTAATGAGCAGAAGACTGAATTTCGGCAAAGGGTTTTCGTAAATTTATGAGATAAAAACACGCTAACTTTCGGAAGAGAATACTGAGGATGCTGAAGCTTAACATATATATTTGTCGTTCACCTGGCCTAGTTCGAATTGAATTTCAGCCAAATTGCTCTTGTGGTTCAAAAGTTATTTCGGATTAGTTTCACCTTAAATTCACGCGTTGAAACCCCGTTAAACATTTTTTAAAAACATTGGAAAGTCACAAAAATATTTTACAAATTATTTTTGTCACTCAAAAATATTTTACAAATTATTTTTGTCACTCAAAAATATTTTACAAATTATTTTTGTGACTCAAAAATATTTTTACACTAAAAAAAAATACACTCGAAAAAAATTTTACACTCAAAAAAAATTTTACACTCGAAAAAAATTTAGTAAATTATTTTTTTTTTTTTTCAAAAATTACTAAAAAAAAGTTGTTTTACACAAAATAAAATGTTTTCACGTTGGAAAATTTACTATCACTTAAAAAGGGTATTGTGAAGGGAATTCATAGATTCGGCCAAGACGAATTTAACTTTTCTACTTGTTATAATTATAAATGAGTTCACTAACTACAAATGCTTGTAAAACACTGAATTAAAAAAAAGCTTTGAGAGTTTTGTTTTGGAATATGTTAACTTTCAGTTGATTTTGGTTTCATCCCATTTCGGTTTTTGTTATTACACTGTGTAATCTTTTAACTTTTGTAGAAAGTACATAATACTCTCATTTAAATAGGCTGGAATTTATATTTTTTTTTAGATTCTGAGAAAATTTTAATTGGAAAAGTGAGTCCATGGCGATAAAGACCGACAAAAACATTAAAAAAGATTTTTTTTTCTAAAATACACAATAAAACTAAAGCACGTGCACTAAGAAAATTATGTCATTAACTGTTTGTAGGTTATTTTAAAAAGTAATCAGTAAAGTTATTTTAAAAGAAAAATCATTAATTTTATTAAGGACTTCTTATTTTCTACTGTTTCTGTAGTTTAAAAAAATAATTTACTGTATTAAAAACGAATTTTCTGTTACATTTAATTTCAGCAGTAAAAAATTTCTTCTATAGTTTTACTGTTTTTCAATACAAAGAATATTCACTAGTTTTTTAATGTTTTGGTTAGTCATTAAATTAATATTTAAAATTGACTGTCATATGTTTTTATTTTAATTAAAAAAAACAGTGGAATGGTTTTTAAATAAAATTTCATTTGTTTTAAGTGAATATTCACTGGAATTTACCTACATAATTTTTTGAGTGTTTAATTTCCTGTTTTGTTTATATTTGCCTAGACAACAACTTTAAGATAATATGAAAAAGAGCTCCACCCTAATTCAAATGTAGAAATTCAACAATCATAAATACACTCCAAATGCTTTTATGGCTGATAAGGTCACTAATACCACAGTTTGTATAGCTGTGTCTGTGCGAATGTGAATTCTGTGGTGTTTCATCGTTTTTATTTTAGCTTTGGTATATACACTTTGTGTTATTGAAGGTTTAAACTACGATAATGATGCATTTTGGGTATTGCTAAAAGTTAAAAAGAATTACTCTTTATAAATGATAACACCAAATGATAATACCGACCAAATAAAATCCAACCGTTTTTGTTACATTAAAAAAATTACAAAACATTCACAACAAATAGGACTCCTTTCTCGTAGTTTTTTTTTTTTAAGATGCAATCATTTTCATTCCACAAAACAATGGGTTTTCCTTTGAATGAGAGGAATGTCAGTATTTTTCGATCAGATATGGTATAGATTTATTACACTGTGCAACAGTGAAATTGAAGGATTGAGAAGTAAAAAACTTTGTAGGTACAGTTATATTTTATGGCCTAAAAAATTTAAAGAGACATATTTTAAAACGATTAAGAACCAACACATTTAATCAAATTCTAAAAAAAAAAAAATCTAAAATTTTTCCTTTAAAGAATCTTTGATAGATTTTTTTTCTTATTAATAGTAAAATAATGTTGATATTATTTTTTTTTAAGAAAGTTTGTCTCTTATGGGATTTTCAGAGTTCTCTACTTAAATCCCATCATTAAATGCAAACATTTACTAATATTGAAAAAAAAAGATTTATAAATTACTTATATTTTTCGTTTCATTTCATTTATTTTCTTGAAAAATTTTTAAAATAATAGCAACAACATAAAAGCAGCATTTTATTTTTATAACATAAAAGCCACACACATACATATAATACCAAAATATACATATGCGTCTCATACACGTAAAAAAAAAACAGTAAAATTACAAGAAAAACTTGTAACTTTTTTTTTTGCTACCTCCTATTTGACAAAAATTCCTGGTAATTTTACAAACTTTTTTCCAATAATTTTGTAATTTTACAAACTTTTTACCAATAAAATTACAAGGAATTCTCGTCCATTTACTAGATTTTTTTGTAAAATTATCTTGGAAATTTGTAAAATTACAAAAAAAAATTGTAAAATTACAAAAAAAAAAATGTAAAATTACAAAAAAAAAAAAGTAAATTTCGATCCAACTTTGTTTGTTAAAAAACAAGGAAAACTGTCACATTTTTGTGGGGATATGAAAAATTATTTTGGGGATTTTTTGGGGATATTTAAAATTATATCTACTAAATACCACAAGCTAAATTTAGTTAAATCGACGGTTTTTAAAAAAAGTTTTAGTAAAAAACCACTCTGTGCTACGAGATAACAAAACGAATTCAGTAAAACGTGCATTATTGGCTGCAAAATGTATCTTGACTTTGCCAAAAACCTTTAAATTACGCGGTTGGGGATTTTTGAGGATTTTTTGGGGATTTTTAAATTGCTGAATCTACAAAATAAAATTATAAAATTATCATCAATAAAATTTTTTTTAAAAATCGAAAATTTTTTTTTCTGATTAAAAAAAAGATGTATTTTTCATTGTTTGGGGATTTTTGGGGATATTTTGTTATATTTTTGGGGACAGCGGAAAAAGTAACTGGTAACACTGCTTTTTACCAATAATTTTGTAATTTTACAAAGTTTTTACCAATAAAATTGTAAATTTAAAAATTTTTTGACACGATAAAATTTACAAGGAGACTTTGTTACTAGATTTTTTGCTATTTCCTAGTAATTTTACAAGCTTTTTACCAAAATTTTTTTAATTTTTCAAGCTTTTTACCAATAAAATTACAAGGAATTCTCGTGAATTTACTAGATTTTTTTGAAAAATTATCTTAGAAATTTGTAAAATAACAAGAAAAACTGTAAAATTACAAAAAAAAAAAAAATAATAATTTCGATCCAACTTTGTTTGGTAAGAAACAAGTAAAACTATCACATATTAGTAAAATGGGATTACGAGACTTCTTCTAGTAATTTGACAAAGTTTTTTTTTTGCGTGTATGAAGTACTACCAGGGACGTACATAGGACCTCTTAAAACTGTACATTAAAAATAATACATTAGTAGATTTGCTAATTTTTTTTTGCTAATGCTAGTAAGCTAACCTTTAGCAAATTTTTAGTTAAGATTAGCATGTTAGCAAAAATATCTTGTAAACTTTATTTGCATTAGCAATTTTAAACAAGACTTGAACTAATTTTTTTTGCTAAATTTAAAATTAAGCAAAAATAAATTGTAAGTTTTTTTTTTTTTTTAAGAAAATTTAAAATGGCGCTGTCTCGGAAACTAAACCAGATAGAGCAAAATGGATGCCATTTTTGGTTCTCGGGCTCGCCATATTAGCGCCGGTCCTCTTCACATGTGTGGACCCTAATGGGTCCTAAATTTGGATCCAAAAAAGTTAGCATTCCCGAAAATTTTAAAATGCTTATATCTCGGTAAATATTGCAGACACAACAAAAAGTCCAAAAGCAATTTTGTAGCTCTCAACACGCAAAATAACCAAAAGCTCTACGAGTAATATTTTTGAAGTTATCGAGATTTTTAATACTCAAAACCCCAGTGGTCCCTTAAAATCATGTATCTCTAAAACAAAGCAAGGTAAAGCAAAACGGACACACATTTTTGATCAAATACTATGACGATTTTTAAGGAACCCAACTAGGTCTAGACCCATCGGGGTCTGGACCTATCCGGTCCGAACCCAATGGGGTCCTCAAATGTAAATGAACTATGTTAAAATAAAAAAAAATTTCAGTTAACTAATTTTTGGCAAAACATTTTTGCTAACTTCTCCAAAAAAATTGTGGGTTCAAAATCAGCAAATTTTCTTGTAGGCTTACAAGCTTTTTTTGCTAACATTACAGTTTTTTTTGAGTGTAAGTTAAAATAACAAATGAAGACTAAACAAGTTAAAAATAAAACTCGACTTGGGCGAATCCATAAATTATCTCCACAACTCCAAAAAAAAAAAATTTGAACATGAAAAATGTCAAAGAATCTAACACTTTTTCTATACAAAAAATGTCTCAGAAACTTATACTTTTTCTATACAAAAAATGTCTCAGAATCTGAGACATATTCTATACGAAAACTTTCTCAAAATCTTAGACTTTTATTACAAAAAATGTTGCAGAATTTGAAACTTTTTCAATACGAAAATAGTTTAGAATCAGACTTTTTCTACATAAAAATTTCTCAGAATCTGAGACTTTTTCAATAAAAGAAATGTCTTAGAATCTGAGAAATATGCCTCAGAATTGGAGACTTTTTTGTACGAAAAATATCTCAGAATTGAAGACTTTTTCTATATAAAATTTTTTCAGAATTTAAGACTTTTTCTTTACGAAAAATGTATCAGAGTCTCAAACTTTTTCTGTACGAAAAAGGGTTCAGAATCTGAAGAATGTCTTTAAATCATAGACATTTTCTATAAGAAAAACTTCTCAGAATGTACGAATTTTTTAGTCATTAATTATATGTTAGTCCCTCCCCCCCCCCCCCATTGGCACAAAAGACCCATAAGGGTCGCAGTGCCAGCCGTAAGCGCCAGATTTCCCCTTGAATAATAATAGTCACCCCCTAAATCAAAATCCTGCGAACTCCACTGCATGCTATGCTAACTACATGGTTAGTTAGTATTTTGTTTGCTTCACTGGTTGCATTTGGCAATGCAATGATATAAATATACAAAACTCTAAAATAAGAAATACATGATAGTTGGTTAGTTAGTTTTATAGGATAAATACACTATGTCTCCAAGGTATGAGGTATTTAAACATTAATCATTATAACAAACAAATTTTTTATTATGGCAATGAAATTTTGCTAAAGAAAAACTAAGTTTGTTTTTTTTAAAAATCCTACATTCAAAACAGATGCTTCTGTGAGAAAGTGCAACAACCAAATTGGGAATGGGATGAAACCAAAAGCAAATAAAAGTTTAAAATTCCATTACAAAACCATTAGTTCAGCGCAATATTTTTTTTACACGCATTTGAAGTTGGGGACTTTTATTATAATGATAATAACACAGTGCCACACCCAAAATCGGAATGGGATGAAACCAAAAGCAAATTAAAGTTGACATATTCCATAACAAACCCCTCAAGGCGTTTTTCTAGTTCAGAGCTAGATTTTTTTTACACGCATTTGAAGTTAGTGAAATTTTATTATAATTATAATAATAAATGCTTGAAAATTGTATTAGTGGCGTATGATTAATATTGTAATTGCCTTTAAATAACAATCATACGCAACGGTGTCCAGTGGTTTATTTTAATAATTATCTTTAAAAAACAATCATATGCAACGGTGTACAGTAGTTTATTTTTATAATTTGGCTATTCAGTAATTAAGTTCTGGACCGATTGCAGAAAAATTCATACCAGTTATAGCTAAAGTAATTTGGAGCTTAAGTTTGGAAGCTGGACCCTACATGTTCAATAAGGGCACCATCAGGGACCCTAAAAGTAGGACATGTTTGGTATACAAAAACTTTAAATGCTTTAAAATCACCAACTTTAAATGTGTGTAAAAAATCTAGCTCTGACCTAAAAAAAGGCCTTGAGGGTTTTGTTATGGAAAACGTCAGCTTTCATTTGCTTTTGGTTTCATCCCATTCCGATTCCGAAAGTTCGATTTTGTATCACTGTGCAATAATTACTTAAAAATTGTATAAGTGGCGTATGCTTAATTTTGTAATTGAATGTTAAAAACAATCATACGCAACGGTGCACAGTGCTTTATTTTTTATATATTTTTTTGGCTATTCAGTAAAAAGGTACTGCACCGTTTGAAGCGAAATTCATACCGGTTATATAAAACGTGATTTCGAGCTTAAGTTTGGACGCTGGACCACACATGTCCAATAAGGGCACCACTAGAGGCTTCCCAAAATTAGGACATGTTTACTACACAAAAACTTTAAATGCTTTGAAATCACCAAATTTAAATGCGTGTAAAAAAATCTAGCTCTGAACTAAACAAAAAAAGTCTTGAGGGATTTGTTATGTAAAATGTCAACTTTGATTTGCTGTTGGTTTCATACCATTCCGATTCTGAGAGTTCGATTTTGAATCACTGTGCTATCAACTGCTGCATACTTCCAATATAAAGTGTTGTTACAGAATAGTAAATTTGCAACCAAAAATGTTGGGCAAAGTTACAAGCATACAACATGAAATACACTTTAATATTACAAGCAAATTGCAATTCCTTACAAATGTTAAGAGTTTAGCAGCTAAAAATAAGAAAAGAATATGTAAAGAATAAAGAAATGTAGGTTTAGTTGAAATGAACTGTATAGACAATAGAACATCCCATATTTTGGAAAAGTTGGAATTTGAAAACGCATACGCTTAAGTATTTTTTAAACGTAAAAAAATTGACTTTCACACAACCATCTTCAAGAAAGTTTAGGTTTTGTAAAAATGTTGACAAAATTGGCTGATGGAATTTCATTCCTCGTTATTTTTAACTTTAAAAATCGGTTACTCGAAAATCCTAACTGATCTTTTTTTCGAGTTATTGCTAATTCCACTGCGGAACACTAAAAAATAAACAAGAGTTACGACTATCATTTCAATATATTTCGGACATGCTGATTCGAATGGCGTACTCCGTTTTTCGATGTATGGTACAGTTTTCTTACAAAATGTCGTTAAAAATTTGCTGATTTAAAGACAGTTTTTTAACAAAAAAATTTGCAAAGTTAATAATTTATAAATTTTATGGCATGGAAAACAAAGATATGACTTGTAGCAATATTTCTTATGCAAATTTGGTTTAAAACTTTTCATCTTAAGTCATTAAATTCGCGAATTTCTTAATTTTTTAAGGTTTTCGCGAAATTAACAACCAAATTGGTCTTTGATAAAAAACTTGCGTTTAGTGAATCAAAAAGGCATCCCTAACAATACGAATAGTGGAAAAAACAGCTACATTATATGGACCATCATGATGAAAATCGCGAAAAACCGATTTTTTGTATATGGCAGCATCACTTTACCAGATGATTTAAGGCTCCATCTTTTACACTCAAAATAATTCTACAGTAAAAGGTTTAGTAAGTGATATTGTACCAAAATCTACTAATTGGTTACTAATTTTAGTATCTTCAAAGTACATCCATTAGTAATTTTTACTGGTTTTGACTAATATTAGTTAAAAATTTTAGTATTGGTTACCAATTTCTGCACTAGGTCCTTTTGGACTAAAATTAGTTAAATTTTTAGTATTGAATACCCACGTTTTTTTTGGGTGTAGTATATAATGTGGTAACCTTTAACAACTAACTCACCAAAAATTTGGCCAAAAAAGTTTGCATTTGCAAAAGTTATCTTAACAAAAACTAATATTTCAGTGTTTTCCATGCAATAATTATAGTTTTTGTTAAGATAACTTTTGCAAATGAAAACTTTTTTGGACAAATTTTGGGTCAGTTCATTATTTAAGGTTCCCACATTATATACTAAAAGATGGGGCCTTAAATCATCTCGTAAAGTGATGCTGCCATATAAAAAAAACGGTTTTTCGCGATTTTCATCATGATGGTCCATATAACATATATGTTTTTTGTTCAATATTCGTAGTGTCATGGGCACCTTTATGATCCACAAAATGCAAGTTTTTTATCAGAGACCAATTTAGGGGTTAATTTCGCGAAAACGTAAAAAGATTAAGAAATCCACAATTTTAAGGGCTTAAGATGAAAATCTTTAAACCAAATTTACATTAGAAATTTACATTAGAAATATTGCTACAAGTTATATCTTTGTTTTCCATGCCAAAGCATTTAAAAATCATTAGCTTCCCGGCTAAAAATGAATTGTATATGAGCATATATGAACACATCTGACCATACATCATTAATTCGAAAACATATATGATCAGATATGAACAAATATTAAAATTGGCGCTTATTCAATATATGACCATATATGGTAAAACATATGATAATATGCGATCATATATTGGCCCACCCTTGACATAAATTATCATATATGATCGTACATGAGCTTGTATACATTATTTTTAGCCGGGTTTGGAAATTTTTTTTGTTAAAAAAGCAGCTGAAAATCAGCCAATCTATAATGACATTTTGCAAGAAAACTGTACCATACATCGAAAAACGGAGTACGCCATTCGATTCAGCATGTCCGAAATATATAGAAATGATGGTCGTACCTCTTGTTTTCTAAAAAAATGGTTAGTTTTGTCACGCAGTGTTCTTATAGATTTTGCTCTACTGATTCAAAATCTGGCATCTAAATTTTTCTAGCACGTACTGTTTTTGAGATATTCGCTGTTTAGGAGTCAAAAATCCAATAACTTATTGTTAGTATTTTTGGAGGTCCGCTGCTACATATCCTTACATTGATTTTAAAATGATTCCGAAACTGCAATCCAAATTTGTCTACACACAAAAAAAAACAAAAACTTTGTCAAATTACTAGGAAAAGTCTCGTAATCCCATTTTACCAACATTTGACAGTTTTTCTTGTTGTTTAACAAACAAATTTGGATCGAAATTTGCATTTTTTTTTGTAATTTTACAACTTTTTTTTGTAATATTACAAATTTCCAAGATAATTTTACAAAAAAAAAATCTAGTAAATTCACGAGAATTCCTTGCAATTTCAATTGCGCCTAAAAACTGTAAATTTACAAATTTATTGGTCAAAAGCTTGCAAAATTACAAAATTATTGGTAAAAAGCTTGTAAAATTACTAAGAATTCTCGTTAAACAGGAGGTAGCAAAAAATCTAGTAAAATTACGAAACCTACTTGCAAATTTTATCGTGTCAGAAAATTTGCATATTTACAATTTTATTGGTAAAAACCTTGTAAAATTACAAAATTATTGGTAAAATTACTAGGAATTATTTTAAAATATAATAAAAATAGTTTTGCAAGGTTTTTTTTGAGTGTATTAATAAATTTCAAAAAACATAATAAATATATTAATAAAAATTTATCGCGCTGGGGAAGATAAACCCCACCACCCCCAATCGAGCCACCCCCTTCCCCCCGAGGGAAACCCCCCTTGACATTTTTTTATATGTTATAACATGTTGGAGGGTATTAAAGATTCGGCACATCCGAATTGAAAACTCTAACCTGTTTTTTTTCACAAAAACTTTTTTTATAAAAATTTTTTTTTTACCAAAATTACATTTTCACCAATTCTGAACTTCATCTGAAATAAAAATGTTCCATTTGTTTAAAAAAAGTAGAAAACACGAGTGAGAGTGTTAAATGCATCTTTGCCCAATCTTTTATACCATCCAAAATGAAAAAAACTTTTTTAACTTAAGTTTTACAATTTTATAATTTTTTATATCCACTCCCACAAAAGAGGGTGGGCGCCAAAACAAAAAAAAAAATAACTTTTTGAGCCTTTGGGGTTTAGTTGGTGGTTCTTCAGAGTTTGGTTAAGTTCTTCAAGGTTAAGCCTCTTTCTGACGGTCGTCAATTTAAACCTTTGACCTCCATACATTTTCTGACGAATCGATTGCCAGTTTCTGTTCATTGTCGTGTAGGCAGGAACACCTATAGCTTCAGCAAAAAATCACGATTTAATGTTTTGGGCAAGAGTGAAAAATTCGAATTCATTTTTTCAATGTTATTTCCTACTATAATATTTCAGTATTCACTCTTCAAATTCAAAAGGGTCGGTCTAATAGACACAAGGAAATAAAATGTAAATTTACTATCACCTTTAACACTAACAGGCTAAAAACTAACATACCTCAAATATGAAAAACAACGGAAGCAACATGAACATGAGAAGAAAGAAATCTGAATATCTGAATACCTTTCTTTTCTGTTCTTTTATATTATTTTTCAACGTGTCAGATGTATGTGACTGGCAGGTACTATTGTAAAGTCGTAAAAGCAGCATACGAACGAACGAACTTACATATTTATGTATGTAATATTCTATTATGTTTACATTATACTCAATTCATATTCAAAATCTAAGAAAATCTTTTGAAAACAAGTGTATACACCTAGTACACGATTTTCCTAGTGATTATAAATATCAGCACGCAGAGAAGAATCATGATTGCGAGAACCATAATGGAGGGGTCATGGTTTGATTGTTAACTTAATCATAATATGATTGTAGCGATCATATTATGACCTACGCTGATTATAGTATGATAAAAAACTTTTATATAGTAATTGTTGAAGAACATATTATGATTGTCACAATCATATATGTGATTATTTGATCAATCATTTGGTGTGCTGCAATCATGTTCCAAACATGTTTTTTTCTGCGGGATGTTGCCGTCAGAGTTACTTTTACAATTAGGGTTATAAAAATAAATTAGCAGTTAATAACTCTTTAATCAAATTGTACACCATAGATAGTATGGGTATAAATTCACATTGTCATTATACTTTTGCGTACCAACAAGCAGAGAAGAAATATGATTGCACTAACCATAATGGAGTTGCAACATAGTATGATTAATATTTTTTTATCATAACATGAATGTAGCAATCATATTATAGTCTTTGCTGGTCACAGTATGATAAAAATTTAAATTTTATAATTGTTGAAGATCATAGTATTATTTTCACAATTATATATATGAAGAACTGGATCAACCAAAGTATGTTTCCCCTTCATTATGGATGATTTGGCGTGCTGCTACCATGTTCTAAACATGTTTTTTTTTTTGTATGTAATAAAAGCTGTTTTTATTTCGACCATTTTTGGTTGTATTTGATTTCATGCATTTTGATTGTATGCATTTTTTTCCACTAATTACAGATCTGACCAAACATGGATCCAATCGGCCCATTTTCGGAGTTTGTCGAAAATATTTTAACTTAGGTACTGTTATTTCATATAAGTTAACCATCTTGTAAATCGAGCGCTAGATATTTTTTCCATTCGCACTTAACTCTATGAATTTTATTTTTTATATTTTCTTCCTTCTTCCTTCATATTATTGAAAAACACTTTTACTGCTATTCAATAACAACTACATACATACATATGTGCATGTGTAGTGATTTTAACTGCATTCTCTACATAGTTCTCAGTGGAATATAAGTAAATGAATTGATAAGAAACCTTAACTCATACACTGAGAAAGAAAATCGTAGTCCAATAAAATATTTTCGTACTCATTTTTAAAAGACTTTCACAACTTTTTAATCCACATGAAAATTTCCGAATCACATGAAATCAAGTTTAGTGTTTTGTTGATCACGTTTTCATTCGAAGTTGAAATCGAATAATTTAAATTTAAAAAATTATTAGGAAAAAAGTGCATTCGTTTTGCTTTCACCAAATTTCATTTATATGAAACAAAACAAAAAAGAAATTCGGATGTGAAATCTAGAACAACAAAAAAAAATCGGAAATTTTCATTTTTTTAAGTGAATTACTTTTTTTGAAACAGGGGCCTTAGTTAAAAAAAAAGAACTGATAATAAAATTGAATTTTATAAAATTTATTATCTTTCGATCTTGATTTTTAAATTATATTTTTTTTTAATTATTATATTTTATTTACATTTAAAATATAATGTTGCCACTTTATAATGGCAACATTATATTTTTGATCATAACCATTATTAAAATGAGTTTTCAATTCAATAATAAAACTAGTTTTAACAGCGTAGCATCAATTAAATATTATAATTTAATTAAGAAGCATGCCACCAAACTAGCACTAATAGTCACGTCACTCTAGTTCATCCAGGAACAGTTCTAATAAATTTATCCTTTTTTACTTACGTTATTTGTGTCATTAGATTGGCATTTTTCTGTATGGCCAAAAAAATTGTTCTCCATTTTTCAAAGTCCGGGCATTTTTTTATTCTACTAGGACTAAAACGGATGTTGAACAAATTTGAGGTCAATCGGATAAAATTAATCCGTGGCGCCCGGCGGTCAAAGTTTTGGATTTTTGAAAAATTAAAAAAATAAAAAAATTAAATTTTTTTCGACACATCAAATTTGTTAATTTTGATGCGGTGAGCACGAATATCAATTTTTTTTCTCGGCCATTTCATAGAGCTTAAGACTTAAGAACTTAAGACAATCTTTCATTTAAATCTAATTTGAGCCAAATCCGATCATTTTATCCCGTGGCACCCTTCGGTCAAAGTTTTGGATTTTTGAAAAATTTCCACCAAAAATCCAAAACTTTGACCGAAGGGCGCCACGGGATAAAATGATCGGATTTGGCTCAAATTAGATTTAAATGAAAGATTGTCTTAAGCTCTATGGGGAACTCGCGAAACTTGGAGCAGATGGCATAGGTACCACCATAATGCTTTCACCGCCACTCCAGCATTTCAAACTAAAACGAAATACCCTTACTGTCGCCAAAGCAAATCGAAGATGGAAGGAACTTGGGACAAGTCGTATAAGCAGAATTTTATGGCCACGCTATGATTAAGGAAGAACTAAATTCTTACTTACACTTACGAGAATAGAATGTCGTATGTTGACAGGTTTAATAACGGGACACTGTCTTGTCGGAAAACATGCCAAGAACATGAATCTTATTACGGGCGCAAACTGTAAAAGGTGCGAGACACCAGACGTCGAAGAGACCATTGAACACAACCTGTGTCACTGCCTGGCTTTGGCACGAACTCGACTATCAATTATAGGAAGTTCACAGTTCGAGACTTTGGAGGAAATTACGAGGATAGACCTGAAGAGCTTGAAACAATTCGCAATGAAGGTCAATGTATTTAGTTTACATCGATAAGCGGAAAAAGTTTTGTGGTATCGCTATGGACCAATTGGTCTATGCGGAGTGCCCATCTGGCACCGCCAGCCTAACCTAACCTGACACATCAAATTTGTTAATTTTGATGCGGTGAGCACGAATATCAAAAAAAAATTTAAATCGGTCGAACGGTTTTCGAGATATTGCCATTTGAAATTTGCAAAAAATGGCGGTTTTTTCCTACGTTCAAGAAATTTTTAAAAAAACATCACAATTTTTTTTCTCGGCCATTTCATAGAGCTTAAGACTTAAGAACTTAAGACAATCTTTCATTTAAATCTAATTTGAGCCAAATCCGATCATTTTATCCCGTGGCACCCTTCGGTCAAAGTTTTGGATTTTTGAAAATTTACACCAAAAATCCAAAACTTTGACCGAAGGGCGCCACGGGATAAAATGATCGGATTTGGCTCAAATTAGATTTAAATGAAAGATTGTCTTAAGCTCTATGAAATGGCCGAGGAAAAAAAAATTGTGATGTTTTTTAAAAAATTTCTTGAACGTAGGAAAAAACCGCCATTTTTTGCAAATTTCAAATGGCGATATCTCGAAAACCGTTCGACCGATTTTATTTTTTTATATTCGTGCTCACCGCGCCAAAATTAACAAATACGATGTGTCGAAAGAAATTTAAATTTTTTATTATTTTTTTTTTAAATTTTTCAAAAATCCAAAATTTTGACCGCCGGGCGCTACGGGTTAGTTTAATCCAATTGACCTCAAATTTGTACCACATAAGTTTTAGACCTTGGACAATAAAAATTTGCCCGGAAACTTGGGAAAATCGAAAGTTGAGAAAAAAATGCAAGTCTAATATGCCATTAGACTATTGTGGGTACCAGGCCCATTTTAACACACTCACTCAAAAAAAGACAAACTTGTCAAATTACTAGAAAAAGTTTCGAAATCAATTTTAACAACATTTGACAGTTTTCCTTGTTTTTTAACAAAAAGTTTTCGATCGAAATTTGAATTTTTTTTTTGTAATTTTACAATTTTTTTCGTAAATATCAAAATTTCCAAAGTCATTTTACAGAAAAAAACTAGTTTTGTCACGAGAATTCCGTTAAGTATTAATGCATCAAAAAAGTTTTAAATTTACAATTTTATTTGTAAAAAGCATGTAAAATTACATAACAGCTCGTAATTATTACTAGAAATCCTCGTAAATTGCTTAAAAAAAAGATGTAAATTTACAATTTAATTGGTAAGAAGCTTGTAATTTTTTTGTAATTTTACAAGCCTTTTACAAATAAAATTGTAATTTTTACTAGGAATTCTAGTAAAAAAGGAGGTAACAAAAAATTATTTTAAATTTTTTTTTTTCGGTATTTTACAAGATTTTTTAGTGCAGTCACAGGATACACTAAAAAAAAAAACTTGCAAAACACCTGGTAAAATGACTTGTAATCCCGTTCTACCAATATTTAACAAAAAATTTTAACAAAAAATCTTGTACTTTGCTCAAACGAGAACTACAGTGTTATTGGTAATTGTACAAATTTATTTTCGTAATTGTATTCTACCATTTTGAGAGGTTATTTTACAAATATTTAAAAATGTAATTTTACAACAAAGTTTTTATTAAGAGGATTCTAGTTGTTAAAAAAAAAAAAAATTTATTTTACATAAATTATGTTATACGAGGATTTATGTTGTTTAACAAAAAAAAAACATTTTTTTTTTTTTGTAAATTTTCTATTTGTTTTTTTAAAATTTCCAAGTTCCGGACAAAATTTATTTTTTTTATTAAAAAATATTTAAAAAAAAAGTTGACAAAATTTTGAAAAATTTGTTACGAGGATTCTAGTTAATTTCCAAAAAAAAGCAGTTATTTTACAAAAATGATTTTATTACGAGAATTTATGTTGTTTAACAAAAAATTTGCCATTTTTTTAAACATATTTGCCATTTTTTCTTGTAAGTTTAGCTTTTTTTTATTTTTCCGGTTTTAATACAATATTTTTACCAATAAAGAGAATAATCACAATTGGAGCGGGAAGCGGAAAAACGCAATTGTCCTCATAAAAATAGAATTGAATCTAGTTTGGCGGAAAAACGCGGCGGAATTTTGTTGTCATATAAAACGTGTGTGAACAGTTGCGGAAAAACGCTTCCCGCTCCAATTGTGTTTATTCTCAAAATTGGTTATATTGGGCCATTCCAGAAAATTTAGCTCAAATTTTAGTCATTTTTGGAAATGGTGTCTCAGATTAATTTGAGCCTTGACACATAGATAGCCCTCATAAATATGATATATGTATCATATATCGTTTTTTACATTTGGTGTATTTAACGAATTATGGCGGGTCAAAGATTGACTTTTTAAGCAAAAGTAAGAAAAATACATCACGTTTAAAGAGCTGTAACTTCTTAACCAATGACCCGATTTTCACAAATTTAGGCTCATGTGAAAGCTGGGGTTCTTCTTTTAGAAAATATTTTTAAAATAACACAGTTTTTTTTACAGAAATGATGCAAAAATACAAAAACATTTTTTCTTTTCAAATATTTAAAAAAACACATCTTCGATTTTTTTTTTTTTAAATTCTGGTGAAAAATAACAATGTTTTTTATAACATATTCAAAATTCAAAGTGGGATCTCCATGGGATCAAAAACTATTCTGTTTTAAGTACGAGGTTCTTATATTTTTCCCTTAAAAAATTTAAATTTCTAATGTTTTGAATGTTTTTCAAAATTTTAATAGTATAATTTTGTTTGAAAATTTAAATTTCTGTATTGAAGAAACATAAAATTTTAATTTTCTAAGGTAAAATTTAAGAACTTCGTACTAAAACCAGAATATTTTTTGATCCCATTGGGATCCCACTCTGAATTTTGGATATGTTGTACAAAACAGTATTGTTTATCACCAAACTTTTTTTTAGAAAAATCGAAGATGTTTTTTTTTTAAATATTAGCAAAAAAAATGTTTTTGAATTTTTGCAACACTTCTGAAAAATAACCGTATGCTTTTGAAAATATTTCCTAAAAGAAGAAGAATTAAGCTTTCATATGAGCCATTACTTGTGATAATCGGATTACTAGTTAAAAAGTTAGAGCACTTTAAACGTCATGTATTTTTCTGACTTTTGCTAAAAAAGTCGAACTTTGACCCGCGATAATTTGAAAACTACAGCAAATTTTGAAAATTCAAAAATGCAACATATCTCATATAAACGTGGATTCTCAGTGGCGTCCAAAGGCATGTTTCCGAACAGTGGGGCGAAAATTTTTGGAATTACCCTATTACCAATTTTTAGCGCATTCAAAATTACGAGGAAATCCTCTTAATTTTACGAGAATTTTACCTACCTCCTATTGTACGAGAATAGCCTCGTAAAATCACGAGATTTTTTGGTAACTTTACAAGGTTTTTTTTTTAAGTGTACATTCAACATAACCTAAAAATACAAAATGCTTTAATTCGGCTGCTGGTTGACATATATGAATAAAATTTAACACCAAATTGTATTTAAAGAAGGAAAAAAAGTTTTTTTTTTACAAAATTTTTTTTCGCGGAAATTTTTTTCAATTTTTTTTTTTTCAAAAGTAATTTCCTTTTAAATAAAGTTTTTTGCAATTATCTTTTAGAAATTGTGAAGGGTATACCTACATTCGGCAAAGCCGAATTTAACTTTTTTACTTGTTTACCAGTAAAATTGTAAATTTACAACTTTTTTGGCGCAATTAAACTTACAAAGAATTCTCGTGAATTTGAAAATTTGTAAAATTACAAAAAAAAAAAAAGTTGTAAAATTACAAGAAAAAAATTAAAATTTCGATCGAAAATTTTTTGTTAAAAAACAAGAAAAATTGTCAAATATTGGTAAAATGTGTTAACGGGACTTTTTCTAGTACTTTGAAAAGTTTTTTGTTTGTGTGTGTAACTAATCAGTCTAAATTTCTAATGTATCGGACCAGTTCTGCTTGTTGTACCCATACAAACCACCCTCCCGATATTCACATAAATCTCACAAAATTCATTAAAGTAGATAATTGCTGTGTTTTTCAATAAGTGGATTTATTTTCGGATTAATCTTATTTAGTTTAAAATAAATATTTTAGCATGCCATAACAAATTTGGAATATTTTTTTCTATAATCTACGATAAATAAGCAATTATAATCCGAAAAAATAATAAAAAAATTTTAAAAATTAAAAAAGTTATAAATAAATCAAAATTAATCCAATTAAATTTTAGGATTTAATGAGTCCACATTGGATTAATTTTGATTTATTTTTAACTTTTTTTCATTTTCCAAATTTTTTTTTTAATTTTTTGGATTATAATTGCTAATTTATAGTAGAATTTATCGTAGAATACACAAATTTGAAAAAATATTTCAAATTTGTGTTGGAATGTTAAAATATTTTTTTAAACAAAATAAGATTAATCTGAAAATAAATCCACTTTTTGAAAAACACAGCAAATATTTGATTAAAAATTAGTTTGTGGGTGTTTTACGTGTACATTGGTTACCTTAACAAATCTGATGACAATTAGAGAATTTTCGGGCTTAGTCCCCTAATTAAAATTTCGACCGATAATTGTTTACTCGGTCTATTGGTTTGTGTATGTTTTTTACTCTAAATAAATATATATATCCAATCGGTATATGTTTGGACTTAGGACCCATTTTCCGGCAACACTGGTGTAGGGTATTATATTGTTTAATAAATTTCTGCCTTAACATGCTACAGAGAAAGGTACGTTTTCTTTACTTAACCTTTCTCACACTGGTAGGAGATTATTAATATTGAAATTTTAAAGGTATTTTTTAAATTCCTCGAAGACGGTTATAGCATTTCTATTTTTTTTTTTTCATAATTTCAAATTATACCTCGTTAAAATACATTTTTTCTTTTACTCTTTTCTCTCAAGTATTTTCTGAAGTATTTTGTACCATAAACAGAAATATTATATTAAATTTAAATTCTTTTTCATGGAGAAAATTTCATCGATTCTCAAGAATCAATATGACATAAAAGAATTTGAAAAAAAAAAAAAATGCATTTTAAAATAACTAATGCTTGTTAAATTTGAATGACACTACTAAATATATAGACTATCAATGAAGAAAAAAATCTGGATATTGAATATGTTAAAAAAGTATTTGAATTACTCGACATAATGGAAAGTTGTGAAAAAAAATCTTTTATTTTTTTAAGAATAAAGAATATAATTTTAAAAGGAAAGTGGAAGAAAATAAATGAGTTGTAATATCTGTTATTTTGTATTATAAATGTCACAGTGTCGGACAGTCTTTAGTATTTACGGTATAATTTCTTTTTGTCTCAGATCGAATATTCATATTTGGCTTCGGTCAAATAGCACAATACGGCCACAAATTAGTTTCGCCCACATTTTTGTCCGAATATGGACGAATACCGCATAATTGCATAAAACTTGTACCCACTTTTTGAAAAACACACTCCACACACTTTGAATTACATTAGTAAACCACAAAAACATTTTACTAACAATTTGTTTCCGAAAACCTGTTAAATCGCTATTTTGGCAACTCAGATTTGTTTTGTGTGTGTTTTTTTTTTTTACACTAATTAAAGATCTAACAAAAGAAATATCAACTCTGACCATATTTGGACTAGGACCCAATTTCCGGTAAGCACTAGTATGGTATATGGTCGATCTTGACTGACTTTAACTTTCATATTTGTTTTCAATTTGAGAAATGGTAATTTTTAGTTTAAATGTATATTTTTTTAGGATTTTTATTGCAAAAATGGTTTCAAAAATCTGTTGATCAAATCATACGGACTTTTGACCCAATAAATAATTCACTTGTTTTGTTTAAAAGTCATCATTGTGAGTCAATTACAATATGTATTTTTAAATTTTTAAAAATGAAATTTTTATTTAAAATAAATTAGCAATAATAATAAAATAAACAAAAAAAAAAATAAATAAACTTAAACAATAATGCTCTAGTTTCGGATAAACTTTATTTATTTACATTCCATTTAAAAACTCTATACATTTTTATTTATATTTACACAAACAGTACATATTCTAATGTATTATAGACACTACACAGAGAAAACCGTTTAATTGTGCCTGCCGAATTAAGAGCCAACTGCATGGTTTAATTACAACAACCGAAACTTTCGGTTGCGATTACCGAAATTAATTTGAACCAACATAATCAAAATTTTTAAAACAAGTTTTGGTTATCGCAACTAAAAATTTCGGTTGTTGTTACTAAACTGTGCAGTTGGCTCTAAATTCGGCTGGCACAACTAAACTGTTCTCTCTGTGTACAGATAAAAATTTAAGTTAAACTAAAATTTTGTATGTCTACTTACATACAAATATAAGACTTTATGTTTTGCCACAAACAATTGTCAAATTACTAAATACTCTTGACAATGGAATTTGACGAAATCCGAAACATGAGTCGAGTAAGTCTTGCAAAATAACTAAACTAATCAATTTAAAACAAAAAAATTTATAAATAGTTTCTTGAAAATTGTTACTTTGACAATATCATCGTTATGATTAGTAAAAGAAATATGACCTTGAGCTAGAATTATCTTTCTCAAAAAAAAAAAAATTATGAAAAATGCCAAAGGATCTGAAAAAATTTTCTATGAAAAATATTAAAGAATCTTAAAATTTTTCTAGAGGAAAAATGTCGCAGAATGTTAAAATTTTCGTATATGAATAAATTTGAGATTTTTTTTAGCGAAAAAATTGAGAATTTTTCTATAGGAAAATCCCTAAAATTTTCTATAGGAAAATCCCTTAAAGTTTCTATAGGAAAAATCAAGCAATTTTTCTAAAATGTTTCTGAATGTTAGAATTTTTCTATGTGATAAAAGTATCTAAAGCTTAAAACTTTTCTTCATAAAAAAACAAGAATTTTTCTACACGAAATATTTGGGGATTTTTCCAGACGAAAAACTTTTTTTTTCTAAATAAAAAATTGGGGAATTTATCGAAAAAATTTGAGAATTTAAATTCTGATTAATTTTTATTAAAAAATAAAAATTGTTTTATTCGACCTTTAAAATATTATATTTTGAGGATGTTTATTCTGATATTCTCATAGCATAATTTTCAAGAAAATAATTTTTTTTTTGTTTTAAATTTATTTATGTTGGTCATTTTTGCAAGACTTAATCGACACGTGTTTCGGAATTTGTCAAGATTCCATTGTCAAGATTATTTAGCAAAAATAGAAACGATTTACTACAAAGTAGCAAACGAGTCTAATGACAAATCGTTTGTGCACAAACTAGAATATTAATACATATTCGCCTCTAGTCACAATGAGAATTAGAAAGACGAAGAAATTGTACCATACTAATAAGGCAACGATTGTCAATAACCAACAAAAATATTTAAAACAATTTTACATACGATAGTCCATTGGACTACAACAATATTTTTTTTTGTATTGTTGTTGTGAGAAATACTCCATATTAGGGTTATTCATCACATTTGAGAATTTATCTTAGAACTTTTTTATTGGAAAAATCTTATAATTTTGAAAATTTCTAACAGTTTTTTTTAGGAAAAATATGAGATTTTTTTTATTGGAAAAATCTAAGAATTTTCTATTTTGAAAAATTGACAATTCTCTTGGTAAAAATAAAAGAGGAAATGAAATCATGAGTGAGAATTTTTTCTAGAATTTTCAAGAATCTCAAAAGATTTCTTTAGAAAAACTTAAATATTTTTATAGAAAGAAAGTAAAATTAAAATGAAAATTTTCTGTAGGAAAAATAAGCAAATTTTCTTCAGAGAAAATTTTAGAATTTCTTAAACAAAAAATGCAATTGAATCTTATACTTTTTCTATTGGAAAAAATATACAGAATCTGGGAATTTTATAGGAAAAATGTCTCGGAATTTAAGTATGTTTCCTAAGAAAAAACGTCTGAGAATCTGAGATTATTTTTATTAGAAAAATGTCTGAGAATCTAAGATTTTTAATAAGAACAAGTAAAAAAGTTAAATTCGGCCTTGCCGAATGTAGTGATACCCTCCACAATTTCAAAAAGATTATTGCAAAAAACCTTATTTAAAAGGAAATTACTTTTGAAAAAAAAATATTTTTTTAAAAAAAATTTCCGCGAAAAAAATTTTTGGTAAAAAAAAATCCGCGATTTTTTTTTTTTTTTTGTCACAAAATATGTTTGTACTTGTTAAAATACCATTTGGTGTTCAATTATGTTCACATATGTCAACCAGAAGCCGAATTAAAGCATTTTGTATTTTTAGGTTATATTGAATGTACTGAAATTTTTGAGGTGTGCTTACATTTTCGTTCATAACTCTTGAACCGCTGAACCGATATCGCTCAAATGCAATACCAAACTTCTCGGGAGAACTTCCAATAAATATGTTAAGTTTCAGTCATCTCTGTGCAATATTTTGTCCGCTACAGCATTTTCCACAGACAGACAGACAGACAGACAGACGGACAGACGGACAGACGGACATCGCTAGAATGTCTTAAAATCGATCGGGCATCATGAATATATATACTTTATGGGGTCCCAGACCGATATTTCGATGAGTTACAAACGGAATGACAAACTTATATATACCCTCTATCACTAAGTGGAGGGTATAAAAACTGCGAGCTTTTCTATTGGAAAAAAGTCATAGAATCCTAGAAAAAATTTCCGATTTTTTTGATAGGAAAAATATCTCTGAGTTTTTGAGTTTTAATATTTAAAAAAAATATTCTAAAATCTATAAGTTTTTTGATAGAAAAAATAACTCAGAATCTGTGAGAATTTTAGAGAAAATATTCTGAAAATTTAAAAAAAAATATTACCGAATTTAAAAAAAAAGATCTTAGATTCCGATTTTTTTTTGTTTGAAAAAAGTTTTAGAATCTAAGGAGGAAAAAGTAAGAGTTACCTGATTTTTTTAGCCGCCCAATCTCAAACTTAAAAAAGGGTTACCACCTTATGAAAAAATGAGGGCTTTCGGGAAAATCCGTATAACACCCGAACTAACAGGAATTTCGCCAAACGAAAAAATACGGGTCAGCTTAATTTTGATAGAGATTATTATATATTATTTTGGCGGTAGTACGTGTATACATCTCCATATAAACTACCACAAGGATTATACATTTTTGACAAAAACGAACTTAACGAAGCCGTTAACAGCATTGGATAGACCTTCAAAAAACCTTTTGACCTATTTAAAATGTTCATATAGTTTCTTTACAGAAATGTGAAAAATCTTAAAAAAACAAAAAAAAACTCTCCTTTGACCCGCTAAATAAGAGATTGGGCAGTTATAAAAAAACAGGTAACACTTATTTTGGTCCCCTCCTTCTTATGTGTAAGTTTCAGGACAATCGGTGGGTGCCCTGTGAAAGACCTTCCTTGTTAATTTTCTTGCACAAAATTTCACTCCAACCTTAAATTGTAATACATTATTTAAACCACGAAGTAATATAAAACAGAGCGAATTATAAATATAAACTTAATAATTTACTTTTATTTCAAATTTCATAAAAAATTCTGAAAAAATCACAAAATAACCAATTAAAAAAACTCTTTCACATATTTTTTATTTCATCTATAGATTTCACTCAGTTTTCTCACACAAAATTTTACTACAACATTTACTTTTAATACATTAGTAAAACCACGAAATAATATAAATCAACGCGAGTTTAATAAATACTTATAATTAATCAATAACATTTAATTTTAAATTTCGTATAAAAATTAAAAAAAAAAATCACAAATTATTTTATGCCGCTCTGATTAGCTGCTTTTTGCGCGCGTAAACAGACTAAACAGACGCGACACGACAGTTGTCAAAAAACAGCAAATTTTTAAACAAAACTTAATGAAATTTTTTAATGAAACTACGATTTCTAAAGAATCAAAATAAATGAAAATATTTCATTCAGCGTATGAAATATTTCATTGCTGTAATGAAACAACGTTGATGAATTCCATTCATTAGTTATATGAAGCGGTGACATGACATAATCCCCACGGACAAAATCCCCATAATGGTAGTGGGGACTATGACCGAAAATAATTTGGACATAATCCCAATAAAAATCCGACATAATTCCCAGATTTATGGGGAAAATGACCACATAACAAATGGCCATAATCCCCATTACAGGGATTATGTCCACTATACTAGTTGCTCATAATCCCAAAAATTGTATTTCTTTTTTGCCTTAAAAGTTTTTCTGCGTAGCCGGCCTTCGGACGGGCTTAGGGATTACAAACTCCATGCATTAAACCCACCGTCTCCGCAAAAACGGGGATTATGACCGAAATTTCTTTGCACTTAGTCCCCATAATATGAATGGTGGTTATGAGCGAATAATTCTCGGTCGTAATCCCAACAGGGAACGGACATAATCCCCATTGGCATTATGACCGTTTTAGAAACGGTCATAGTCCCACAACTATTATGGGGGTTACGTCCGTGATGAATTCGGTCATAATCCCCATTTCCGTTATGGGGGTAATGTCCGTGGGGATTATGTCCTGTCACCATATGAAGCGTTTTTCTATCAGTGTGGAAACATACTATTAAGTAGACATATTTGTGTACTTATTTCTCAAACTGAATTTTTTAGCCCGTTTTTTAAGCTTTTGTTATACAATATTTTCTTAATAAAAATCCCTTTTATATGGAGTGGAAATTCCGCTGCCGGATCCCGGGATCCCGGGAAAATTAAAAAAATGTTCCGCTTTTCCGGGAAACGAAAAAGTGCGGGGGGGGGGGTTGAAACTCTAGACATACTCCTCCTTTTTAGTTTTAGGACGTAATTTACTACCAATTAGTTCATCATATTTATCTTCTTTAATTTCAGGAAGTTTTTTTCCACTATTTTAGTAAATTTATCATAACTTGCGGAATTTTTTTTTTTTCAAAAAAATTAAAATGGCGATATCTCCAAAAACTAAGGCAGATAGAGCAAAACAGAGGCCATTTTTGCTTCGTAGAAGTTCTATAGCATCGCTGGTTCTCTTCACATTTGTGCAAACCCATTGGTCCTTACTTTGGATATAATAAAGTTGGCATTCCCGAAATTTTCAAAATGTGCCATATCTCGGTTAACATTTCCGACACAACCAAAAGTTTAAAGCAATTTTTGTAGCCCTTTATAAGTAAAAAAATGCCGCCAAATACACAATAGCTATGCTAGAATAGTTTTAAAGTTATAGAGTTTTTTTACATTCTCAATGCCCTATTGGACTCCTTATTTCACGTATCTCAAAAACTAAGCCAAGTAGAGTGAAACGAACAAATCAAAAATTTTGTATCTTAAACTATGACGATCGTTAAGGGACCCCACTGGGTCTGATCCCATCGGGATCTGGACCCATAGTCCGAACCCATTTTGGTCTTCACCTAGTCGGGTCCTCAAATGTGAACGAACTTAACTGAAATACAACTGAATAGTTCATGCGAATAAGGACGAATAGACCACTTTTTCGCAAACACGTTTTTTTGCATAAATGCATTTTATTAGCAGAGCCCTACAATCCTATGCAGAAATTTTGGGGAAATTTGTTACAAACAAATACCAACCATAGTACGTCAAGTATTGCAAGTCTCATGAAAATGTAGTCAAAATCTGCTGCAAAATAACACATTTTTATTCAAATTTCAATACATTTTTTTTGGATATTCGCCCTTTTTCCATTTAAGCAAAAAATTTAAGTCCAATTTTTGGCAAGTTCTCTTTCGAATACCTTACTAAAATTTTGTATATAGGTAGATGTGACCTAAATCTTTAAGCTAATACCAAAAAGTTGACAAAAATATTATTTTTTAACCGTTTCCTGCGTTTTTATTGTCCCCTGTAAAATTCTACAAATGGTCTATTCGTCTTTATTCGCATGAACTATTCAACTGTTTTCATTTTCTAGTTCAAGTTGGCATAATATTAAATATTTTTTTTTTCTTATTTTTAAGAAAAATATGAACTTAAAAGAAGCAAAGCATGGCAAAGGAACTTAATCATTATTAATTTTCCTTGAATTTATGTTATTTACCCATTTTTTAGTTCATTTTAGAATTGATACAGCATTTAGTTGCCTTTAATTTAAAACAAAAAAATCAAGTCTACCCATTTGGTCCGAACATATTTTTGTTTAAGTAGTTTTATTTAAAAAGTTGAAAATTTGAAAAGTTTGCAATATCTCGAAAACTGTTCTACTTTTAATAAAAAATAAGTGCAAAGTGCCGTGGATCGCCTTTTTTTAATTTGTAAACATGTGTAATATAGATAAAATAAAACATTCGTTTATGTTCGTTTTTCAGTCTTTGTGATCTCAATTTGTTGGCCACTTACTATATGTTCATATTATATAAACATTTCGTACATTTTATTTTTCACCAAGTATTTCATTTCATTTTATTCAATCATTTTATTTTAGTTTTTATTTGTATTTCTGTCGTAGTACGAGTATATATATATAAATATTGAAGTGGTTACATGCAAAAACATGTGAACTTTTGGCATGAGAAGAAATATTTGTAGTTACAAAATGTTGACATATCACAGCAACATCAACATTGTAACAGTTTTGCAACTACAACTGGCAACATCAGAATAAAAAGTAAAAAAAGACAAAAAGAAAAACAACAACTACACCGACAACATCAGTGCTATGTAGTAGTTGTTGTTGTTGCTACAACACTACTACACACAAATAAAATGTAGTTCGTATAATTTTACCCACGATCAACAACATGTTTTCATGTCGTCCTTCAATATGTACAAGAAAAAACAAAAAAAAAACACATTTACTTACATACTTTAACATGTATTTATATGTGTTCACTTACTTACACATATGCACATTCACAGGCATACATTCACAAGATTCAACTGCTTTAGAGAGAGTTCAAGAATATATATTTTTTCTAGTTCGTCCTTACATTTGCTACCAGCTGTTAAATAAATATGAACTATATTATTGTTGAAAAAAAAACAAATATCAAAAAATGCATCAGAAAAACTAAATTAAAGAAAATATAGTTTTCATATTAAAATTGTACTACAGAATTTCTTTAAATTTTTATGCGTTTACTATAGGTGATGAGATAAGAAAATAATTTACATTACAAAAAAAGGAAAGATTAACTAAATTTTGAAAAAAAAATTATAATGTCTGTTCGTTTACCTTACTACAATCTACTCATTTTTACTATTTTTTCTACAGATGGAAATTTTTAGTACAAAAAGTAAACAAAACTTTCAAGTTGTAGTAAAAATAGTGAGAGTTTTTGGTAAACAAACTTTAATGATTTAACTATTACACTGTGCTACAGTGGAAAAATACTTCTAATGTGACATAGTGTAGGTTGTTGGTTTTGTCGAGTAGATCACAAAAATGCCCATTTAACTTGCCAGACACCTTCAAATTTTAGAGTTATTGTCAAAAAACGTTTTTTTGGGACTTTGCTTACTAAATCTTGTGTAATTCAGAAAATTTTCAACCGATTTTAAATTTTTTAACTGTCTTGGATAGAAAAAGAATAGGGCTTTCCATGTGTGTGAACCTTTATATTGATAAACATATTTTTAAAGAAAATTTAGTTCTGAATTCGATGAGCTTTATCCTATAAAAATCAGATAAGAATTAACAGAGTTGTGATAATTTTTCAAAAAAAGAATATTAAGATTTTTCAGAAAATCGCCGTTTAGACAACCCAGCCAACAAAAATAAATTTATCATAAGAGGTCATGTACAACATTTTTAAAGGTTTTTGGCTCGCTGAATCAGAATCTGGCCTTTAAATTGCTCTATCGCGTCAGGTTTTTGATATATTAAACATAAATTGATATATCAAAAACTTAATAAGATAGCGCAATTTCAAGGTCAAACTTGAATTCAGGGGGCCAAAAACCTTTAAAATAATGATACGCGACCTCTCAGTATGTTCGTTTATTTTTTTATTTTTTTTTGCCTGGGTTGTCCGAACGGCAAAATCTTATTTTTATTTTTTAGAAAAATTATCACAACTCTGTCAATTGTTATTCGATTTTTTCGGCATAAAGCTCATCGTATTCACAATTAAATTTTCTTTAAGAATACGTTTATAAATAAATATATTGTTGAACGAACTATAGCAGAAAAAAATCGATAAACTCAAAAATTTTTTCAAAAAATAACCAAAAAATTAGATATTGTTGAAAAAATCAATATATTGCTTTCTTAAATGTATCGACCAATTCACACACCTAAAAAGCCCTATATTTCTTCTATCCAAAACAGTTAAAAAAATGAAAATCGGTGGAAAACTTTTTGAGTTACACGTGGTTTAGTGAGAAATGTCCCAAAAAAACGTTTTTTGACAATAACTTTAAAATTTGAGGGTGTCTGTCACGTTTGATGGGCATTTTTGTGATCTTTTCGACGAGACCTACAACCTTAACTACCTCATTTCAGAAGTATATTTGATTTTGTGTTTTTTGTAGCACAGTGTTATTATACCCTCCAACTATAGCATGGGGGTATATCCACTTTGCCATTCCGTATGAAACGCATCAAAATATCGGTCTAGGACCCCATAAAGTAAATATATTTATGATCAGTGATTGATTCTAAGACATTCTAGCGATGTCCGTCCGTTTGTCCGTCTGTAACACGATGCAGAATCCCGAAATTTGGCACGAATATTAGGCTGGGTCGTATTCCAACAAAGTGCTCAGATCAACTATTAATAGTGAAAAAAAGTTGGTACAAGTAAATACAAGCAATCTAAAACCAAAATGAACAAAATCGGTCCATGGCTTCCGTTCTCGCATCGCGGGTCAAAATTGCGGTTTTTGAAAAAATGGACATAATTAAAAAAAAAAAATTAAATATTTAAAAAAAAAATATTTAAAAAAAAAAAAATTTTTGTATCTCATTAATTCAAAGATATTTAGAAAAATTTTGTTTGTTTTTTTCGGATATCGATAACCCACCCAAACGTGAGGCCAAAAAAAAACTCACATTTTTAACATGGAGCTCAAAACAACTTTTTCACTATTTAAAAAATTTAGTGAAACAAAATTTTTAAATATATTAGTTTATCCACTTGATATCATTGAATACATCTCAGGGATTGTAGAAAAAAATTCTTAGTTAAATTCCTTCGTCCAGTTGGTGTGTGGAGCGATTTGAATTTAGCGGATTTCAAGAACATGTGTTTTTATCGACATTTTTGACTAATTTGTAGTTGTTAGCAACATTTTACTTAAATTAACCAACTTTTTTTGTTCAAATAGTTGTTTTGGACCATAGTAACTCTGCTGTGAAATAATAGGCTTTTTGGACAACGTTAACCCTTGCCGGCACGAGGTAAAAATTCCTCCAATGAAATTTTCGAAAATTCCTCACTCTAAAATCGTGTATGTGTTTAAATAACGAACAATTACAAATTTATACAAAGTTTTCTTGAAGGACATCTTTAACCCCTGTTGAACGAACGCCCAAAAAATTTCAAACAGCTGTTATTTTGCTCATAGTCAAATGGACTTTTTTGACATATTAAATAATATGATTTTACTTTTACAGTAAAAACGACGAAGACGTAATGAAATTTCAGATGCCATTTTTTTTTATTTTATTTAGTTTTAAGCATTTTCCGCTTAAGTGCGCTTACTTTAAAACGTTTAGAGTGAAAAACTTATTTAGTATGTTAGAAAGTCCATTTTTACTATGATTATAAAATGAGAGATATGTACATCTGCGAGTGAATCGTTTGAGCGGGGAATGCATTTAAACGATCGCATTTAAGTTAACGTTTTAAAGTAAGCGCACTTAAACGGAAAGTGTTTAAAACTAAATAAAATAAAAAAATGGCATCCGAAATTTCATTACGTCTTCGTCGTTTTTACTGTGTTAAACTAAAAGTGAAAAACATATTATTTAATATGTCAAAAAAGTCCATTTTGACTATGAGCAAAAAAAACAGCTGTTTTTTGGGCGTTCGTTCTACAAGGGTTAAAGATGTCCTTCAAGAAAACTTTGTATAAATTTGTAATTGTTCATTATTTAAACACATACACGATTTTAGAGTGAGGAATTTTCAAAAATTTCATTGGAGGAATTTTTTAACCCCGTTCCGGCAAGGGTTAACGTTGTCCAAAAAGCCTATTATTTCAAAGCAGAGTTACTTTGGTCCAAAACAACCATTTGAACAAAAAAAGTTGGTTGATTTAAGTAAAATGTTGCTAACAACTACAAATTAGTCAAAAATGTCGATAAAAACTAGAGTTGTCAGTCGATTAAGAATAATTCGATTAATCGATCAAATAAAACCGAACTCTTGTTCGAATAATTCAAAAATGACGATTTTCGAATAACGAATAAATCGATTAATTAATGTCGATTAATCGAACAATTTTTTTTTTAATTAAAAAATTAAATAAATGCTAAGAATTTAATTTATTCTCATAAATTTTGAAAGATTTTATACAAAATGTAGGAAAGTTAAAATATATTGTAGCCATAGCCCTGGATAGCACATCCATTATAGAATTAGGAAATATTAATAATTCTTTTGCATCAGACTTACTACAACGTATTAAAATAAGAATTAATGAGATACGTATAAAAATGTTAAATACGGTAATAATTTTTCTAAATTCTGAAAATTTTCCGAGCAATGAAAGTTTCTTAAAATATTCTCCAAAAAGCGAAACAAAATAATATGCAAATGAATTATACTCCAGATTATTTTATGTTGAAAGTAATCACAATAATTCAGATAAAAGTATTGAAATAGAGGAAGTTATTAGTAATGAAAATAATAATCTTTTATGCGAGTTAAATAATTCAATTCAAAGTACATAGTAAAAATTCAGAAAATAAAAAGGACTTCAGCGATATATTAGACGATATGGTATATTTGGGAAAATCTGAAAAAAGAACAGAAAAATTAGATAAACTTTTGTATGCTCTTCTTACTATATCACCTACTTTAACAATTAGCGAAAGAATCGTTTGAAAGCAAAAAAATTGAGTCAACTTTTATTTTTAAAAGATTATTTCTTAAGAACAACTTAAATTGTCTTATTTGACAAAAATTAAAATCATTTATGATATATTTTGTCTGAATTCTTCAAATAATAATTTGTATTTGAATTATTTCTCAACAAGTATTAAAATCGACATCCGTTATTAAAATCGACGTGCATTTTTTTGTTAATAAAAATTTTAACTTTCTTATTTTAATGAATCGTTTATTTTTTTGTTAATAAAAATATTTTTTAAAATAATTTTTTTATTCGTTATTCTCTTCGATTAATCGAATAAATTTTGATCTTTAATCGTTTGATCGAACGAGGAAAAACAATTATTTGAATTATTCGAACAAAGTTGAAAGTCGAATAATTGACAACTCTAATAAAAACACATGTTCTGGAAATCCGCTAAATTCAAATCGCTCCACACACCAACTGGACAAAGGAATTTAACTAAGAATTTTTTTTCTACAATCCCTGAGATGTTTTCAATGATATCAAGTGGATAAACTAATATATTTAAAAATTTTGTTTCACTAAATTTTTAAAATAGTGAAAAAGTAGTTTTGAGCTCCATGTTAAAAATGTGAGTTTTTTTTTGGCCTCACGTTTGGTTGGGTTATCGATATCCGAAAAAAACAAACAAAATTTTTTTAAATATCTTTGAATTAATGCGATACAAAAAATTTTTTTTTTTTTTTTAATAATTTTTTTTTTAAATATTTAAATTTTTTTTTTTAATTATGTCCATTTTTTCAAAAACCGCAATTTTGACCCGCGATGCGAGAACGGAAGCCATGGACCGATTTTGTTCATTTTGGTTTTAAATTGCTTGTATTTACTTGTACCAACTTTTTTTCACTATTAATAGTTGATCTGAGCACTTTGTTGGAATACGACCCAGCCTAACGAATATGTCTTATGTTTCTAGGCAGGTCAAGTTCGTAATTGAGCAAAATCGGACCAGGGGGAAAAAAGTTCCGTCTTGAATAACTTAATCAACGTCTGAAAAATGGCATTTTTTCCATGATTTTTTGTTGATTTGTTTAAAAAATGCAACATTTATATGCTATTAGAAGTTCAAAGTCCCGTTTTTGGACCTACAGGATTAGAAAATATCGGTTTTTCGGTCCGCCTCCCTATTTTGAGCGTGGATTAAATTTTTTGTTTTAAATTATGATAAACTTGTATTTACATATTTAGTGCAAAAAGCATAAGAATTAATTTTTTTACATGCACTTCAAAAGGAAATTGTTCCCCCAATTACCACTACCGACCCCCCCCCCCACCCAAAAAAAAAAAAAAACCCTTGCAATTTTTTTTATTATTTTTATACCCTCCACTCTAGTGATAGAGGGTATATATAAGTTTGTCATTCCGTTTGTAACACCTCGAAATATTGGTCTAGGACCCCATAAAGTATATATATTCATGATCCTCGATCGATTTTAAGACGATCTAGCGATGTCCGTCCGTCCGTCCGTCCGTCCGTCTGTCTGTCTGTCTGTCTGTCTGTCTGTCTGTCTGTCTGTCTGTCTGTCTGTCTGTCTGTCTGTCTGTCTGTCTGTTGAAAACACGCTAACTTTTGAAAGACTTTACGCAGGCTCCTGAAGTTTGGCATATATGTTGGGCATTTACCTGGTCAGGTTGGTATTGTAATCCAGCGAAATCGGTCCAGTGGTTCAAAAGTTATATGCAAATGAGTGAATTTCGGCAAGGGTTTTTTTGGAATTTACGAGATAAAACACACGGTAACTTTCGAACGGCAATTCTGAGGGTGCTAAAGTGTGGCATATATATTTTTCGTTCTTCAGGTCCGGTTCGTTTTAAATTTCAGCCAAATCGGTCCAGTGGTTCAAAAGTTATTAGCAAAACCGTAAATTTCAGATTCGCCTCACCTTAAATTCACGTGTTGAAAACCCGTTAAACATGTTTTAAAAACATTGGTAAGTCACAAAAATATTTTACATCGCATTTTTGTCATTCAAAAATATTTTTACACTAAAAAAAAAAAAATACACTCGAAAAAAATTTTACACTCAAAAAAAATTTTACACTCAAAAAAAAAATTTAGTAAATTATTTTTTTTTTTTTTTTTTTTCAAAAATTAGTTAAAAAATTAGTTAGTTTACACTAAAAGAAAAAAAAAATACACTCGAAAAAAATTTTACACTCAAAAAAAATTTTACACTCAAAAAAAAATTTAGTAAATTATTTTTTTTTTTTGCAAAAATTAGTGTTATTTTTTCACTCTAGAAAATTTACTATAACTTAAAAAGGGCATTGTGGAGGGTATTCATAGATTCGGCCAAGTCGAATTTAATTTTTCTACTTGTTTTTTTTCATGTTGGAGGGTATAAGAAATTCGGCACAGCCGAATTTTACACTCTTACTTGTTTTTATTCGTTTTAGTTCATATTTTTCTTTAAAATAAGGAATACAAAGTAATTTCGTTTTTTTTGCCAATTTTAACTTAAAAATTTTATATTTTAGTTCATACACATGCGCAGATTAAATTTGGTCCAGACCCGATTGGATTCGGATTCCATAGATCCAGACCACGTTGGCTCGAAACCACATTAGGTCATTTAATAGTCGGCATAGATTTTATGGCGGGAATTAGATGTATTGAGAATTTTAAAGCCAGCATAACTTAAAAACGGTTACTCGAAGAGCTTACAAGTATTTGGATTTGGGGAGACATTTTTTTACTCAAAATTTTTTTCACAAGGAAAACCTAATGGACCAACTGAAATTTGGAATATGGAATACATACTTTCTTTTGTAAAATGACTTTTTTAAAAATACCTTTTTTAAAAAGTACCTTTTATAAAAAAAACCTTTTTTAAAAATTACCTTTTATAAAAATATATTTTTTAAAAAATACATTTTTTAAAAAGTACCTTTTATAAAAAGTACCCTTTAAAAGAGTACCTCTTATAAAAAGTACCTTTTATAAAAAGTACCTTTTATAAAAATTACCTTTTATAAAAAGTACCTTTTATAAAAAGTACATTTGATAAAAAGTACCTTTTATAAAAAGTACATTTGATAAAAAGTACCTTTTATAAAAAGTACATTTGATAAAAAGTACCTTTTTTAAAAAGTACCTTTTATAAAAAGTACATTTTATAAAAAGTACCTTTTATAAAAAGTACCTTTTATAAAAAGTGCCTTTTATAAAAAGTACCTTTTATAAAAAGTACCTTTTATAAAAAGTACCTTTTATAAAAAGTACCTTTTATAAAAAGTACCGTTTATAAAAAGTACCTTTTATAAAAAGTACCTTTTATAAAAAGTACCTTTTATAAAAAGTACCTTTTATAAAAAGTACCTTTTATAAAAGTACCTTTTATAAAAAGTACCTTTTATAAAAAGTACCTCTTATAAAAAGTACCTTTTATAAAAAGTACCATTCATAAAAAGTACGTTTTATATAAAGTGCCTTTTATAATAAGCACCTTTTATAAAAAGTAGCTTTTACAAAAAGTAGCTTTTAAAAAAGTACCTTTTATAAAAAGTATGTATCAGATCCTGATACATATTTCTTAAATAAAAATTATCGGACACTAAAAAATTATCAGTTTCTAAAACATTTTATGAAAACATTTTAATACACTTTTCTAGAAATAAAATTTAAAATTTGTCAATAGAAAAATTTTGCGATTTTAATGCCATCTAATGTTTTTTGTAGATTCTGAAACATTTTTCGTTTAGAAAAACTGTTATTATTAGACACTATTTAAAAAAAAACAAGTAAAAAAGTTAAATTCGGCCGTGCCGAATTTTAAATACCCTCCATCTGTATCCCAGTATTTATAAATTAATACGATTTTCTAATGCACGTTCTTTAAAAATTTAATATCAATGGCACAGATTAATACAGACTCGACAATTATAACAAGTGTCAAAAAAGTAGTCTTTAACCATATGGTTATTTTTTTAAAATTATTCTACTAATTAGGTTAGAGAGAGAAAACCAATATAACACGCCATACGAAAAAAAAGGTAGAACGGCTTTTATTGTTTTACTCACTTCTAACTAGTAGAAAGTGTTGCCATGCTTTAAACCAGCTAAAAACCGATCTGTATCTTCTAAAATCGCTAAGTTTTTACCCATTTTTGTTTTACAACTCTACTGTCTAGTCTGTGTCTATGGTGTTTAGAAAATATTTTTTTTGTCCATTACCAGGGCTGGAAAATCTGTAAACACCGTTTCTGTTAAAATAGCGTGTTTTTTTTTTAATTTATATGAATATGTATATCAAAATTGCTACACTCAAAAAATTATAACGGTAGATTCCACTACAAAAGACAGTTAAAACAACTACATTTGTTGTTGTTTAGACGTCTACGTTGTTGTTTTTAACTATTAATTAAAACGTCTCCCTATTGTCACCCGCGGATCTTTATGGAATTGGTTTTATTTTGTAGATCAGAAAAAATAAAGGGACACATATTTTTTTTAGCGGCCCAAATTCATATTTAGGGGGTAAAAAGGAGGGGGAAGACAAGGCAATTTTTAAGTTTTTAATTCAATTCCATTTTTATGAGGACAATTGCGGAAAAACGCTTTCCGCTCCAATTTGTTAACATTCATCAAAACAAAAAAAAAAAAAAAAACGAAACGAAATGTTAACTTCCATTAATTTCTCAATTTAATTTAGCATCGTTTGGAATAGTTTTGTAAATTATTACACATTTTCGATGAAATATTGATAAAATTAGCTTATTAAGGTACCTACAGACGACGCAGTATTATGCACAATATTTTTGACGTTTTCCCACAATTGGCATACATAAAATACTGAAATCGATTTGATTTGTAAAAATAATATTTATAAAATTTATTCTTAATAAATAAAAATTAATTTAAAAAAAAATTAATTAACTTATTTTATTTCAAATTTTTAAATTAAAAAAATCAAGTAACTCAAAATAAAAACTTATTAATGGTAAAATTAAAAAAAAAAGCCACGAATGAAAAAAAAAAAAAATTATACTCTCGGCCAAACCGGGAGACGAACCTGGTGCCCCCAAATTAATATCCGACGACACTACCATTAGACCACTGGCAGCATTTAAAATGCATGTCAAATTCGCAATTTTGTTTGATTATAACACAGCAATGCTTAAAATAACTTACCCAGTGGTAGGTATACCCAGTGGTAAGTATACCCAGTGGTAGGTATACCCAGTGGTAGGTTTAAAAATATATTCCTAGTTTTTTTATAGGGATCATACTATAAGCTAACAAAATTAACCGTTACTAACAGGGTTGCCAGAAATCGTCAATAGGCAGAAATCGTCTGTCCGTTTGTAAGAATTGGACGCAAAATATAAATATATTGAATGTGTTTGATATTGATCTTATCCAAGAAATTATCAAAAAAAACAATCAAAACACAAATAAAGAGTGGATGGTATAAAAAAAATGTAGAATATACAATTTTTTTCCAAAAATTATTTCATTTACCCAATGACAAAGAATACAATCTTTTGATTGTTAGACCGAATATAAATTATTAAGGTGATTTTAATGAATTGTAATTTTTTAAACAATATTAAGCTAAATAAAAAAAAAATAAAAAAAAAAAACTTCATCCCGACCATGACTCAAACCTGCGACCATATGAATGATAAGCCAGAAGTGCAGCCATCATACCACAGACTGTTTCTGAATGTGTTAGCAATTTAACGACTATCTTAAAAGAGATAAACAAAACCGAGCAAATTACAACAAACCCCTTTACTGCTGTGTGTAAAAGAAGTTTTTTTTGAATATAGTACCATATTTTTTCCACCAAAATTCAATTTCGCTTTAAAAGAAAAACTAAACGACATTTAATTAATAATTAACAGCACATTTGTATATTTGCAAAAACTGAGAAAAATCAATGACTCGATAAATATAATGAAGGGTATAGATTTAGGTGATTTAAAAAAAATTATAATGATAAACAATATTAACAAAAAAAAAAAATAATCTTGAGTCCTACCATGACTCGAACCGGGGACTCCATGTATGAAAAACTAACACTCTAGCCATCATACCACAGACTGATTTAATGTTTAACAATTTAGCGGGTATGTTAAAAGAACGAGAACCAAAACAGATAAATAAAAAAAAGCATTTAAGTAAACTGGAGTAATAACTCTTAAAACATAAAATATTAACAACATTTTTCAAATGTATTTAAATATGTTTATTAAAGGCCAAGATAAATCATCTTCTAAATGTGCCAATTTTGCTCCAAATTTGCTCATATTTTCTATATAGGCCACAAAGACAATATTTACATTCCATGTTAAAATTTGTTAAGATACGTTAATCAGAAGCCGAGTTATAATATTTTACATGCTAGGTTTGTATGGGGGGTGTCACACCCCTTTTATCTATTCCGCCCAAATTTTACATAGAGATCAGACATCCTAAAATAAAATTTTATACCAAATTTCATATGAATCTGTTTAACAGAAGCCGAGTTATAGCATTTTGCATGCTAGGCTAATGTGGGAGGTGCCACACCCCTTTGTCCAATTCTTCCAAAATTTTACACAGACATTGTACATGGTATAATATTATTCTGTACCAAATTTCATTTGAATCTGTAAAGCAGAAGCTCTGTAAACGCATTTTGTATTTTCAAAGTTTTAGAGGTGTCGTTAAACTTTCACTCATAACTTTTGATCGGCTGGGCCGATTTCGCTCAAATGCAATACCAAACTTCTCGGGAGAACTTCCAATAAATATGTTAAGTTTCAGTCATCTCTGTGTAATATTTTGTCCGCTACAGCATTTTCAACAGACAGACAGACGGACAGACGGACAGACGGACAGACGGACAGACGGACATCGCTAGAATGTCTTAAAATCGATCGGGCATCATGAATATATATACTTTATGGGGTCCCAGACCGATATTTCGATGAGTTACAAACGGAATGACAAACTTATATATACCCTCTATCACTAAGTGGAGGGTATAAAAATACATATTCAGAGACACATTTCCTACAGAAACAGTCTTATATGGGAAGTATCTGAACAAATCTTAGGCTGGGGTGTCTGGGCTTAAAGCCATATTGTGTATTCAGGGGTTATAAAAATGGGTTAAAATATTTTATTTGTGGATATTTGGAAATTTTGGGGTGTATTTATGTGAAGACATTTATTCGTTTGTATTAAAAATATTTTTGGCACTGTGGAGGCTTTTCATTGATTTCGCCAAACTGAAACTTTACTTTTTAAGTTTGTCATTCCGTTTGTAACACCTCGAAATATTGGTCTACACTGTAAAAAACGCATGTAAACTTACTATTATAAATTGCGTAAGTTTTTGTTGAATAGCACGCATTATATGTTAATATAAACACGTAAAATAATTGTAAACAAATTCAACACAGCAAATTATAAATACACTGTGCTACAGTGAAAAAATACTTCTGATGTGACATAGTATAGGCTGTTGGTCTTGTCGACTAGATCACAAAAATGCCCATTAAACTTGCAAGACACCCTCAAATTTTAGAGTTATTGTCAAAAAACGTTTTTTTGGGACTTTTCTCACTAAACCTTGTGTAATTCAGAAAATTTTCAATCGATTTTAAATTTTTAAACTGTTTTGTATAGAAAATGGATAGGGTTTTCATTGTATGTGAATTGTAAATACGTAAAAAAAAGATATCAATTGATTTTTTCTATAAAATAATTTTTTTTTGTTATTTTTTGAAAATTTTTCGAGTTTATCGATTTTTTTCTGCTATAGTTCGTTTAACAACCTTTACATTTATGAGCGTTTTTTTAAAGATAATTTAATACTAAATACGATAAGCATTATCCTGAAAAAATCGGATAATAATTGACAGAGTTGTGATAATTTTTCTAAAAAAGAAAATTAAGATTTTTCAGGAAATCGCCGCTTAGATAACCCAGGCAAAAAAAATAATTTTATCATAAATAGTCATGTACAATATTTTTAAAGTTTTTTTGGCGCGCTGAATTCGAATCTGGCTTTTAAATTTCTTTATCTAGTCAGGTTTTTGAGATATTTAACATAAATTGATATATCAAAAACTTAATAAGATAGCGCAATTTCAAGGTCAAATTCGAATTCAGGAGGTCAAAAAACTTTCAAATAATAAAACGCGATCTCTCAGTATGTTCGTTTATTTTTTTTGCCTGGGTTATCCGCACTCCAATTTCATACAAAATCTTAATTTTCTTTTTTAGAAAAATTATCACAACTCTGTCGGATAACAATTTATCCGATTTTTTTGGCATAAAGCTCATCGTATTCACAATTAAATATTCTTTAGGAATACTTTTATTAATATAAATGTTGTTGAACAAGCTATAGCAGAAAAAAATCGATAAAATCAAAAAAATTTCAAAAAATATCAAAAAATTAGATATTGTTGAAAAATCAATACATATCTTTCTTATATGTATAGACCAATTCACACAGATGAAAAGCCCTATCCTGCTTCTATCCAAAACAGTTGAAAAATTTGAAATCGGTTGAAAAATGTTTAAGTTACACATGGTTTAGTGAGAAAAGTCACAAATAAACGTTTTTTGACAATAACTTTAAAATTTGAGAGTGTTTGGCAAGTTTGATGGGCACTTTGTGATCTTTTCGACGAGACCTACAACCTTAACTACCTCGTTTTAAAAGTATATTCGATTTTGTGTTTTTTGTAGCACCGTGATATTATCCGTTAATTCAAATATTTTACACACAAATGTGTAAATTAAATTGTCGAACAACATACATACACACATGTTTAATAACTAAAACGCCAGATAAAAAGCACAAGCGTCTGTAGCTTAGTGGTAAAGGAGTGTTGTTTCAAATCGGAAGATTGCGAGTTTGATGCTGGCTGGCGCCGTATGTTTTTTTTTACATTTTACTCACCTCTTTTTTTTTTTAAAGTGACCACTAGTGGTCAATTTTTTCAATTTACACATTCAGAGTAAAATTACCCAATTTATAGTAGGAGTCCAGTTTCCTACTATAAATTGGGTAAATTTCAACAAATTTTGATTAGAGTGTAGGACCCCATAAAGAATATATATATTCATGGGCCTCGGTCGATTTGAAGACGATCTAGCGATGTCCGTCCGTCTGTCTGTCTGTCCGTCCGTAGAAAACACGCTAACTTTTGAAAGACTTTACTGAAGTTTGGCATATATGCTGGGCAATTACCTGGTCATGTTGGTATTGCAATCCAGCAAAATCGGTCCAGCGGTTCAAAAGTTATGAGCAAAATACTGAATTTCGGCATGGGTTTTTCGTGAATTTTCGAAAAGAAATTCTGAGGATGCTGAAGCTTTGCATATATCGTTTCACAGGCCCGGTTCGTATTGAATTTTAGCCAAATCGGTCCAGTGGTTCAGAAGTTATTAGCAAAACCGTGAATATCAGATTAGTTTCACCCTAAATTCACGTGTTGAAAACCCGTTAAACATGTTTGAAAAACATTGGTAAGTCACAAAAATATTTTACAACGTATTTTTGTCACTCAAAACAGTTTTTACAAAAAAAAAAAAAAAATACATTGGATAAAAGTTTTACACCCAAAAAAAAAATTTACACTCAAAAAAAAAAATGTAGTAAATTTTTTTTTTTTTTCAAAAATTACTTAAAATAAGTTTTTTTACACAAAATAAATTATTTCTAATCAAAAATTTTATTTTTTCACGTTAGAAAATTTATTATCACTTAAAAAGGGGATTGTGGAGGGTATTCATAGATTCGGCCAAGTCGCATTTCTTTTCTACTTGTTTTACTAGATTTCATTACAGCTGACTTAGAGTTTAAGCCTTAAACGTTGACTCTTAAATCCGACCTTAAGCCTAACAATACATTTATTGACCATTTTTTAATGTTATTTATATTTTTTAAACCATTTTCATTTTCTTGTTCATCTTTAAATGACTTTATTATTGTTTCTATTTTGTGCCAACACAAAACAACATACGCTAAAGATAATCCTCCAACAATGGTTAAATTGCGCTGTTTGTTGGATAATGATTGTGTTAGGACTCTTTTGACTCTGCATTTCATATCAATTAAGCAAATCCCCTTAAGTGGTATATGCCCACTAACAATAAAAGAACGTGAGGCACACAAACACCACCAGGGTATAAACAACCAACGAACTAACAAACGGGGCTTAAAAAAAAAACATACTGAATTGAAAAGAAAAGAATGAATAAAAAAACACATGCACCAGAAACGGACTTAGATGTTATTATGCAGTAAAAGCTATAAAGGACAATTAAAAACAAGGAAAGTGCATAATGGGATGGAAATTAAGAAACTAGGTAACATTTCTGTTTGAATATTTTTCTTAAATACTAAAATTTGATAAGAAAAATGGGTAAGGAAATTTTTCTTATAGAAAAACCCAGTTGGCAAAATAAAATCACACCTGACATACTGCTGACTCTCCCTTTATGAAATCGCTGACATATTCATACAATTTTTCAAAATGTCATCAATGACATGTCAGCAGTGTCCACCACTATCGGTGGCCAATTCGTTTAAACCACCGATGACCAACTGCTGACATGTCATTGATGACATTTTGAAAAATTGTATGAAGATGTCAGCAATTTTATAAAGGGGGAGTCAGCAGTATGTCAGGTGTGATTTTTTTGCCAACTGGGAATGTTTCACCAAGTGGAATTTTTGGACGAAAAATGTCCCAACAACTCAGATTTTTTTAAACGACAAAAAATTGTCAAGGAGAGAGAGACTATTTCTGTTCTCAAAATGTCTCAGAAAGAGAGACTTTTTCTGTATGCAAAATGTCTCAGCGACTGAGACTTTTTTATACGACTAAAAAGTCTCAGAGAGAGAGAGAGACCATTTCTGTACTAAAAATGTCTCAGCATGAGAGAATTTAACTGTATGCAAATATCTCAACTGAGGCTTTTTCTTTACAAAATGCATCAGCAAAAGAAAATTTTCTATACAAAAAGCAATACAAATTTATTTGTTTTGACATTCTCTTCCCCATAGTTTTTTGTGGTGCTTTTAGTACTATACACAAATAACCAAACAATAAGCTTTTAAGATAAAAACAACAAAATCTCCTAGAAATGTCAAAACTAAGTTTGAGTAATAAAATTAAATATTTAAACAAAAGAGGAAATCTTTTAGAAAATTTTAAAATGATCACCCTTAAGCATAGGTACGTACTTAGGTACATTCACATCCATATCATTTTACAATCTCAATTCTTTGTTAACCTTAAATTCTATTGGCATTACCAATACTTCACTGCCACTTATTTGGTATTGTGTTTGCCTAAACTCACATTTGTGGCAGTTGCCATTTAAACTGTTTTGTGGTATGGTTGTGTGTGTGTGTGTTTTGTATTCCATTGAATGCCTGCATTCATAATGGTGTTAGTTACCAGCAAACTGCCCTCATAAGTTATTGTGACCATACTTTAATACCAAACACTTGAAATTGTCTAATGAATCTTTCTAAAACTTTAGCAAATGGATAACAAAGAACACAAAAAAACACCAGCAGGAATTGGTTGAGAGTATAAATGGATTGTGGAAAGTTTTTTTTTTCATTAAATAGGAAAAAAAATCAGTGCTAAATATTTAAAATAATTTAAGAATGTATTGATTTGGTAAAATAATTGGAAAATGATAGTTTATCGATAAAATTTTCCAAAGAAAATTCTATAGTTATTGACTATTAACAAAAAATCAATTTCTAATAGTAATCGATAACAATAAAATTTTTCTATAGTTATCGATATATCAATAACAAACAAATTTTCTATTGAAAATTCAATAGTTGTTAAAAGCGGTAACACACAAGTTTTCTATATAAAGTTTAATAAATACACAGTGCAACAACCAAAATATGAATGGGATGAAACCAAAAGCAAATGAAAAATGAAAGTTGGCATATTCCATAACAAACCCCTCAAGGCTTTTTCTAGCGCTAGATTTTTTCTACACGCATTGGAAGTTGGTGAACTTTTATTATAATTATAATAATAATTGCTTGAAAATTGTATAAGTGGCGTATGCTTAATATTGTAAATGCCTTTAAATAACAATCATACGCAACGGTGAACGGCGGTTTATTTTTAATAATTTGGCTATTCAGTAAGTAGGTACTGGACCGATTGCAGCGAAATTCACACCGGTTATAGCTAACGTAATTTTGAGTTAAGTTTGGAAGCTGGACCCCACATGTCTAATAAGGGCACCTCCAGGGGCACCTAAAGCAGGACATGTTTAGTACACATAAATAATGAGTGTAAACAAAATCTAGCGCTGAACCAGAAAAAAAACTTGAGTGTTGTGTTACATAAAATATCAACCTTCATTTGCTTTTGGTTTCATCCCATTCTAGTTCGGAAAGTTCAATTTTGAATCACTGTGTTATCAAAAATCGATAACAAACAAATTTTCTGAAAATAACAAACATATTTTCTATAGACCACCTGCCTCGAAGGGCCGTAGGTCGTGAGTCTTCTCAGTTGGTTACAAGAGCAAGAATTGGTTCTGGACTTTACCAAGTTAAAGACGATCAGTTCCGTTACCTTGTATGAACAACTCTGAACACCAATAGTAATCAATAAACAAATAAAATATCGATAACAAACGTTATATCGATAACAAATAAATTTTCAATCACAAATTCTTATACATATAATTCAATAGAAATCAATAACTATCAAATTTTTAATATTTATCGATAAAAAAAAAAATTTTAGTGGTTTTCAATAATTCGATAAGAAACAAATTTTAAATATGAAGTGCTATAGTAATTGATAACAAACTAGTTTTCTATAGAAAATTCTATAGTTATCGATTTATCGATAACAAACAAAATTTCTATAGAAAACTATAGCTATCGATAAAATACTATAGTTATCGATATATCGCCAACAAAACAAATTTTCTATAGAAAATTCTATAGTTATCGACATATCGATAACAAATGAATTTTTAAAAGAAAATTCTATAGCTATCTATTGTTATCGATATATCGATAACAAAGAAATTTTCGGGAGAAAATTTTATAAATATAGATGTAAAGATAACAAATTTTCTATAGAAATCTCTATAGTTATTGATGTATCGGTAACAAAAATGTTCTATAGAAAATTCCATAGTTATCGATATATCGATATGGATGACAATTCTATTCTTATCAATATATCGATCACAATCAAATTTTCTATAGAAAATACTGTAGTTATCGATATATTGATACCAAACTAATTTTCTGTAAAAAATTATTTAGTTATCGATGTATCGATAACAAACTAATTTTCTTTAGAAAACTCTATGGTTATCGATAGCAAAAAAAATTTCTATGAAAAATATTATAGTTATCAATTACAAACCAATTTTCTGTAGAAAATTTTATAGTTATCGAAATATCGGTAACAAACAAATTCTATATAAAAAATTCTATATTTATCGATAACAAAAAAATTTTCTATAAAAAATTTTCTAGTTATCAATCGAACATACTCTCAGTATCGATATATCGATAACAAACAAATTAAAGAAAATTCTATAATTATCTATATATCGATATCAAACAAATTCTATAGTTATCGATAGCAAAAAAAAAATTGTATAGAAAATTTTACAGTAATCTATAGCAAAAAAGTTTTCTATAGAAAATTCTATAGATATCGATAACAAAACATTTTTCTATAGAAAATGTTAAAGTTATCGATAACATACAAATTTTCTAACGAAAATTGTCTTAATATCGATATATCGATAACTAACAAATTTTTTAAAGGAAACTCTATAATTATCGATTTATCGAGAAGAAATATATTTTCTATAGAAAATTCTGTAGAAATCGATGTATCTATAACAACAAGCATTTCTATAGAAAATTATATAGTTATCGAAAACAAAAGAAATGTCTACAGAAAATTTTAAAGTTATCGATAACATACAAATTTTCTTTCGAAAATTCTCATAATATCAATATATCGAAATTCTATAGTTAACGATACGTCGACAACAAACATATGAGGCATTCCACACCAAATGTCCAGCGAAAAAAAACATGAGTACCATAAACTTCTGAATAGCTTGTATGGATAGCCCTATATGGAACTTAGAAAATTGCGTTTTCGGTTTTTAAATTTTTCAAAAACTGGGCTTAGGAGGCGTTGTCAAATATTGGAAAGATGGTAAAATTTGTGGAGAGTTGCCTTGATTAAATATTTATCACATTAAAACGGAATGCACCACAATCTTAAAAATTTACATTCTTATAAAGTTTCGTATGGGCTATCGAATAAATTTTTTTTCCTTGAAAAATTTTCAGAACCCGTTCTGAAATTTTCCATTTTTTAAAAAAGTCAATTTATCAAAAATCCGGCCACTTTTTTTTTTCTTTTTTTTAATTTTTTTTTTAAAGTTTAGATGTTTGTCCATCCACACAAAAAAAATCAGAAATGTGTTTTTCGTTTTTTTCGAGAAAATCGCATTTGAATTTTAAATTTTATAACAATTTTGTAATTTGCTTGTATTTTCTTGTTTTAACGTGCCGAATGATTAATATTCATGCAATTAATATTACTCATTCGACACGTTAAAACAAGAAAATACAAGCAACCCGGTGAGAAATGTTCGTACATGGAAACATATACGAGGATATATGGCTACATATATGAAGATATATGACCATATATGAACCATATATGGACACATATGTATATTTATGAACATATGTGTCCATATATGGTTCATATATGGTCATATATCGTCACATATGTAGCCATATATCCTCGTATATGTTTCCATATACGAACATTTTTCACCGGGAAATTACAAAATTGTTATGAAATTTAAAATTCAAATGCGATTTTCTCGAAAAAAACGAAAAATACATTTCTGATTTTTTTTGTGTGGATGGACAAACATCTAAACTTAAAAAAAAAAAATTAAAAAAAAGAAAACAAAGTGGCCGGATTTTTGATAAATTGACTTTTTTAAAAAATGGAAAATTTCAGAACGGGCTCTGAAAATTTTTCAAGGAAAAAAAATTTATTCGATAGCCCATACGAAACTATATAAGAATGTAAATTTTTAAGATTGTGGTGCATTCCGTTTTAATGTGATAGATATTTAATCAAGGCAACTCGCCACAAATTTGACCATTTTTCCAATATTTGACCATGCCTTCTAAGCCCAGTTTTTGAAAAATTGAAAAACCGAAAACGCAATTTTCTTAGTTCCATATAGGGCTATCCAAACAACCTATTCAGAAATTTACGGGACATATGTTTTTCTGTAGCGGGACATTTGGTGTGGAATGCCTCATATAGATAACTATAGAAAATTCTATAGTTATCGATAAATCGATAACAACAAATTTTCAGAATCTGAGGAAAAATGTCAGATTCTGAGACATTTTTCCTATAGAAAAAGTTTCAAGTTCTGTGACATTTTTCCTATAGAAAAAGTCTCAGATTCTGAAACATTTTTCCTATGGAAGAAGTCTCAGATTCTGAAAAATTTTTGCTATCGATTTATCGATAACTATTAAAACGTTTTAAACGTTTTCAGAGCTGGAACTATGAAGTTCCAAAGGAAAAAGCGGCGTAAAATGCCATACCCCTCTTTTATACAATAAATAAAAAAATATTTCTGCCTCTTCCATAATTACCCAAAACAGCTAAACCGATTTCAGTGAAATTTTGAGCACAAATAGTACTAACCAGGAAAGGAAATTTAACTAGAGCTCAAATTACTAAAATTGTTGATCATTGCTAAAAATTTCCAAAAATCCTATTTTCTACGATTTTTTTTTTTAAATAAAATTGCAATTTTATCACAAACTGTAAGTGCGAGAGTAAAGATATTAAAAAATAGGAAAAATAGGGAAAATTACTAAAATTGGTGATCAACGAACAAAATTTTTTTTCTTGAACCTGATCGTGCACATGTTAGTCAACAAAATAATTGTGACGGTGAGCCTGTTTATCAACAACCTAATGATGACCCTGAATTTCAACAAACTGGTGCTGTTGCTTAATAAATTGCTTTATAAATTTTTAAACTTTTATAATTTATTTTTTAAATTTTATAACTTTAATATATTTCAAATTATCTTTTATTTAAATTTTTATCAAAATCCTCCAATAATTGTTTTAACATGTTATGTTAAATTGTTTTTTAAACAAATTTCTTTTTTAAAAAAATGCATTACTGTTAGGGCCTATATAGTTTTTATTAATTCATTCTATGCGTCGTGTGCGAAATAGAAATAGAAACAGACGTTCCAGGGACACTACTATGAACATGGTTAGGATTTTGTCTAAGCAGAGAAGTGGTATACAGATTTGTCATATTAATGCACAAAGCCTTAATAACAAAACTGATGAATTCAGATTTATTTTCGAAAACTCTGGTGTTGATATCGTTTGTGTTTCGGAGACGTGGCTGGATAAGAAAACACCTGATAGTCTTATCTGTCTAAAGGAGTTTAAAACTTTTAGATCTGATAGGAACGCTCCATCTGGTGGTGTTGCTATTTTTGTAAAGAATAATATTTATTGTAGAGAATTGTGCAAGTCTAAAGGTCGCAAGAATGAAGTTGAGTATATTTTTGTTGAAGTTATATCTTTAGGAAAAAAACTATTAATTGGTGTTGTTTATAGAGCAAATTCTCGAATCGAACTAGAACCTTTCTTTACTACTTTAGAAACGACAATACCTTCTTACAATGATTTAATTATATGTGGTGATTTCAATTACAATTTACTTACTGGTGATGAGCTTGCTGTTAATATGGGTGAACTTGGATTATCACCTACAAACATAGTACAACCAACTCATTTTACAGCTTCTAATAGCACGCTAATTGACGTTTTTTTTGTTGGAAACACTTCCAGTGTTAAACTTTATGATCAAATATCTGCACCCTGTTTTTCCAAACATGACTTAATTTTTCTAACGTATGATTTTCAAGTAGCGGCACAGGAGCAATCATACACATATCGTGATTTTAAGAATACAAACCTCAATTTACTTGAAGATCAATTTCTAAGCATTGATTGGGATATTATATACTCGTTAACTTCTGTTGATACTAAATTATTATTTTTAGAATCAAATTTATTGACACTTTATGACTTATCAGTACCATTAAGAACAAAACGAATAACGAACACGACCAGACAATGGTTTAACTCAAATATTGAACAATTGATTGAGAAAAGAGATTTTGCATATGAACGCTGGAAGCGTTATAAAACCACAGAACTGCATAATGAATATCGTACCGCTAGACGAGAGGTTAATAACACAATTAAAAGAACGAAATCAGAATATTATTCAAATCGCTTCTCTAATGCCGTTAATACGAGGCAAACGTGGCGAACTATTAGAGAAATTGGAATTGGTAAATCGGTTAATAATGATATTTTTGTAGACGTAAACCAGTGTAATGAAGCCTTTGTAAATATACCAATGGTTCAACCCGATCCGAGTTTTTACAATTCTAGTAACAACAACTCAATGAGCAACAATATGGACAGTACTAATTCCTTTAAATTTGAATGTGTAAATGAATTAGATGTATTTGCTGGTTGCCTGAAAATTAAATCCAATGCAGTTGGTTTTGACAACGTACATCCCAAGTTTTTGAAAATATTATTACCTCATCTTTTACCCTACATTACACATCTGTTCAATAGCATTATAACAACAAGCACATATCCTACAAATTGGAAACATGCTAAAATACTACCAATCCCTAAGACTAACTTAGAGTATAGACCAATTGCTATTTTGCCATATCTATCCAAAGTCTTAGAAAAACTGCTGCATGTTCAGATAAACAATTATATTAAAATAAATAATCTCCTTACTCCCAAACAATCTGGATTTAGGGCTAAGCATAGCTGCGTTTCCGCGTTAGTGAATGTAAGTGATGATATTCGACAAAGTATTGATGCTGGTAATATAACTTTCTTGGTACTACTTGACCACTCGAAAGCTTTTGATACGGTAGACCACAATATTTTATGCGAGAAACTTAACACAATGTTTAATTTTTCTGTCTCCTCTGTAAATTTATTAAAATCTTATTTATCAAATCGTCAACAATCTGTTTACCTTAACAATTTTACTTCCAATGCACTTCCCGTTTTGAGAGGCGTACCTCAGGGATCTATTTTAGGACCTCTTTTGTTTTCATTGTATGCTAATGACCTCCCTAAGCAATTAAAGTACTGCAATGTACATATGTATGCGGATGATGTCCAACTCTACCTTAACAGTTCGATAAAGTCAGTAGATCAATCACTGTTAAATTTGAATAAGGACTTGAGTCAGATACATAGGTGGGCGTCAGCTAATGGGTTGTGTCTTAATCCACATAAATCTAAATGTCTCATTTTGCATAAGAGAACACTAACACTCACGCGTGATTTTAATGTAACGTTAGATGGTCGTAAAGTACAAATTGTTCCAACAGTTAAGAACCTTGGTATCGTATTTAATGAAACACTTACGTGGACCAATCATGTTAACAGCACAATTGGTAGAATTTTTGGCATGCTACGTACTCTGTGGGCAACACAGTTTTTCACACCATTAAAAACGAGAATGCTTTTGGCAAATGCTTATTTAATGCCCTGTATACTTTATGGTTGCGAATTATATGCCAATGGTGACTCTGACAGTAAGGAAAAGTTAAACAAAGCTTATAAAGGGATTATTAGATATGTATATGGTATAAGGAGATATGGCAGCACTGCTTCATTTTCGTCAAAACTCCATGGAGCAACATTTGATAACCTTATAAATATAAGAACACTATTATTCTTACATAAAATAGTTTATCAATGTGAGCCTAATTATCTGCACGAGCGTTTAATTTTTGCAAGATCAAATCGAGGAAAGAAGATTATCCAGTTCAGGTTTCGTACCCTAATATCTGAATGGCAGTTTTTTATTTCTGCTATACGTCTCTGGAACAAATTACCCGATTATGTTCAGCTTATTAGTGATGCACTTACTTTTAAAAAAGAACTTTTTGATTTTTATTCTAGAAATAACTTATGATTTTATATTTTATTTTTTATATAACATGTTTACTTTTTTTATATATCATTGTTTCATATTACGTGATTACGTTTTCATGTTGTTTTTTTTTTGTTTTTAAATTTAATTTTGGTAAACTAAACCTACGTTTTTATAATCTTAATTTTAAATTTTAAATTCGCTTATTATTTTTGTCATATTAATCTTGTATTTTAAATTACATTTCTATGCTATAATTATAAGATCTAATCTTGTTGCATAGAAAAGGAAAATAAATAAATAAATAAATAAATAAATAAATAAATAAATAAATAAATAAATAAATAAATAAATAAATAAATAAATAAATAAATAAATAAATAAATAAATAAATAAATAAATAAATAAATAAATAAATAAATAAATAAAATTTACAAAAATCGGGTTTTCTAAGACTTTTACTAAAAAAATCAGACCGGCAATGAGGACCGTTTCCAGGTAGTTGCTACAATTCTCCAGAAATTCAATTTCATTAAGATTTTTTTTGTAAATAATCATTTATAGCAATTTATGCCCTACCTACTAGTAGTGCTCAAGCGAAAATAGCTAAAATATGGGATCGTCGCTATAAATTTCCTAAAATTAATTTTTCTATAAAGTTTTAAAAACAAAAATTGCAACTAGTTCCTTAACTAGAATTCCTAGAGTCAAAATATTTAAAATTGGGGATAGTTAGGTTAGGTAAGAAGGCAGCCGCCTTTTGGACAGCTCACTTGGGTCCTTCAATAAACGTGGTCCCGTTGTGTTACCTATGGAAGAGATAAGAAAAAGAGAGAAAGAAAAGATTAGGGATAGAAGAGAGAAAGGTGAAGAAAATAGTAGTGCTCAGGTGGCCTCACTGGGATCCAAGCTGAAACGCTCAGAATCCCGGATGAACGAGACTATCCTATTCACATCCATGCCGGATAGACACGTCAAATATGCCAGTATCGGGTTACCAAAATGTATGGCTCTCCGATGGGCGTATGCCGGACATTGGCATAGGAAGTGCGTAACCGTATCTTCCTCTTCCACATCCTGACATCCCACGCAGTAATCATTGTGGGGAATTCCCATTTTCCTGGCGTGTGCGCCGAATCGCGCACTGTGCCCCGTAACGGCTGCAACTAGGTTGCGTAGCTGGTTCCGGGACAGTTGGATGATCCTACCCGTGCGCCGGCGATCAAAAGAGGGCCACACCATCCTCGTGTTGAGACACGTGGATTCACGTCGCCATCTGTCGTTGGCTATACGAAAAAGTGAATTTTCGTTCCGCCTCTTACTCGCACTGAGCAGAATGCCAGGCGTATGATCTATCTCGTTAGAGAGTAGAGTCGTACCTTGCCTGGCTAATTCATCGGCAACACTGTTGCCATTTATACCCACATGTCCAGGCACCCAGATGAGTGCCAAATTCGAATGTCTCGCCATCTCATTAAGAGACGCCCGGCATTCTCGGACAATTCTAGATGTGGTTGTCACACCTGCTAGGGATTTGATAGCCGCTTGGTTGTCGGTGAAAATACAGATATACCTAAGTGATATCCGTTGGCACCCTAACCAATCTGCAGCCCGTTTTATAGCCATTATCTCGGCTTGAAATACGCTACACTGGTCCGGTAGTCGAAATGAGAGCCTGTAATCCAGTTGACTCACAAAAACGCCACCCCCCACTCGACCGTCCATTTTGGAGCCATCAGTAAAAACCTTAAGTGTCTCCTCAGGAATATCGAGGCCCTCCGTCCAGTCGGACCTGTCCGGAAACCTTGTTACAAACCCGGTTTCGAACGAGGGTATGGGGGTGCAGTAGTCGATGTTCTCTGCGGCACCATGCTGCCTCAGGATTCTTGCATGACCGTATGGTTTATACGTCCATGCGTTAATTGCCGCTAGCCTAGTGGCTGTGTTCTCGGCTAGTTGTGTTGCGAGAAGGTCTACTGGTAGCCAATGAAGCATCGCAAGTAGTCCTTTCGTCGGAGTGGAGCGAAGGGCGCCTGTTATCAGCAGCGCACTTGTCCTAAGGATCCTATTGAATGCCTTTTGATGAGTGGCCTTCTCCGTCGCCACCCACCAAACAGATACTCCATACATAAGTATGGGCCTGACAACCGTATTGAACAGCCAGTTGACATTCCGGGGTGTAAGACCCCAGTTGCTTCCAATGGCCTTCTTACAGCAATAGATGGCAGCGTTTGCCTTTGCCACTCTCGCTTGAGTGTTCATGTTCCATAGCAGCTTTTTGTCTAGAATGATTCCTAGATACTTAGCACTATCGGACACCGTGAGTTCGATTCCGCCTAATTTCGGTGGGATGAACCTGGGAATCTTGTTCCTATTCGAAAATAGAACAAGGTCAGTTTTGCCTGCATTTACCCCCAGACCGCTATCTGAACACCATTCAGAAAGTAGTTCAAGAGATAGCTCCAGGCGTTCAGACAGTATTCCCGGATATTTTCCGGATACTGCGACGGCCACGTCGTCCGCGTAGGCGACAGTTTTGACCCCCATATCGTCCAGTTTGACGAGGAGAGTATTTATGGTAAGGTTCCACAGTAGCGGTGATAGGACTCCTCCTTGCGGAGTGCCCCGTACTGCAGCCCTTGTTACCACGGACCTGCCAAGAGTTGCCCTAATAGTCCTATGTCCAAGCAGTTTCATGACAAATTTGGTTATGGTATTATCTACCTCCAATTCGTCCAGGGCATACCTGATTGCTTCAGGTTTGACATTGTTAAAGGCACCTTCTATATCGAGAAAGGCGGCCAGAGTGTACTCCTTGTATTCCAGGGATCTCTCGATGTATCCAACAAGAGAGTGTAGTGCCGTCTCCACTGACTTGCCCTTATTGTAGGCATGCTGGGAGGCAGATAATGACTCTGGATTGACAGACATCCTGATGGATGAATCTATAATTCTCTCCAGAGTTTTCAGAAGAAACGAAGAAAGACTAATCGGTCTGTAGTCCTTCGGTTTCGTATGGGATGTCTTCCCACCCTTTGGGATGAAAACCACCTCAGAGGTGGTCCATTTCCTAGGGATGTAAGACCATCTGAGACAGGCCAAATATATACTGGCTAGCCATGGTATAATCCGATCGGCGTTCCATTGAAGGTCAGCCGGGATAATACCGTCGGGACCCGGTGATTTATAGGGCGCGAAGCTTCTGATGGCCCAACGTAGTCTATTCTCTCCAATGGGCAGATTGACCACGCAGGGCTCAGGCGTGTCAGGTATGTCTTCCGTATCGGAGACGGGAAGACAACCAGGAAAGTGCGCATTCATGAGTTCGTCAAGGGACTCTTCGGCGCTAGTCGTCCAACTGCCACCTTGCTTTTGGATATAGCTGGGCGCAGAGGGAGCTTTCGAAAGGATTTTGCGTAGGCGACTGGTCTCAGAGAAGTTTTCCACGCCGCCACAGAATTCTCTCCAGGATTGTCGCTTCGCCTTCCTTATCAAGTTCTTGAAACTGTTCACAGAGGCTTTATAAGCCGACCAGTTACCTGATCTTTTAGCCTCGTTGAACAGTTTCCGACACACAGATCGTGAATTGGCAATGTCAGAGTTCCACCAAGCCGGTTTACTCCTTCCCTTCCTTATGGTGGGTTTGCATGCAGTTGATGTCGCAACACTTAATGCCCCTGTTAGCGTGTTAACGGCATCTTCGATATCCTCCATGTTGTTAATAACCGGAGGAGCAGCTGGGAGAATCTGTGAGAGAGTATCGATATGCAGCTCCCACTTTGTTCTCCTTCTGTTGAGATATGGCAATTTCCCCTGACTTCCTACGTCTAAAGAAAATTCTATATACAAGTGATCTGAGAATGAACAGTCACTTGAAACCCTCCATTCCCCTATCATATGCGAGTGTTTCTCGCTTATCAGAGTAACGTCTAAAACTTCCCTTCTGTTTGTTGTGACAAAAGTTGGTTCATTACCTATATTAGCTATAGCCATATGATTGCTAAAAATAAAATCGAATAAAGACTCACCTCTAGCGTTGACGTCTGAGCTACCCCAGATGGTGTGGTGCGCATTGGCGTCTGCACACAGGATGACTGGCGTGTTTTTCTTGTTCGCCTCACGCAGCATTTTCCGAACCAAGGTGTTAGGCGGATTCTCCCCATGGTCGTGAGCCATGTAGCAGGAAGCCAACCAGAGTGTCTCCTTCTTTGACTCCAAAGCTACAGCAGTTGTGTCATGATCACTGAAATCAGATAACATAAAGAGGTTAAGGGTTTTCTTAGCCAGAATGCAGGCTCGTGGCTTACCTGTGCCTGCCGTGTATAGCGTGTATTCGCTTGTGTTGAGTCCACGCACCTGACCCTCAGAGATCCAAGGTTCCTGGACCATTATGAGCTCCTCCCCACTACTTGCCAACAGGAGGAGCAGTGCAGCGGATGCTGCTTTGGAATGGTGAAGATTTATTTGCAAAATCTTCGCCATCCTAGTTGCCTTCAATAACGGTGACGTCGGCGTCCTCCTGATCCGAGTCCAGGAGGGCGTCTTCGTCTGCCGCTTCATCCATCTGTTCAAAGAACTCACCAACCAGCTCTGAAACTGAGTTGGTGTCTTCTGTGTCAGATGGATTAGCGACTTCGTCATCGCACGACATACGGTCCACATCAATCGGAGCCCCAGGCTTATCGCCAGAGGGTGGGGAACCGCCCTTGTCGTCGCCGCGGTAGACACGAAGATAGATCGTTCCGAAACCGTAATAGATCTTCCCTCGTTTCTCACGAAGCGGCGCCAAGGATTGTTCATTTAGAACAACGGTTACCCTTCTTGATCGTCCTTCAGGCTCAGCAACCTTAACTACTTTCCAATCATGGGTCGGCAGTTGAGGATTGCTGTTTTGAAGGATTTTCAAAATCTCCATGGGATCGCATGGCACAGCTGGTATTTCAGCTGTGGACCTAGGCCTTCGGGGAACCTCATTAAGAGGAACTGCCTCCAGCCTAGCTCCTTGCCATACTTCCCCAAGGGACGCAATTGTTTGCTTATACAGCCGCGCCGAGCGCTCGTCCGCACAAGCGATAAGCTTGACATGGCCCTGAAACCAGCCCGCATCATCACATTGGGGAGGTGGACCTGGATCCTGTTCCAGAATCCTCCAGTACACCTCCAACATCTTGAGTTGGACTAATTCCCAGTTCTCTGGAGAAATAGTCCCGTCTGCGATACTCCTATCTACAACAGCCCACATGAAATGTGACTTAGTCACCTCACTATAGGACTTATGTAGCCGTGTAGGCGCGTGCATAGGACGCTTTGTCCTGGAATGTTGCTGCTCTTCCTCAGATCTCTGCCGTTTAGGCGCTGCTTTCACAGTTGGCCGTGTAGGCACTGCTCCAGCAGGAGGTTGAGTGCGTTGAAGCTCTTTAATTTGAGCTCTTGCCCACTCGAGTGAGGATTTCTCCTTCTCGGTGAGCTCATCTGCCGGCTTGTCGCCAAGCTGACGAAGAATTCTGTAGGCGGAGCGCCTCGTTACAAAAGCCCGTTTGGATGGAGTTTTGTGCCGGGGGACTGCAGACTTGCCGATAGTGGCAGGGGGAGGCACATTTAAGGAACCAGGATCACTCTCCTTTTGTCCCTTTTGTGCAATTGGCACATGGGAGGCCTTGGAACTGTCCGACTTAGTCAGACTAGTCCCTTTGGCACCCGAGGAAGGGGTTTTGATTGACTTGTTGTCAATCAGGGCTTGGGCAGCCTTAGAGGTACTGGGTTTCGAAGAACCCAACGGTACCAAGCTGTGAGAGCCCCCTCGTCCACCTAGAGGTTTAGACTGAGGAGCTTGTTTTTTGTTACAAGAGGTCGATCCGACCATGTCAGATTGACCTTTTGCAACCACGCCGGTAGTTTGCCGATTAGTCAAGCCCGGTGGAACCACCTGACTAACCGGGGTTGCAGTAGCAGACAAATCACCACGACCTGTCACCTTCATCGTGGGATTTGGGTCTCCGGAGATTATGAAGCCCCGTGCCGGATACTGAGGGCATGAATTGCCGTTGTGTATATCAGAAAAAAAGAAAGGTTTTTTGCATTTTTAACCTTCTGCCAGGATCGAATACCGCCGCCCAATCTGAGTACAGACGCGGACCATCAAGCCGCCCAATCTGAGTAACAAACGCTGATGGATTTAACGGACAGACGTACAATGAAGTACATGGTTTTGAACAAACCAACGGACGTATCCCACCAGCCGCCCTTAACATAGGGCCCAGAATTTGGATTGACAGACGCTGGGGGGACACGGCACAACAGTCGCCACTTATCAAAAGAGGAGAGACAGACACTGTTGGCCGGGGAAGGTAGTTCTTAGTTCGTGCTATTCATGAGCCCGTCTGGCATGGGTGTCCCTACCAGGAGTAGTCTACTTCAGCAGAACTACTCCCGCCAGCTTGGCCTGCAGTGAGTCCTCGCACTTAAGCTTCCGCATCGCGACAAGATGACCACCAGTTCGCGGAAGTAAAATTGGGGATCATTATAAAAATTTCCAAAAATTAAATTTTCAACGATTTTTATCACAAAAAAACCTTTAATTGCAATTTAATCGTTAACTAGAAGTACTAGAGTATAAATAGTAAAAATTAGGGATTATCTTAAAATTTTGATTTAATAGAAATTTATTTCTAAACTGGAAGTCCTAGAGAGAAAACCGAAAATGGTGGAGATACATTTTTGTTTGAGTTTTTCTAAAAAATGCTTAACTGTCAATTTACTCCGTAAATTGATATTTTGTTACACCCTAAACAAAAATATCTAAAATTTTTGATCATCACAATTAATTTTTATATTTTCATCTTGCAGTTGTCACAACCATATTGCGGTTGCTATAACCAACCTCAAAAATTTAGTTGGGATATTAAAGGTTGTGGCAACTGAGGAAAAAAATAATTTTAAACCACCTTATGCCAGGTTCTAGATATTATTTACACCAACTACCATTATGAGTACCATCACTATGCAACATGCTCCTCACCATTAAAAACGTTGAAGCAATTAGCAGATTTTTTCGTTAAAATTCATACATCATTTTTTTTTTTCATTATCAAAGAGTCAATAACATCGCCATGTTTTACTTGATTTTTTTTCATCTTCTTATTAAACATTCATGTTATTTCCATTGCAGATCAAAATAGCACAGAATTCATACGGACTATGAAAATTTTTTCATTACAAAATATAAGTGATTGTAATACACATTGAGTAGTATTAAAATAATAAAAAAAAAAAAACGAAATGAAAAATCCAATGATAAATCATTTGTAATTTTAAATTTTTAATAACTACGAGAAGAAAAAAATGGATTTTTCTTCGTTTTTTCATCTACTCGTTTTATTTTTATTATATTTTAACATTTTCACTTAGTTGGCTGCTTTGACAGCAACTTTATTGCAACTTTTGCTACAAATACTACTACTTACAGTGCTCCTACTACTACAACTACGATGCTGTATTACAATATCTGACCATATTTTTCTAACAACATATTTTATATGCATTAATATGGAATGGGAGCAAATTGTATGATGAATTTTGAAAAATAAGAAAAATATTTAGAAAAAGCTCATAAAAAATGGGTTTTTGGAAATTTTTAGTGATGATCATCAATTTTAACTATTTTCTCTCTCGGACTTCTTGTTAGGCATATTTATCAATTTAAGTTCTTTTTTTTTAGAAAAATTCATTAAAAAATTAACTTTTGGAAATTTATCCCACATTTATGTTATTTTTGCTCTTACAAGGGAAGTCTCCCTGGTGTCACCCTCCGATCTTCATGAAATTTGGATATTTTGTTAAGAACGAAAATTAATTCGACACGTATTTTTTTTTTAGCGGCCCAAACTCATTTTAGGGGGGTCGATTTGTATGGGGGGAAATTTACCTTTTTCAGTTTTTTACGATTTACGCCTATTTAAACAAAATTAATAAAGATAGGTTTTCCAAAGACCTTTCATTTGGTATGTAACATGACTAGGTTTCTTTGCATAATATAGGAGATAACCGAAAAAAACTGAAAAATGGCCTTGACTTCCCACCTCCTTTTTACCCCCTAAATATGAATTTGGGTCGCTAAAAAAAAACTCGTGTCCCCTTATTTTTTCTGCTCTACAAAATAAAACCAACTCCATAAAGATCCGCGGGTGACACTAGGGAGACTTCCCTTGTTTGATGAAAATTTTCTTAATAAAATTTCAAATCTCATAACGAAGATCTTCAGTTTTCGCTATTTTCACCCTAGCACTCTATTTAAAAATAATTCAAAATTTAAATTTTTTACAAAAAAAAAAAAAAATAAAAATTATTGAAAATGATTTTTTGATTCCCAATTTTTGCTGATTCCGCTTTAGGACAACTAGTTAAAGAATAAATTGCAATTAAAGTTTTTTTTAGAAAAATTTCCCAGAAAAATGGAGTTTTGGAAATTTACAAATGATTAAGGAATGAAACAAAATAAAAGATTTTTTTTTTTTTTAGAAAAATTTAAAGAAAAATGGATTTTTAGAAATTTTTTGGTATAGAAAAATTTAGATGAAAATATATGTTTGGAAAACTTTTGCGAAATCCTCAATTTTTGTTATTTTCGCTCTAGGACTTCTAGGTACGAAATAAATTTTTATTAAAGTGTTTTATGAAAAAAAAAACGTATTAAAATGGATTTTTTGAAAAATTATAAAGCGATGATCCCCAATTTCTGCTGTTTTTTGCTGTATGAACTTAAGTTAAGCAATACATTGCAATTGAATTTAAAATACAAAAATTAAATACAATAATTGTATACAAAAATTTTATTCAAAAATTTTATACAAATTTTTTTTATACAAATATTTTATTAAAAAATTTTATAGAAAAATTTTATAAAAAAAATTTTATAAAAAAATTTTATATAAAAATTTATATAAAAATTTTATATAAAAATTTATATAAAAATTTTATAAAAAAATTTTTATACAAAAATTTTATACAAAAATTTTTACAAAAATTTTATACAAAAATTTTGTACAAAAATTTTATACAAAAATTTTATACAAAAATTTTATACAAAAATTTTATACAAAAATCTTATACAAAAATTTTATACAAAAATTTTATACAAAAATTTTATACAAAAATTTTATACAAAAATTTTATACAAAAATTTTATACAAAAATTTTATACAAAAATTTTATACAAAAATCTTATACAAAAATTTTATGCAAAAATTCTTTACAAAAATTTAATAATAAAATATTATACAAAAATTTTATACAAAAATATTATACAAAAATTTTATAAAAAAATTTTATAATATTATACAAATTTTATAAATAAAATTTAATACAAAAATTTTATATTAAAATTTTATAAAAAAAAAAAATTATAATAAAAATATAATAATAATTTATTACAAAAAGTTAATAATATTTTTTTTTCAAAAATTGAATAATAAAATTTTATAAAAAAAATTTATACAAAAATTTTAAACAAAAATTTTATACGAAAATTTTATACAAAAATTTTAATACAAAAATTTTATACAAAAATTTTAATACAAAAATTTTATACAAACATTTAATACAAACATTTTACATAAAACTTTTATACAAAAATTGTGTACAAAAATTTTATATAAAAATTTTATTCAAAAATTGTATACAAAAATTGTATACAAAAATTTTATACAAAAATTTATTCAAAAATGTTATAAAAATTTTTTATTAAAAAATTTAATACAAGAATTTTATACAAAATTTTTTTACAAAAACTTAATACAAAAATTTTATACAAAAATTTTATACAAAAATGTTATACAAAAATTTTATACAAAAATTTTATGCTAGAATTTTATACCAAAATTTTATACAAAAATTTTATGCACTAAATTATATATAAAAATTTGATACAAGTTTTATACAAAAATTTAATACAAATTTTATACAAAAACTTTATTACAAAAATTTTATATAAAAAATGTTGTATAAAAATTTTATTTAAAAATTTTATGCAAAAATTTTGTACAACTATTTATACAAAAATTTTATATAAATATTTTATACAAAAATTTTATATAAATATTTTACAAAAAAATTTTATATTAATATTTCATACAAAAATTTTATACAAAAATTTTATAAAAAATTTTATACAAAAATTTTATACAAAAATTTTATACAAAAATTTTATACAAAAATTTTATACAAAAATTTTATACAAAAATTTTATACAAAAATTTTATACAAAAATTTTATACAAAAATTTTATAGAAAAATTTTATACAATAATTGTATACAAAAATTTTTACAAAAATTTTATACAAAAATTTTTACCAATATCTTATACAAAAATTTTTACTAAAATTTTATACAAAAATTTTTACTAAAATTTTATACAAAAATTTTTACTAAAATTTTATACAAAAATTTTATACAACAATTTTATACAAAAATTTTATACAACAATTTTATACAACAATTTTTTTACAAAAAATTTTATACAAAAATTTTATAAAAAATTTTATACAAAAATTTTATTTAAAAATTTTATACAAAATGCTTAGAATAAAATTGCATACAAAAACTTTATTTAAAATTTTATACAAAAATTTTATTTAAAATTTTATACAAAAAATTTTATTTAAAATTTCATACAAAAATTTTATTTAAAATTTTATACAAAAATTGTATACAAAAATTTTATGCAAAAATTTTAAACAAAAATTTTATACAAAAATTTTATACGAAAATTTTATAAAAAAATTTTAAACAAAAATTTTATGCAAAAATTCTATACAGAAATTTTATACAAAAATTTTATACAAAAATTTTATACAAAAATTTTTTATAAAAATTTTATACAAAAATTTTATATAAAAATTTTATACTAAAAATTTTATACAACAATTTTATACAACAGTTTTATACAACAATTTCATACAAATATTTTATAACGAAATTTAATACTAAAATTTTACACAAAAATTTTAAACAAAAGTTTTATACAAAAATTTTATAAAAAAATTTTGTACAAAAATTTTATAAAAAAATTTTGTACAAAAATTTTATAAAAAAATTTTGTACAAAAATTTTGTACAAAAAAGTTGTACAAAAATTTTGTACAAAAGTTTTGTACAAAAATTTTGTACAAAAATTTTGTACAAAAATTTAATTCAAAAATTTTATACAAGAATTTTATATAAGAATTTTTTTAAAAACTTTATGCAAATATCTTATTCAAAAATTGTATAAAAATATTTTATACAGCATTTTATACAAAAATGATGTGCAAAAATTTTATACAAAAATTTTACACAAAAATTTTATAAAAAAATTTTACACAAAAATTTAATAATAAAATTTTATACAAAAATTTAATAATAAAATTTTAGACAAGAAATTTATAAAAAAATCTATTCAAAAATTTTATAAAAAAAAAACTTTACATAAAAATGGTATAAAAAATTTTACCCAAAGATTTCACACAAAAAATTTATACAAAAATTGTATAAAAAAATTATTATACAAAAATTTTTTTACCAAAATTTTGTAAAAAAATTGTAAACAAAAATTTTACAAAAATTTAATAATAATATTTTATACAAAAATTGGACAAAAAAATTTTACACTTCAAAAATTTTATAGAAAAACTGTATACAAAACTTTTATACAAAAAGTTTATACAGAAATTTCATACAAATTTTTTTTATTCAGACATTTTATTAAAAAATTTTGTATTTAAAAGTTTTATAAAAAAAATTTATTTAAAAGTTTTAACAAAACTTTTATTTAAAATTTTATACAAAAATTTAATTTAAAATTTTATACAAAAATTTTTAAAAAAATTTTATACAAAAATTTTATATAAAAATTTGTTACAAAAATTTTATACAAAAAATTTATTTAAAAATTTTATACAAAAATTTAATACAAGAATTTTATTCAAAAATTTTATACAAAAAGTGTAAACAAAAATTTTCTACAAAATCTTCTACAAAAATTGTATACAAAAGTTTTATACAAAAAATTTATTCAAAAATGTTATGCAAAAATTTTACACAAAAATTATATTCACAATTTTAATACAAAAATTTTACTAAAACATTTTATATAAAATTTTATACAAAATTTTATACAAAAATATTATACAATAATTTGATACAAAAATTTTATTTTAAAATCTTGTACAAAATGTTCATACAAAAATTTTATTAAAAAAATTTTATTAAAAAAATTTTATTAAAAAAATTTTATTAAAAAAATTTTATACAAAAATTTTATTATAAAATTTTAAACAAAAATTTAATTCAAAAATTTTATACAAAAATTTTATACAAAAATTATATACAAAAATTTTATACAAAAATTTATTAAAAAAATTTAATACTAAAATTCTATACAAAAATTTTCTACAAAAATTTTATACAAAAATGTTATACAAACATTTTAAATAAAAATTTTATTCAAAAATTTAAAGCAAAAATTTAATACAATGTAGTTATTCAAAAACTTATATAAACTTTTTATACAAAAATTTTATTCAAAAATTTTATACAAATTTTGTATTCAACAATTTTATTTAAAAATTTTGTACAAAAGTTTAATACAAGAATTTTATACAAAAATTTTATTCAAAAATTGTATACAAATTTGTTATACAAAAATTTTATACAAAAGGTTTATGCAAAAATTTTATACAAGAGTTTTATACCAACATTTTATATAAAAATTTTATACAAACTTTTTACTTATATAAAAATTTTATACAAAAATGTTATACAAAAATTTTATTAAAAAATTCTATACAAACATTTAATACAAAAGTTTAATACTAAAATTTTATACAAAGATTTTGTACAAAAGTTTCAAGCAAAAATTTAATACAAGTATTTTATTCAAAAACTTATACAAACTTTTTATTAAAAAATTTTATTAAAAAATTTTATACAAATTTGTATTCTAAAATTTTATTTAAAAATTTTATACAAAAATTTAATACAAGAATTTTATACAAAAATTTTATTCAAAAATTTTATACAAATATTTTATACAAAAATTTTATACAAAAATTTAATGCAAAAACTTCATACTAACATTTTATACAAAAATTTAATACAAAAATTTAATACCAAAATTTTATAAAAAAATTTTATAAAAAAATTTTTACAAAAATTTTTACAAAAATTTTATACAAAAATTTTATACAACAAAATTGTATACAAAAGTTTTATACAAACATTTTATATAAAAATTTTTTAGAAAAATTTTATTAAAAAATGTTATAGAAAAATTTTATACAAAATTTAACAGAAATTTTAACAAATTTTTTATACAAAAATTTTCTTAAAAATTTTTTTACAAAAGTTTTTTTTGTAAGTTTTATACAAAAATTTTATTTAAAAGTCATTTTTAAAAAATTAATTCAAATATTTTATACACTAATTTTATACAAAAATTTTATACAAAAATTTTAAACAAAAACATTAAACAAAAAGATTTTATACAATAATTCAATACAAAAATTTTATTCCAAAATTTTATACAAAAGCGAGGATCCCCAATTTTTGTTATTTTCGCTTTAGTAAAGGAATAATTTTTAATTAAAGGGTTTTAATGAAAATTCATAGTTAAGTAGATTCTCAGATTCTTAAAATTTTTCAAACTGCATAAATTTACAAATACTTTTCGTACATAACATACTTCTCGTTCATATTCTACGTTTATTATTATACGTTCATAAACTACACATACATTTAAACAAAAAAAAAAAAGCAAAAACTCCTTGGTTGGAGGTTTTTGCATAGTAAGTAGTTGTCTAAGACTACTTAATGTACAGTTTTTATTCCTTCTCTCTACACTTATAATAAGTTGGTGTTGTTGCTGTTGTTGTTTTCTACAGAAGTTATCCTTGTACTAGTAGTTGTAATAGTTATATGAGTGCTATGTAAAATATTCGTATGTATGTAGTATAAGTTTTATAAAATATGAAAAAAGGAGAAAAACTAAAATGCTAAGCCAAAACTAAGGGAAAGCAATAGTTTTTTTTTTTGTTTTGAGTAGCCCAGCACCCGTAACAGTCATTCCAGCATGACTAACATCAGTTGAAAGATTTTAAGAATGAAAAAAATTTTATATGAAAACTAAAGAAGATTTGATGATGTGACGTTAAGAAAATATGATGAATTCATCATGGTATGTAAAATGCTGCTATGTTCTAGAAAAAGTTTATGAAGAAAAAAAAAAAAAAGCAACAGCAATTTAAAATGAAATGCGATGACTAACAATGTCTGCACAATGTATAACGACTATGATTATGATTATTAAAATATTCTTAAAATGAAGAAGAGAAAAAAGCAACTTCAACGTGTTTTATTATAAAAAGGTTGCATAAAAAATGCCCTTCATTAATAGCAGCTTAAGACAAAGAAAACGATTAATTTTTTTTTAATAAATAAATGTTGGAAAAATTTTTAACCTAACTAGCAATTTGCAAAAAATTTAACACACAAGAATAAATTTTACACAAAAAAAAAAAAAAAAATGTTACTCCAAACTCCCGAAAAAACGTTTTTTGACAATAACTCTAAAATTTGAGGGTGTCTGGCAAGTTTAATGGGCTTTTTTATGATCTACTCGACAAAACCAGCAACTTATACCATGTCACATCCGAAGTATTTTTTCACTGTAGCACAGTGTAATTTATTGCTTAACTAGAAGTGCCAGAGCAAAAACACACAAAAGTGGGAATCATTGCAAAAATTTGAAATCCTTAACTGAAGAACTAGAAAGAAAATGTTAATTTACAATTTTTTCTAAAATAAATCGTGGTCGGTTTCCTCAAATCCATTTTTATATGATTTTTTTTTTTTTAAAAAACTTTCATTTATTCCTTAACTACAAATCCTAGAGCGAAAACAGCAAAAAGTTGGTATCCTCGCATAAACTGCAGAAATTAGGGATCTCTTCGATTCCAATTTATTCATTAACTAGAAGTGCTAGAGCAACAATACAAAAAATTGGAGATCATCTCAATAAACTTCCAAAAATCCATTTTTCTATAAATTTTGTTTTCCAAAAATCCATATTTTATGGATTTTTCTAAAAAAAAAAAACTTTAACGGCTATAAAATCCGAAAAGCTAAAATTGAAGTTATTGCGGAAACTGCAGAAATTGGGGATAATGCTAGAGAAAATTTAAACAAAAATTTAAGTTTATGACTGGTTCCATTTTAAATAGCATAGGCAATCAGCCGATGGTGGTTCAATTTATCCAAAAATTAATATATCCATTCTTCTGATTTTTATTGAATTTCGGTTTTTGTTATTTAGTCGAAATTGTGAATGGTTCGCGTTTTATCGCTGTTCAAAGTTGGTATTTTGCAACAATTTTATGAAAAATACATAATGTTTAAATGATCGTATCTTTGGAACGCATCATCCGATTGTCACGAAATAAAGCGCAAAATAATGGTTATGTCCTGGTCTTAAAATAGAATTTTGAAAAAGGATAGGATGCTTTGCAAAAAGGATATTGAAATTAAAAAAATGTCCTTAATTTGCAAATATCTCAAAATGCGTATCTTTAATTTTCCTATATTTTTTTGCACATATAGCCCTAAATATACTTAACAACATATGCAAATCCCAAATTGGGATGGTAAGCGGTTTAATTGTAAACGCGGTTTCATGAAACGCCTTATTGATTTTTGTTAATAACTCTCGTTTACAAATGAAAAACAATTTCTGCGCACTAACCGCGAATAACTTTTTTATATGTATTTTTGATCGCTAAACTCAAAAATTTCATCAAAAGAACATTTCGCGAATAACTTTTTGTTTAATGAATTTTTTAGCGTTTTTTGGAGGTATTTTGACTATTTTTCTTATATCTTAAGTTCTGTTTATCTGATCTTCTCGCAATAAAAACCAAACTAAAGATAATCAAATTTCCAACAAATCCTACATTCATCATTTTTTCATAAGTTCATAGCTTTACGCGCAAATAATTTTTTTAGCGTTATTTGGAGGTATTTTGACTATTTTTCTTATATCTTGAGTTCCGTTCATCTGATCTTTTCGCAATAAGAACCAAATTAAAGACAATCAAATTTCCAACAAATTCTTCATCCATTATTTTTATATCAGTTCATAACTTTACGCGCAATAGGCAAACATATGACTAAAATAAGTTTTTTGATTAACAAATCATTTAAAAAAAAGTTTAAGAAATAGAAATCTTTGCAATTAATTGCATCTTTTTATTTATCTGCAAAGCCTGAACATTGAGAAATATAATAAAGTTGATTTGATGAAAATCTATAGGTTTACTCCGAAGTTATCACAAATTTTATGAATATACATGATAAAATACAAAAAAAAATGATATTTTTTTACAATTTCTGTTTTTAAAATTTTTAAAAAATGAGCTTTGTTAATAAAAAATAGTTTTTCCTTGTTTGCCTATTGCGCGTAAAGTTATGAACTGATATAAAAATAACGAATGAAGGATTTGTTGGAAATTTGATTGTCTTTAATTTGGTTCTTATTGCGAAAAGATCAGATGAACGGAACTCAAGATATAAGAAAAATAGTCAAAATACCTCCAAATAACGCTAAAAAAATTATTTGCGCGTAAAGCTATGAACTTATGAAAAAATGATGAATGTAGGATTTGTTGGAAATTTGATTGTCTTTAATTTGGTTTTTATTGCGAGAGAATCAGATAAACAGAACTTAAGATATAAGAAAAATAGTCAAAATACCTCCAAAAAACGCTAAAAAATTCATTAAACAAAAAGTTATTCGCGAAATGTTCTTTTGATGAAATTTTTGAGTTTAGCGATCAAAAATACATATAAAAAAATTATTCGCGGTTAGTGCGCAGAAATTGTTTTTCATTTGTAAACGAGAGTTATTAACAAAAATCAATTAGGCGTTTCATGAAACCACGTTTACAATTAAACCGCTTACCATCCCAATTTGGGATTTGCATATGTTGTTAAGTATATTTAGGGCTATATGTGCAAAAAAATATAGGAAAATTAAAGATACGCATTTTGAGATATTTGCAAATTAAGGACATTTTTTTAATTTCAATATCCTTTTTGCAAAGCATCCTATCCTTTTTCAAAATTCTATTTTAAGACCAGGACATAACCATTATTTTGCGCTTTATTTCGTGACAATCGGATGATGCGTTCCAAAGATACGATCATTTAAACATCATGTATTTTTCATTAAATTGTTGCAAAATACCAACTTTGAACAGCGATAAAACGCGAACCATTCACAATTTTGACTAAATAACAAAAACCGAAATTCGACACAGATCTCGAGAATTGATATGCCAATTTTTATGCAAATTAAAATAGGTAAGGTCGAAAAAGTGTTTTTTTTGTTTTCAAAAATTTTGGAATCCTTCTTATCGCAATAATCTTGCAAACGCAATTTTCTATACATTTTTCAGAAAAACAAACAAAATATTTTCTTATTTATATAACTGTAAGTCCAATAGCGAAAATAGCAAAAATTAGAGATCATCACAAAAAATTTGAAAAAAAAATCCATTTTTATAAGAGTTTTTCTAAAAAAAAATAATTGCCATGTAATCCTTAGTTTCCCAGCAAAACTTAGACTACCAAATAAGGTATAAAATAAGGTATATGATCTCTTATTTTATACATTGCAGCATTGATGATTTTAACAGGCGATGAGACTCAAAGTAATGCATCCACATTATCACATAGAATACCAGTAAGGTATAAAATAAGTCATAAATTTATAACGAAGAATACCAGTAAGGTGTAAAATATATGATATTTTATAGGTTACGAGTAAGGTATATAATATAGCATACCAGAACGTAATATATAAGGTGTTACGAGTAGTGAAAAAGTAATTTTGTATTAAATTTACTCACGTGATTGTAAGTGAGTGAAAGTAGTAGATATAATATGCTAGTGAGTGTGTGTCGTTAGAAATTTCTTGTCGTGAGCCCATCTCTAGTTTAAACTTATGCATTTTTTTATAAAATAATTATTTTTTATGTTATTGTAATGCATTATGCATTTAATTCTAAATAATGCATTATTTCAAACTTTTAAATAATACATAATGTAACCAAATATAAATCATCCATGATATAATGTTTAGAAATAATATATATGAAATACATTTTTCCAATAACCATGCATTACGTAGCAAATTATTAGTAATGCATTATTTTTCACTTTAAAATAATACGTTGTGGAACAAATGTTTGGTAAGACATCCTAAAATAATGCTACAAATAAGGTATATACATTACCTGGTAATGTGTTATATAATCACTACCCATTACCAAAGTTTTGCTGGGTTGAATTCCAAGAGTGAAAATAGCAAAAAATTGGGGATCATCGCAATTATTATACCCTCCACTCTACTGATATAGGGTATATATAAATTTGTCATTCCGTTTGTAACACCTCGAAATATTGGTCTTGTACCCCATAAAGTATATATATTCATGATCCTCGATCGATTTTATGACGATCTAGCTATGTCCGTCCGTCCGTCTGTCTGTTGAAAACACGCTAACTTTTCAAAGACTTTACGGATGCTCCTGAAGTTTGGCATGTATGTTGGGCATTTACCTGGTCAGGTTGGTATTGTAATCCAGCGAAATCGGTCCAGTGGTTCAAAAGTTATGAGCAAAAGACTGAATTTCGGCAAGGGTTTTTCATGAATTTACGAGATAAAACACACGGTAACTTTGGAACAACAATTCTTAGAGTGCTTAATTGTGGCATATATATTAGCCGATCCTCCATCCCGGTTCGTTTTAAATCTCAACGAAATCGGTCTAGTGGTTCAAAAGTTATAAGCAAAACCCTGAATTTCAGATTGGTTTCACCTAAAATTCACGTGTTGAAAAACCCGAATTTTAAAACAAAAAGCTTTAAAAACAATTATAAGCCACAAAATTACTTTGCGTGGTATTTTTGTCACTCAAAAATATTTTTACACTAAAAAAAATTACACTCGAAAAAAATTTTACACTGAAAAAAAAATTTAGTAAATTATTTTTTTTTTTACAAAAATGACAAAAAAAAAGTTTTTTACTCAAAATAAAATACATTAAAATTACATTTACATTAAAAAATTTACTATCCTTAAAAAAGGGCATTGTGGAGGGTATTCATAGAATCGGCCAAGTCGAATTTAACTTTTATACTTGTTTTTCGTTTATTTTTTATTTTTTGAAAAAATTAACAAAAAAAAAGGTTTTTATTTAAAATAATTTTTTTTTTAGCCAAAACTAAAGAAATATTTTTACGTTAAAAAATCAAAATCACTTAAAAAGTGTTATTGATTTTTAAATTTATATAAAGTTAAAATAACTCAGTTGGCAACGTCCTCGAGCCATCCTCAGTGACGGAGCGGTGACATGTCAGAGTCACACCTGACATCCACAAGACATCTCTATGTACTGGGTTGAGGACAGTTTCATACAAATTTTCAAAATGTCCACACTCAAAGTCAGCAGTGGTCAGGGCTGACCTTCTGGGGACATGTCACCTAAGACTTCTTTGGGGAAATGTCTGACATAGGTCATGCGAAAATACAAAAAATTTTCGTATTTCCTTTGGTTTTTACTTTTATCCATTTTCCTTTATAAATTATCTTTCTCATATTTAGAAAAAACTTTTAGCCTTTTTTAGTCTCAACTGGATTTGAACCTGGAACCTCAAGTTTATTAGTCCCACACCTTACTACTTGTTCCAAACTTTATTTTTAAAATTGTTTGTCTATTTATTACTTTTATTCTACTTGTTAGATTTTGATTTTATTTTAATTACATCGATAATATTGCCATCTTTTTCTTGGAAATTGAAGAGTTGCCCAGATTTAAAATTCTAATTTAATAAACTGCTATTCTGAAGACATTTCCTTTTGGACGTCTTAGAGGAATTGTCCATTATCTTAAAGCAAACATTAAGTGCTGACAATGTTGGGACATGTCATCAAGGATTACCTATGATTTGTCAGAACCTGAAGACATTTCCTCAAGGAATCACTGTGGAAATTTCCTCAGTGACACATTTTCCAACTGGGAATTTGGGCATATGAAGGGTATTCAATGATTTAGTCAAGTCAAATTAGCTTTTGTTTGTTACAAGAGAAAAAGTCTCTGATTCGGTAACAGTTTTTCTTCATAAAAAAAAGATTCAGTGTCTGAGAAATTTTTCAATTATAGAAAAAGTTTCAGATTCTGAAACATTTTTCCCATATAAAGTTGTTAGAGTCTTATTAGCCAAGTGTCTAGTTTCATAAAACATCGTTATTTTTAACAAATTGTCAAAGTTTTTCTTGAACTACGCCTGAGTTTAAAAAATATTTTCTGTCCTTTAGACCCTAGTTTTGTTTTTTATTCATAATGAAAATTTCATGTAAATGAGCATAAAAAATCTATTTCATTTCTTTATGTTTGTAAGTCTAACAAACAACTAGAAGAAATAATAAAATAGAATAAGAAAGACAAATGTCAGCTTATGATTTAAATTGTGTGACATCATCATTATCATCATAGTTTCTATGATATATTTGTTTTTCTCTAGAATGAAACCACTATTAAGTATGATAGGAAATAAATGATAGTGGTACATTATTTATTAATGTTTATTAAGATTTAATTATTTAAGTTTAACAAATTATTATATCGGATAATGTGAATTTAATAGCAGAGAAATCAACTGGTAAGTTTAATAAGGTTGGTATAATGAAGCGTATGAGTGATATTGGGAAATAAATATTACGTATACGCAAATTTTTGAAATTTCCTTAACCGCAAAATAAAATCTCAAAAAGAAACATAAAAAGAGGAAAGAGAATCGAAATTTAAAAAAATATAGAAGAAAAAAATTGAAATCAAACAATTTAAAATTCTATATATGGGGGTTTTCGTGTCAACTGACACAACTTTTGAAACCGATGTCTTCCGATCGGGATGAAATTTGCACAAAAGGTTAGTCCTATTGGATAGTAGTTCAGACACAATTTTTCAACGAGATCGGTCAAGAACTCTCTGAGTTAGAGGGGTCGAAATTTGACATTTTGGCCAAAGAGGTGTTGATTCTCATCCATGTAACTTCTTACCTATTGTTTTTAGCAAAATGTGTCCCAAAGAGTTAAGATAGCTATTTCTTTAGTCTTTCGGAAAAAAATATAAAAAAAAATAAAAAAAAAATTTTTGATTTTTTTTCTTAAAAATCCAAAACTTTTTTGACTTTTTCCTCAAATTGGACCCTTTTTTTTTTTTTTGATTCAAAAGAAAGCCTAGGCGATTTCCTTTAAGAGCTGTGGGGTCGCTTAGTGGGATGCGAGTGGGATAACTATGAAAAACATTTTTTTTTTAACTTTGGAACACAAAAAACGGTTCTTCAATTTGCACTATTAGGCGTGGGATAGCTAACCAGTTTTCGATTTCGATCCGCAATACCCTCTAATTTTTTTAGGTTCGAAAAAGTAAGCACGGGCCAAAAAATGGGGGCGGTGGGGAGGGGCCATATGGCCCCTCATTGGGGTCAAAGTTGGGCGTAAAGAGGTAAAAATCCTCAAAAAGCCCCAAAACTCCCCTAGAAACGCCCCTGGAGGGGTGCAATGTGAGACCGACCTCCAATAATTTTCTGCCCCCAACATTTTTCTTGAACATACCTTACCCCTATTTCCACTTCCTAAGGGGGCTCCCATACAAACCATTTTTAAAAAATTTGATCCTACCATTCTAACTTATCCTAAAGTGCCCCGAGTGGGGCCAAATGTATGACCGACCTCCATTATTTTATTAATTCCAACATTTTTTGCAAATATACCTACAATGTATCTTTAACCCTTAAGGTGTTCCCCATACATTTCTTTTATTTTTTATAAATTTGTTTTATTAAACCAGCTCCTACCGCCCCTACCGTGCCTCCTAGAGAGGCAAAAATTACGACCAACCCCCATTATTTTTTAGTTACCAACATTCTGTCCGAACATCTTAACACCCTATCTCCACTCCCTAAGGGGCTCCCATACATTATAAAAACATGTATGTATTTTTCAAAACTAATAAAAAAATAAAAAAAAAATGTATTGGGACCCCCTTAAGAGTTGAAAATAAAGGGTAGATATATTCTGAGAAAATGTTGGAGTTGAAAAAATATTGGGGGTCGGTCATACATTTTACTTCTCTAGGGGCACCCTATGGACAGTTAGAGCGGTAGGAGCAAATTTTATAAAAATGTCATTTTGTATGGGAGCCTCCTTAGGAAGTGGAAATAGGGGTAAGGTATCCCAGCAAAAAAAGTGCGGAGTACTTCTATTTGGAGTGCTTTAAAACTATAACAAATGTAATGAAATACAACAAAAATAACAAAAAACACAAGAAAAAAACACACAAACAGTTTTTTCTACTCCATAAAAAGTTGTTATTCAGCACTTAACTCATTACCTTCCGCGACACTCCCATACAAAAGTAAGTAGATATTCAGTAGATAAGAAGTACTCCGAGCTTTCAAACAACTTCCAACTACTTCCACGGAGTAGTTCTTATCTACTGAATATCTACTTACATTTGTATGGGAGTGTCGCGGAAGGTAATGAGTTAAGTGCTGAATATCTATGTATTCTGGAGTAGAAAAAACTTTTTGTGTGTTTTTGTCTTGTGTTTTTTTGTTATTTTTGTTGTATTTCATTACATTTGTTATAGTTTTAAAGCACTCCACTGGGAAGTGGTAATGACTTTTTTTGCAGGGATGTTTAAGAAAAATGTTCTGGGTAGAAAATTATTGGAGGTCGGTCTCACATTGCACCCCTCCAGGGGCGTTTCTAGGGGAGTTTTGGGGCTTTTTGAGGATTTTTACCTCTTTACACCCAACTTTGACCCCACTGAGGGGCCATATGGCTCCTCCCCACCGCCCCCATTTTTTGGCTTGGACTTTCTTTTGCGAACGTAAAAAATTAGAGGGTATCGCGGATCGAAATCGAAAATTGGTTTGCTATCCCACGCCTAATAGTGCAAATTGAAGAACGGTTTTTTGTGCTCCAAAGTTAAAAAATTTTTTTTTTCATAGATATCCCACTCGCATCCCACTAAGCGACCCCACAGCTCTTAAAGGAAATCACCTAAGCTTTCTTTTGAATCAAAAAAAAAGGGCCCAATTTGAGGAAAAAGTCAAAAAAGTTTTGGATTTTTAAGAAAAAAAATCAAAACTATTTTTTATATTTTTTTTATATTTTTTTTTTCGAAAGACTGAAGAAATAGCTATATAAACTCTTTGGGACACATTTTGCTAAAAACAATAGGTAAGAAGTTACATGGATGAGAATCAACACCTCTTTGCCCAAAATGTCAAATTTCGACCCCCTCTAACTCAGAGAGTTCTTGACCGATCTCGTTGAAAAATTGTGTTTGAACCACTTTCCAATAGGACTAACCTTGGTGCAAATTTCATCCCGATCGGAAGATATCGGTTTCAAAAGTTGTGTCAGTTGACACGAAAACCCCCATATTTATTTTCTAAAGAAAAAGTCTCAGATTCTGAGACATTTTTTCTATAGAAAAAGTCTCAGATTCTGAGACATTTTGAGACATTTTTTCTATAGAAAAAGTCTCAGATTCTGAGACATTTTTTCTATAGAAAAAGTCTCAGATTCTGAGACATTTTTTCTATAGAAAAAGTCTCAGATTCTGAGACATTTTTTCTATAGAAGAAGTCTCAGATTCTGAGACGTTTTTTCTATAGAAGAAGTCTCAGATTCTGAGACATTTTTTCTATAGAAGAAGTCTCAGATTCTGAGACATTTTTTCTATAGAAAAAGTCTCAGATTCTGAGACATTTTTTCTATAGAAAAAGTATTAGATTCTGAGACATTTTTTTCTATAGAAAAAGCCTCAGATTCTAAGACATTTTTTCTATAGAAAAAGTCTCAGATTCTGAAACATTCTCAGATTCTGAGACTTTTTTAATATAAAAAAATATCTTATAATCTGAGACCTTTTCTATAGAAAAAATGTCTCAGAATCTGGAACTTTTTTTATAGAAAAAATGTTTCAGAATCTGAGACTTTTTCTATTTAAAAAATGTCTCAAAATAGGAGACTTTTTCTATAGAAAAATTGTCTCAGAATCTGAGACTTTTTCTATAAAAAAAAATATCTCAGAATCTGAGACTTTTTCTTTAGAAAAAATATCTCAGAATCTAAAACTTTTTCTATAGAAAAAATGTTTCAGAATCAGAGACTTTTTCTATGGAAAAAAATTCTCAGATTCTGACACTTTTTCTATAGAAAAAATGTCTCAGAATCTGAGACTTTCTATAGAAAAAATGTCTCAGAATCTAAAATTTTTTTTATAGAAAAATGTCTCAGAATCTAAAATTTTTTTTATAGAAAAAATGTCCCCGAATCTGAGACTTTTTTTGTAGAAAAAATGTCTCAGAATCTGAGACTTTTTTTTAGAAAAAATGTCTCAGAATCTGAGACATTTTTTTATAGAAAAAATTTTTTTATAGAAAAAATTTCTCAGAATCTGAGACTTTTTTTATAGAAAAAATGTCTCAGAATCTGAGACTTTTTTTATAGAAAAAATGTCTCAGAATCTGAGACTTTTTTTATAGAAAAAATGTCTCAGAATCTAAGACTTTTTATAGAAAAATTGTCTCAGAATCTGAGACTTTTTATAGAAAAATTGTCTCAGAATCTGAGACCTTTTTTATAGAAAAATTGTCTCAGAATCTGAGACTTTTTTATAGAAAAAATGTCTCAGAATCTGAGACTTTTTTTACAGAAAAAATGTCTCAGAATCTGAGACTTTTTTATAGAAAAAATGTCTCAGAATCTGAAACTTTTTTTATAGAAAAAATGTCTCAGAATCTGAGACTTTTTTTATAGAAAAAATGTCTCAGAATCTGAGACTTTTTTTATAGAAAAAATGTCTCAGAATCTGAGACTTTTTTTATAGAAAAAATGTCTCAGAATCTGAGACTTTTTTTATAGAAAAAATGTCTCAGAATCTGAGACTTTTTTTATAGAAAAAATGTCTCAGAATCTGAGACTTTTTTTATAGAAAAAATGTCTCAGAATCTGAGACTTTTTTTATAGAAAAAATGTCTCAGAATCTGAGACTTTTTTTATAGAAAAAATGTCTCAGAATCTGAGACTTTTTTTATAGAAAAAATGTCTCAGAATCTGAGACTTTTTTTATAGAAAAAATGTCTCAGAATCTGAGACTTTTTTTATAGAAAAAATGTCTCAGAATCTGAGACTTTTTTTATAGAAAAAATGTCTCAGAATCTGAGACTTTTTTTATAGAAAAAATGTCTCAGAATCTGAGACTTTTTTTATAGAAAAAATGTCTCAGAATCTGAGACTTTTTTTATAGAAAAAATGTCTCAGAATCTGAGACTTTTTTTATAGAAAAAATGTCTCAGAATCTGAGACTTTTTTTATAGAAAAAATGTCTCAGAATCTGAGACTTTTTTTATAGAAAAAATGTCTCAGAATCTGAGACTTTTTTTAAGAAAAAATGTCTCAGAATCTGAGACTTTTTTTATAGAAAAAATGTCTCAGAATCTGAGACTTTTTTTATAGAAAAAATGTCTCAGAATCTGAGACTTTTTTTATAGAAAAAATGTCTCAGAAGCTGAGACTTTTTTTATAGAAAAAATGTCTCAGAATCTGAGACTTTTTTTATAGAAAAAATGTCTCAGAATCTGAGACTTTTTTTACAGAAAAAATGTCTCAGAATCTGAGACTTTTTTATAGAAAAAATGTTTCAGAATCTGAGACTTTTTTTATAGAAAAAATGTCTCAGAATCTGAGACTTTTTTTATAGAAAAAATGTCTCAGAATCTGAGACTTTTTTTATAGAAAAAATGTCTCAGAATCTGAGACTTTTTTTATAGAAAAAATGTCTCAGAATCTGAGACTTTTTTTATAGAAAAAATGTCTCAGAATCTGAGACTTTTTTTATAGAAAAAATGTCTCAGAATCTGAGACTTTTTTTATAGAAAAAATGTCTCAGAATCTGAGACTTTTTTTATAGAAAAAATGTCTCAGAATCTGAGACTTTTTTTATAGAAAAAATGTCTCAGAATCTGAGACTTTTTTTATAGAAAAAATGTCTCAGAATCTGAGACTTTTTTTATAGAAAAAATGTCTCAGAATCTGAGACTTTTTTTATAGAAAAAATGTCTCAGAATCTGAGACTTTTTTTATAGAAAAAATGTCTCAGAATCTGAGACTTTTTTTTATAGAAAAAATGTCTCAGAATCTGAGACTTTTTTTATAGAAAAAATGTCTCAGAATCTGAGACTTTTTTTTATAGAAAAAATGTCTCAGAATCTGATACTTTTTTTTAGAAAAAATGTCTCAGAATCTGAGACATTTTTTTATAGAAAAAATTTTTTTATAGAAAAAATTTCTCAGAATCTGAGACTTTTTTTATAGAAAAAATGTCTCAGAATCTGAGACTTTTTTTATAGAAAAAATGTCTCAGAATCTGAGACTTTTTATAGAAAAATTGTCTCAGAATCTGAGACTTTTTATAGAAAAATTGTCTCAGAATCTGAGACCTTTTTTATAGAAAAATTGTCTCAGAATCTGAGACTTTTTTTATAGAAAAAATGTCTCAGATTCTGAAAAAGCCTCAGATTCTGAGACATTTTTTCTATAAAAAAAGTCTCAGATTCTGAGACATTTTTTCTATAAAAAAAGTCTCAGATTCTGAGGCATTTTTTCTATAAAAAAAGTCTCAGATTCTGAGACATTTTTTCTATAAAAAAAGTCTCAGATTCTGAGACATTTTTTCTATAAAAAAAGCCTCAGATTCTGAGACATTTTTTCTATAAAAAAAGTCTCAGATTCTGAGACATTTTTTCTATAAAAAAAGCCTCAGATTCTGAGACATTTTTTCTATAAAAAAAGTCTCAGATTCTGAGACAATTTTTCTATAAAAAAAGTCTCAGATTCTGAGACAATTTTTCTATAAAAAAAGTCTCAGATTCTGAGACAATTTTTCTATAAAAAAAGTCTCAGATTCTGAGTCATTTTTTCTATAAAAAAAGTCTCAGATTCTGAGACATTTTTTCTATAAAAAAAGTCTCAGATTCTGAGACATTTTTTCTATAAAAAAAGTCTCAGATTCTGAGACATTTTTTCTATAAAAAAAGTCTCAGATTCTGAGACATTTTTTCTATAAAAAAAGTCTCAGATTCTGAGACATTTTTTCTATAAAAAAAGTCTCAGATTCTGAGACATTTTTTCTATAAAAAAAGTCTCAGATTCTGAGACATTTTTTCTATAAAAAAGTCTCAGATTCTGAGCCATTTTTTATATAAAAAAAGTCTCAGATTCTGAGACATTTTTTCTATAAAAAAAGATTCTGAGACATTTTTTCTATAAAAAAAGTCTCAGATTCTGAGACATTTTTTTTATAAAAAAAGTCTCAGATTCTGAGACATTTTTTCTATAAAAAAAGTCTCAGATTCTGAGACATTTTTTCTATAAAAAAAGTCTCAGAATCTGAGACTTTTTTTTTAGAAAAAATGTCTCAGATTCTGAGACATTTTTTCTATAAAAAAAGTCTCAGATTCTGAGACATTTTTTCTATAAAAAAAGTCTCAGATTCTGAGACATTTTTTCTATAAAAAAAGTCTCAGATTCTGAGACATTTTTTCTATAAAAAAAGTCTCAGATTCTGAGAAATTTTTTCTATAAAAAAAGCCTCAGATTCTGAGACATTTTTTCTATAAAAAAAGTCTCAGATTCTGAAACATTTTTTCTATAAAAAAAGTTTCAGATTCTGAGACATTTTTTCTGTAAAAAAAGTCTCAGATTCTGAGACATTTTTTCTATAAAAAAGTCTCAGCTTCTGAGACATTTTTTCTATAAAAAAAGTCTCAGATTCTGAGACATTTTTTCTATAAAAAAGCCTCAGATTCTGAGACATTTTTTCTATAAAAAAATTCTCAGATTCTGAGACATTTTTTCTATAAAAAAATTCTCAGATTCTGAGACATTTTTTCTATAAAAAAAGTCTCAGATTCTGAGACATTTTTTCTATAAAAAAAGTCTCAGATTCTGAGACATTTTTTCTATAAAAAAAGTCTCAGATTCTGAGACATTTTTTCTATAAAAAAAGTCTCAGATTCTGAGACATTTTTTCTATAAAAAAAGTCTCAGATTCTGAGACATTTTTTCTATAAAAAAAGTCTCAGATTCTGAGACATTTTTTCTATAAAAAAAGCCTCAGATTCTGAGACATTTTTTCTATAAAAAAAAGTCTCAGATTCTGAGACATTTTTTCAATAAAAAAAGTCTCAGATTCTGAGACATTTTTTCTATAAAAAAAGTCTCAGATTCTGAGACATTTTTTCTATAAAAAAAGTCTCAGATTCTGAGACATTTTTTCTATAAAAAAAGTCTCAGATTCTGAGACATTTTTTCTATAAAAAAAGTCTCAGATTCTGAGACATTTTTTCTATAAAAAAAGTCTCAGATTCTGAGACATTTTTTCTATAAAAAAAAGTCTCAGATTCTGAGACATTTTTTCTATAAAAAAAGTCTCAGATTCTGAGACATTTTTTCTATAAAAAAAGTCTCAGATTCTGAGACATTTTTTCTATAAAAAAAGTCTCAGATTCTGAGACATTTTTTCTATAAAAAAGTCTCAGATTCTGAGACATTTTTTCTGTAAAAAAAGTCTCAGATTCTGAGACATTTTTTCTATAAAAAAAGTCTCAGATTCTGAGACATTTTTTCTATAAAAAAAGTCTCAGATTCTGAGACATTTTTTCTATAAAAAAAGTCTCAGATTCTGAGACATTTTTTCTATAAAAAAGTCTCAGATTCTGAGCCATTTTTTATATAAAAAAAGTCTCAGATTCTGAGACATTTTTTCTATAAAAAAAGTCTCAGATTCTGAGACATTTTTTCTATAAAAAAAGTCTCAGATTCTGAGACATTTTTTCTATAAAAAAAGTCTCAGATTCTGAGACAATTTTTCTATAAAAAAAGTCTCAGATTCTGAGACAATTTTTCTATAAAAAAAGTCTCATTGTCAGATTCTGAGTCATTTTTTCTATAAAAAAAGTCTCAGATTCTGAGACATTTTTTCTATAAAAAAAGTCTAAGATTCTGAGACATTTTTTCTATAAAAAAAGTCTCAGATTCTGAGACATTTTTTCTATAAAAAAAGTCTCAGATTCTGAGACATTTTTTCTATAAAAAAAGTCTCAGATTCTGAGACATTTTTTCTATTAAAAAAGTCTCAGATTCTGAGACATTTTTTCTATAAAAAAAGTCTCAGATTCTGAGACATTTTTTCTATAAAAAAAGTCTCAGATTCTGAGACAATTTTTCTATAAAAAAAGTCTCAGATTCTGAGACAATTTTTCTATAAAAAAAGTCTCAGATTCTGAGTCATTTTTTCTATAAAAAAAGTCTCAGATTCTGAGACATTTTTTCTACAAAAAAAGTCTCAGATTCTGAGACATTTTTTCTATAAAAAAAGTCTCAGATTCTGAAACATTTTTTCTATAAAAAAAGTCTCAGATTCTGAGACATTTTTTCTATAAAAAAAGTCTCAGATTCTGAGACATTTTTTCTATAAAAAAAGTCTCAGATTCTGAGACATTTTTTCTATAAAAAAAGTCTCAGATTCTGAGACATTTTTTCTATAAAAAAAGTCTCAGATTCTGAGACATTTTTTCTATAAAAAAAGTCTCAGATTCTGAGACATTTTTTCTATAAAAAAGTCTCAGATTCTGAGCCATTTTTTATATAAAAAAAGTCTCAGATTCTGAGACATTTTTTCTATAAAAAAATGTCTCAGAATCTGAGACTTTTTTTTATAGAAAAAATGTCTCAGAATCTGAGACTTTTTTTATAGAAAAAATGTCTCAGAATCTGAGACTTTTTTTTATAGAAAAAATGTCTCAGAATCTGAGACTTTTTTTATAGAAAAAATGTCTCAGAATCTGAGACTTTTTTTTATAGAAAAAATGTCTCAGAATCTGAGACTTTTTTTATAGAAAAAATGTCTCAGAATCTGAGACTTTTTTTTATAGAAAAAATGTCTCAGAATCTGAGACTTTTTTTTATAGAAAAAATGTCTCAGAATCTGAGACTTTTTTTATAGAAAAAATGTTTTTATAGAAAAAATGTTTTTATAGAAAAAATGTCTCAGAATCTGAGACTTTTTTTTATAGAAAAAATGTCTCAGAACCTGAGACTTTTTTTATAGAAAAATGTCTCAGAATCTGAGACTTTTTTTATAGAAAAAATGTCTCAGAATCTGAGACTTTTTTTATAGAAAAAATGTCTCAGAATCTGAGACTTTTTTTATAGAAAAAATGTCTCAGAATCTGAGACTTTTTTATAGAAAAAATGTCTCAGAACCTGAGACTTTTTTTATAGAAAAAATGTCTCAGAATCTGAGACTTTTTTTATAGAAAAAATGTCTCAGAATCTGAGACTTTTTTTATAGAAAAAATGTCTCAGAATCTGAGACTTTTTTTATAGAAAAAATGTCTCAGAATCTGAGACTTTTTTATAGAAAAAATGTCTCAGAATCTAAGACTTTTTTATAGAAAAAATGTCTCAGAATCTGAGACTTTTTTTTTATAGAAAAAATGTCTCAGAAGCTGAGACTTTTTTTATAGAAAAAATGTCTCAGAATCTGAGACTTTTTTTATAGAAAAAATGTCTCAGAATCTGAGACTTTTTTTACAGAAAAAATGTCTCAGAATCTGAGACTTTTTTTATAGAAAAAATGTTTCAGAATCTGAGACTTTTTTTATAGAAAAAATATCTCAGAATCTGAGACTTTTTTTATAGAAAAAATGTCTCAGAATCTGAGACTTTTTTTATAGAAAAAATCTGAGACTTTTTTTATATAAAAAATGGCTCAGAATCTGAGACTTTTTTATAGAAAAAATGTCTCAGAATCTGAGACTTTTTTTATAGAAAAAATGTCTCAGAATCTGAGACTTTTTTTATAGAAAAAATGTCTCAGAATCTGAGACTTTTTTTATAGAAAAAATGTCTCAGAATCTGAGACTTTTTTTATAGAAAAAATGACTCAGAATCTGAGACTTTTTTTATAGAAAAATTGTCTCAGAATCTGAGACTTTTTTTATAGAAAAGTTGTCTCAGAATCTGAGACTTTTTTTATAGAAAAAATGTCTCAGAATCTGAGACTTTTTTTATAGAAAAAATGTCTCAGAATCTGAGACTTTTTTTATAGAAAAAATGTCTCAGAATCTGAGGATTTTTTTATAGAAAAAATGTCTCAGAATCTGAGACTTTTTTTATAGAAAAAATGTCTCAGAATCAGAAAACTCATGAAATGTTACTAGCGATGATTGACACAAGATTAAGGTTAAACACATCATAATTATTAATGGCATATTAATTAAAAGTTGTTTTTATATGTTCTTTACAGCACAGACTGGGGTGGAATGGAAATATTTTGAAAATTGGCTGGTCGGAATGATATGAAATTAAAATTTTCAATAAACCAAAAAAAAAAATCTCAGAAAAAAAAAAAAGTTTAACAGCCTTACCACGGAAAATTAAAATAAATTTAAAATCGACTTTTAATTTTATTTCCATAAAAATTGTTTTTGTTTTTAAAATCGTCTTTCGAAAAATGTATGGAAAAACTGAAATTTAAAATAAAACTTTTGTTAAAATAGATTTTTTCTATAGAAAAAGTTTCAGATTCTGAGACATTTTTTCTATAAAAAAAAAGTCTCAGATTCTGAGACATTTTTTCTATAAAAAAAGTCTTAGATTCTGAGACATTTTTTCTATAAAAAAGTCTCAGATTCTGAGACATTTTTTCTATAAAAAAAGTCTCAGATTCTGAGACATTTTTTCTATAAAAAAAAGTCTCAGATTCTGAGACATTTTTTCTATAAAAAAAAGCCTCAGATTCTGAGACATTTTTTCTATAAAAAAAGTCTCAGATTCTGAGACATTTTTTCTATAAAAAAAAGTCTCAGATTCTGAGACATTTTTTCTATAAAAAAAAGTCTCAGATTCTGAGACATTTTTTCTATAAAAAAAGTCTCAGATTCTGAGACATTTTTTCTATAAAAAAAAGTCTCAGATTCTGAGACTTTTTTCTATAAAAAAAAAGTCTCAGACTCTGAGACATTTTTTCTATAAAAAAAGTCTCAGATTCTGAGACATTTTTTCTATAAAAAAAATTCTCAGATTCTGAGACATTTTTTCTATAAAAAAAATTCTCAGATTCTGAGACATTTTTTCTATAAAAAAAGTCTCAGATTCTGAGACATTTTTTCTATAAAAAAAAGTCTCAGATTCTGAGACATTTTTTCTATAAAAAAAGTCTCAGATTCTGAGACATTTTTTCTATAAAAAAAGTCTCAGATTCTGAGACATTTTTTCTATAAAAAAAGTCTCAGATTCAGAGACATTTTTTCTATAAAAAAAGTCTCAGATTCTGAGACATTTTTTCTATAAAAAAAGCCTCAGATTCTGAGACATTTTTTCTATAAAAAAAGTCTCAGATTCTGAGACATTTTTTCTATAAAAAAAGTCTCAGATTCTGAGACATTTTTTCTATAAAAAAAGTCTCAGATTCTGAGACATTTTTTCTATAAAAAAAAGTCTCAGATTCTGAGACATTTTTTCTATAAAAAAAGTATCAGATTCTGAGACATTTTTTCTATAAAAAAAGTCTCAGATTCTGAGACATTTTTTCTATAAAAAAAGTCTCAGATTCTGAGACATTTTTTCTATAAAAAAAAGTCACAGATTCTGAGACATTTTTTCTATAAAAAAAGTCTCAGATTCTGAGACATTTTTTTATATAAAAAGTCTCAGATTCTGAGACATTTTTTCTATAAAAAAAGTCTCAGATTCTGAGACATTTTTTCTATAAAAAAAGTCTCAGATTCTGAGACATTTTTTCTATAAAAAAAGTCTCAGATTCTGAGACATTTTTTCTATAAAAAAGTCTCAGATTCTGAGACATTTTTTCTGTAAAAAAGTCTCAGATTCTGAGACATTTTTTCTATAAAAAAAGTCTCAGATTCTGAGACATTTTTTCTATAAAAAAAGTCTCAGATTCTGAGACATTTTTTCTCTAAAAAAAGTCTAAGA